>JAVJGI010000050.1:77651346-77718895 GCA_035590275.1 Ibycter americanus | reverse complement strand
ACGCTGGAGCAGGGGAAGAGTGTGAGGAGCCTCCCCCTGAGGAGGAAGGAGCAGCAGAGACAACGGTGATGAACTGACTGCAACCCCCATTCCCCGTCCCCTTGTGCTGCTTGTGGGGAGGAGGTAGGGAAAATCGGGGGTGAAGTGAAGCCCGGGAAGAACGGAAGGGTGGGGGGAAGTGTTTTTAAGATTTGGTGTTATTTCTCATTATCCTACTGTGATTTGATTGGTAATAAATTAAACTAATTTCCCCGAGTCAAGTCTGTTTTGCCCATGACAGTAATTGGTGAATGATCTCTCCCTGTCCTTACCCTGACCCACGAGCCTTTCGTTGCATTTTCTCTCCCCTGTCCAGCTGAGGAGGCGTGACAGAGTGGCTGTGGTGGGCACCTCGCATCCAGCCAGGGTCAACCCACCACACAAAGTTACCCCAAAGTCAGCTGGGGTTCAGATTAAGGAAAATGGATTTAATCTATGTGAAATGTGTAAGAATGAACTGCAGGTCTTGCTTCTTTAAAGTGTGGAGTACATATTTAGAAGTACTGAATATTTCAGTGTTTATGTTAAATCCTCTTCACTTCTGTATTTCATAGCCAATTCTTTCTATTTTCCATTTGCTTGAGAAAAAAAAAGAAAAAGAAACTTTAAGTTTAGGAAGAAATCCCTGCTATCCAGCACCATGCAATTAGCATATATGAATAGGAAATGAGTTCCTGCTGCTCTGGACCATTGTTAATCCATATTGATGGGGTAGAAAACATGACATCAACTGTAAAAATCCAAGAACATTCCTTAAAATATTCAAATGATGTGCCTGGCCCTGTATTCACTCTGCATCTCAAATTCTCATTGACTGTGGGTGCCTGGAATGCAGGAGGAATGCAGGATTAGGTACGTGGCTACGTGTGGTATGCCTACCTTAACAGCGAAAACAGTTTTTGATTCTGTCTGAAATTCTCCGAGACAAATATTCAGGTCAGAGGAACTGTACAAAAAATACACACAAATTTTGTACAGCTGCTATTTGTTCTGGGCCAGATGCCACCATGACCTGGATGGGGCTCTGTTTAGCAGCTGCTGCTGGTATGTGCACGCTGCACCATGCAGTGCTAGAGGAGCTAACCACCCTTTGAGCTCCCTCTGTAGACCCACACCTGCTTGTTCTTTCAATGTCTCTTATTTTTTACAACCTTTGTGCAAACTGGTAGCAGTACAAACTTGTTTTTATTTGATGACTCGTAAGGGTGGGAGAAAAAATATCATCAGCCTGATGATGGTTGAGACACTGAGCAACTATGTATTTTCTGGGAAGTTCTCAAGAATTAGCACTGAAGTGCCCTGGGAATTACTGAGTGAAAAGGACTCAGGAGCTATGTCAAGTGGTGCATATTAGAGCAGCCCTGAGGCTGATCTTAAACGCAGCCAAAGCCAAAATTAGCTCCTATAGCACCACAGATAGAAGCAGCATAAGGGTTTACAATCACATTCACTTTCACCATATCCCACATCTTTTTTCATCCTCTTCTGTGCAAAAAGTGTCCCCTTTCAAGCCAACAGATTGTATGCGTATCTTTTCCTCCATTAAAAAATGCAAATAGAAATACCATAGTCCATAAAAGATTTACCTCTGAGTTAAAATCTGTCTGTGAGAGAATATCTGAGTATCCCTAGATTCTCCAAAGAAATGTATCTGTGTACCTAATATCAGCCTGCCATGGTGTGGGCTGGCTCGAGGGCTTTCTCTCAAAGCCCATTTACTCAAATCGTGGTTCACAAATTGTTGACCTTCTCGGCTTTAATGACATCTTCTGAACCATCATGATTGATATGGGAAATGTGTGAGCCATTTCTCACCCAACAAATAAAGGTTCAAGAGTTTTGAGCACAAGCTAGCCCTTTACTTTTCAGACCAATCTTTCTACCCCAAAAAGTCAAAGCCATTAGTCCATTTTAGGATTTGCAGGCTGTGAAATGTCATTCTAAAAAGAACATCCATTTTTGAGTTATTGGAGTACAAAAGCTGCCTTATAAAGGTATCGCAGTACCATTGATAATAGCTTTGGCAAAGACCTTTCAGGTCATCTAGTCCAAACCCCAGCAAGGAACAGTTACACTAACCTTTTGTATTAGCCTTGTTTTGAACACCTCAAAACTGAAGAAACTCCATGACCAAAGGGTTTGTTCCAGCACCGATTTCCTTCTCCTGTAATCCCCTAAACCTGACTTCTCCTTTCTTTAGTTAGGCCTCCAGTCTCTTCTTCTTAGCTTCAGCAGCACAAAATACTTCTTTTCTGAATTCTTGTCAATTTTTACCTTAGATGAGTGGAAGGTCTAGTTTGGATGGGCAGCTGGTGAACCAATGGGTTTCTCAATATTTGTAGGCTGTTTTCACTCTCTTATCATTTTGCCAGGCTTAAACTATTTGAACTGATGCTTTTCTCCCTCTTTGAGGGTGCAGAACTTTAGCTGAAGGATCCAACAGTTTCCAAATTCAACAATAGGAAGAAACATGATGCTAAGATATTTGGGCAGCATTTTTTGGCAGAGGGATCTTAAAATATGGGAGAGACTGCTTTCTGTGCAAAAATATGCTTTTCTAAATCAGCACGTAAACGTGTTCATCATAGTATTTGGTTCTGGAAAACCTGCAAAGAGAAAGGAGTGGGTCGGGACAGACAATCTGTCAAATCAATATGGCCCACCTGAAAAACTGGCAGCCTTTGGGCAATAAGACCTGACTGGGAAATGCAGCAGAGTTTTGAGTCACTTGGCTCCAGGAAAAACTGAGCTTGGTAGTTCTCACTGCCTTTGTTGGGATACCAGACAAAGTCTCAAATAACCTTGCTGCAGAAGAGCAAAAAGAAAATGTCAAAGCATTTCAAGGGCAAAAGGAAAATCTTTAACTAGGAGTCTTCATTTTTAATGGATGGGTTTTTGTGTAGCCTAGTGAATAAAGCATAGTGATTGCAAATCCTCGTTGGATTATACTTTTAGAAAATTATTTAGCTTGCTGCAATCATCACATTTACCAATCACCTAATTCATACTGAATTCCAGCTGAAATCTCAGAAGACTCTGTTTTCTCATGATATTTCAGTGTTTCTTCTTATGCATCAGCCATGAAGTAGAGAAATGCCAAGTTTAAGCCTAATGAAGAATAGGAAAGAGAGGTTGGAGGACCTCTGAGCAATGGGATTCAGAGCTGTCCATGCACAGAAGATGTGCAGGCCCTCCAGAGGTGGGGTCACCTTCTAGTCCTTGCCTGCCAGACCTTGTGCCCTGCTTTGCCCCCATCCCTGTGACACCGTCTCCCGCAGCCCCCGTGGAGGCAGACAAGTAGAGGCAGGTCGGTGCTGCTGATTTGCAGCTGCCTATTTCCTAGTTGCTACGACAACCCACCAGAAAGTACATCAATAGCTATAGCATCAAACCTCACAGACCCAGTGACAAGAGATGTCTGTCACATGAGCCTTCGGCTCGGGTCGTAGGCGCCAGCAACGCTACACCGCTGCCTCCATGGCAGGGCACCAACACACAGGCAGACCACCCTGCTCAAAGCCACAGTGTGTTAGCACGTGGCAGATGCGCTAGCTGGCTCCTCGCACTCCGAGCTGCTAACATTAAAATACCTTCACGAGGTTTTGTCTCCTATCCTTCCTATCCAAATTTGGGATGAAGTTTATGTAAAATGAGCAATTATTGCATTTATTTCATTTCTTTCCATGCCTCTTCCCTGGGCTAGCATATCCATTCATCCTCAGTGTTACCACCAGTGTCCTTCCTTTTTTCAAATCATGTATGAAATGGAATTATTTTTTCAAACTCTTACCAAATTCTGCCTAAAGTAGGTATCTTTATTAGATACTGCATTCCCTGCTTTGTGTGCTTGGTTGTGTTTAGGAAGTGAAGGCAGAGCCTACCTCTTATTTCTCAGTACAATAAGGGATCAAAGCAGCACAGAAGCTGTGTCACACTGTGTATTTTCCCCCGGTATGTGTTATTAATTTTGTTCTTAGCAAAGCTGTGTCATTTTGACTCATGAGAGGAAGGGATAGCTTCTCCCTCCATGCAAGTAGCTGGCAATGCTGCCATCGCTATATTAGACAATGGGCGAGTTCATCCCGCCCAACCTTTGGGGAAAAACGGGGAAATGAAAGCCTCTTCAGTCATTGCCGGATATCAGCTCCTAATTTTAGCCACTCAGCAGTGTTTCTGAGGGTAGATGATTGCTTTGAAAGGCTCTTGTGATGTTTCCTCAGCCATTCAAAAGCAGTGTATTATTTTTAACTTGGAGCATTTTACCACCTTCTTGCCCACCAGCCTGCCTGGATTTCTCCCTTATTACGACTCCTACACTGGAAACATTTTCTGCTCTCATTATTTGAAAAGTAGAAGTTACCAAAGCTATATAAATAATTCATGAGCCTGCCATGTGTGGGAATAAATTGTATGTGTGTGAGAGGAAGAGTTCAGGGGGTACAAAAATTGGAACAAATGAGTGCAAAAGACACTAAAACCAGGCTGGATTTGTGGCTAATTCCTACCAGGCCAATAAAATACGCGGGAGAAAGAGCAGGGGAAATGGGCTTGAAGTGACGACCTAACCTGGAAGCAATTTGGGGCCAGAACAGCATGTTACATGTGTGTACACCATCTGAGTACATGCTCTGTGTAGAGGGGGAGTACAAACCATTGCCTATATCAGTACCATAATACAGCTAACCACACTCATATTCACTTCTAATGAAAACCAGCAAGTAGTACCTTTTACCTACCTCACAGTAAAGGGGATTACGCAAGAGGGAGGGAGGAACTTGGTGGTGGGGGATGTCCTCATTTAAATAAAAATTTAAAATAAATTAGAAATAAAAAATAAATAGAAAAGCTACTTTGAATAAAAATTATTATTATTAATAATAGTAACAGTAATAATAGTACTAGTAACAATAGAAACAATAGCAACAATAGTAACAATAACAGTAACAATAATAACAAAGCTACTTTGATTTAGGTACGTTTTGGCTGACCTATTGTGTGTTTGGGAAACTTTGCAGAGATGTTGGCCTTTGCAGTCAGCTTTGTCCTTTCCTTGTCCACTGATGCCACTAGAAGAAAAAGAGTTGAGATACTGAGCGCCCAGCCACTTCAAAAGGTCAGGAGAAGGCTCAGTGCTCTGCAGATTTTGGTCCAGGATTTGAACTGGAGTGCGGGAGGTGCAATTCTTTCCTGGAGAAATCCTTAAGGCATTCATTTGAAGAAAAAATATCAAAAGCCCCAATTTGCAAAGCTGTAAGGGTGCATAGGACAGATCTGTCAGAGGATTTAATCCTCCATATGCTGGGTGCTGGGATTCTTGGGTTATGAATACCAGCCCCTTTTTCCTCCGTCATGAGCATCTTTGGCACAAGGACATCGGGGTATCTCCCAGCAGTGATCTGGACATCCAGCCCAGTGAGCTGGGAGCTTGCAGGCAGGCAAGCGACTGCTTGGGAGAAGACTGTGTGTGGCACCCCGTCCCTCTCCAGGACCAACTGCCTGACTCAGGATGGAGGAGGAACTCTGCAGAGTCCTTGGGACAACAGCTGAGGTCTCCCTCTGAGTTTCTGGACATGGTAAGCTGGGCTCCATTTTAGCTCCCGCAGTTTGTAATTAGGAAGCTGAGAGATGGATTATGCATATTTACCAGTGACTTTTTACCATGAAGTAAAAAGTACCTGTCTGGGCTGCCGCTATAGCCAGTGGAGATAAATGGGATAAGGCACCCCAGACAGACACTCATTTCTCTCCACTGACTATTGCCATCGCTTAGACAACTTTCTTCAACTATATGTGACTTCTGCTTACTTCCAGATGGCTAAAATTAAACCAACTGGATCCTGTTCTGGATACCTGAAAGCAAAAGTCAAGTGGTGAGGCACTGAGGCATCCTTCACCTATTTCAGGAGTTAGGCAGCTGTGGGAATGGGCCTTTTGGCTCACAGGCTTAGCTTTAAGCAACTATCCTGGCTAACTCTTGTCTCAAGCAAGGCTGCTGGTGTGTTCACTTCCTGATGAGACTTCAGGAAGAATAGATAAGGCAAAGCAAATGCTGAAGGTTTGGCCCACTAAGTATTAAAATAGAGACAGGTCTTGAAGAGCATGTGGACTTAAGTGTGGAGGCGTGTGCAACGCAGTGCCAAGGTAGGCTCAGCATTTTCCTACTGTCAGTATGTGCATCACCTTTGACATTGCTTGACAAAAACATGTTTTATAAAACAGGCACGTTCCTTCTCCACAGCTCACAGAGACAGAGAAACTGAAATAATATTTTATGAATGGAAAATGAAATTAGCCTGAAATTACAGTGATAAATGTAGAAAATCTTAATTCACTTCAGTCAAGTGATTAACTTCTGCCACTCCACAGTGCTCAGTTATTGCAAAGTCATTTGGTGACATTAAACAATTAAACTTTAGACCTGGGAATAATTTTGCAAATCTTTATAGAACCATAAAGTTCATTATTGGTTTACATGCTTGTGATGAAATATGGTGTGCAACTCCAGCTGTTTACTCTAGCATAAAGCCAGCCTCTGGATAGAAGACGATAAGCTCTGGGCAAACTACCAACTCTCCATCAGTCCAGCTCTCCCAAATAGCCGTTCTTTGCAGGGCAGGGAGTTTCTTTGTTTCTCATAGTGAAAAAGTTCCTGGAAAATAGTTTTGACTGTAATAGTCCAACCAGAATGATAACTGTGGGCAACAGTGGTCGGAAACAATCCCAAGGACAGCCGGGCTCTGCTGGGGCCAGCTCTGCTGCTGGTGAGCACTAGTTACCTGGGTGGTGTTTCAGAGGCTGCAATTCACCTCACCTGGCATTGAAAGCACTGAAAAGGCAGGCGTCTTAACTTTGCTCTGCAATATTCAGCCTGGTGCCTTTCTTCATGTCATTATTCCACCACAACAGGAACGTTTTCATTGTAAATAGCCCTATTTCCGAGGAAGAAAACTGGGGCCCTTTAGGAGGAAAATTGTTGTTTTACTGAAAACACATGTGAAATGTCATGATTTCTCATTTTTTTCAGCACCAAATTACCATTTTGTGTGACATGCAACAAAACCAGAACATATGTATGGGTGTGAAAACGGGTAATAACACAGAAAAAAAAAGTAGTGAATATTCTCAGTGATTTTTCAAGACCCTGCTCTTTTTAACAGAGTAGCTCTAATACACATTAAACAAATAAGCAATATGTATTTGATTTCCATAACGTCCTTGTTGACAGTAAAGGCAGCTAATTAGCATAACTGATATTTGTATTTAATTCTCAGCTGTTTTCTTACATAATTTTGGAGAGAGGCTGCTCATGCTTGCTATCCAAGCAGTGGGCATAGGGAGCAACCATGCCAGTGGCACAGGGGTTTTTTAGGGATGGGCATGGACTCCAGGAAGTTTTGGCAAGCCCACGAAGCAATAATCTGTTGCTTCTATGGCAAGCTGGGGCTTTGCAGGATCACCGAAACCTCCTGGGGTCTGTACCCGGGCACCATCCCCACCTGGGCCTTCTTCATTCCTGGCACCACCACCCAGGGTCTACAGCTGGGAAACTAATTTTTGAAGCCTGGAAAAGCTAATTTCCAAGCAGAAGCTTTTTTTTTTTTCTTCCACATTCTGGCTACCAAATGTTATTTATAATAAGCTGCAAGACTCCAGAGGTGATACCAGTGCGGCAACAAATCGCTGCATGACAATACTACTTACTGTAGCAAGAAACAGCTTTTCTCTGTGACCACATTTCTAATTGAGCTGTAAGAAATAACATTAGAGCAGTGGTGTATAAGCAAGAATCATATTTGTATGAGGCTCATGGCTTGCTGTGGCTCATCCAGATACCACTTTACAACTTCAGTCATCAAATCAGCAGAACCACAACAGGCTCTGGTACAAGCCAAAGGGGAAAGTGCCATTGTAAAACTGAATACAGCTGCTTCCATAATAGAACTAATTGCATATTGCATCGCAGAGCTAAATTAGTAGTGAAAACAGTTATAAAACCAACAGACAGTGAAACATGACTCACCAAGGAATTGCTGCCAGTTCGGCGAATTCTCACTGGCCCCAGTTCAACAGCCCACACCTGCATTTTCTGAATAGTAAATATATAATAAGGCATAATTACTAGAAAAACACGCAGCACTCCAAATGTGACAACACGCTACTTGTTTATTGGGACAGTGAATAGTATATAATAAGTTTGACCTGAAGTACTTCTGAGCCACCTGGGGTCACAATGCAGAGGGGAGGTGGACAGCACAATCCCGAAGCACGTAATCCACAAGAGGTTATCTGTAACGTAGCTGACGGCTGCTTCCAATTGACATGCTGAAGTGATACAAACCTCCCTATGCTACTAAATCAAAGGAGAGTAAATAGGAGGAAAGCATAAACAATAATCACTGTTTAAAAAAAATAATCAGATATTTATAGCCTGGCTTAAATATTCAAGCTGCCATGACTTGGGATGTTTCAGCTGACTTTACTCACAATAATAGCTCCCTCAATAAAAAACAGATGTAGAAAGTGAACTTCATCTGTTCCTTCTGCTTACGGTCCCTTCCTCCCCTCTTCTTCCAGAGGAGTTTTGCGACTCTGTTGCCCACAAGTCCCTAAGAGAGGCAGGTGGAAATCAGACCCAGGGCTCAGGGAGTGCACATGTGGGGTTTGCTCTCTCCGCTGCACACCTCGGAGCCGGTGGGGACTGCTGGAACCAAACCCCTGCTTGGGCCCGGAAAGTGGCAGCAGCCGGGCACAGCTCCGGGCACAGCAATGATTCCTATCTTGAACAGCGATTTTGAAGGGCATTGATGTGCTTGGGTCCAGCATTCCCCTTCTCCCATAAAATTCCTTCCTCATTTCTGCAGAGAGTAGGTGGGAAATCTTTGCTTCTCCTGCACCTTTATCAGCCCAAAGACATTGCAATGCTCCAACTGCTTCTCTCAAACTCTGTTTTTGTGCCTGTCTCTGGATGTGACTGGGGAACAGCTCTAGAACAGGCACATTAACATTTCTTGCCTCACCTCCAGAGCAGCAGCTTTCTCTGATTAAGAAATTCAGACATCTCAAAATTCATTTAGCATTTCCACTAGTGCTTTTGCATGCAGTTCATGGAAATAATTTCCCTCCTACAGCTCAGCTCTCAGAGGTGCTGGGGTCTGTGCCTTGAGCCACTTCAAACTTGCGAGTAGCCTGCCTGAGCTCAGGTAGTTTGATGGATCAGGTCACGGAGATGAGCAGCTGCCAAGACTGACCTCACAAGGGAGAAAAAATTAATTTGGGTGCCTTCAAGGAAGAGCTCTCCCTGCTTTCAGCAGTCTGGTATGGCATCATTGCCTCAAACCAACCTGTGTTCTTCTGTTTTTCACTCCCACGAGCACTATCGCTTGAAACTGTTCCTTGAGCAGTGAAAAATCCTCATCATTTCAAGGTTATTCCCTTTAGCAGAAAGGAAGAGGAGCTTTACCTGTGCTGCTAGGGTAGCATGTGCTGCAGCTGGAGCAGCTGGCTGTTACCAGGCTCAGCAGAGCAACCCCGTGCCATTGTGCTCTGGGTCTCAGCCCAGGCTGTCCTCTGTGCAGCTCCTTCCTTTACCTGTTCAGTTCTGGACTTTGGATCCTTGTCATGCCTCTTACCACACTGCTTTTGGGGAACAAGAGGCATAGGTGGGGTGTCCCTTAAATTTGACATGGTCGGCGCTGCTTCGCTCCTTATTTCCACGGTCTCGAGGACCAGCTGGAGTCAGAGGGTTTCATTTACTTGATAGGGCACGTCGGACATTTTGCAATTCACTACATTTCTGCCATGACTTAAAGAAAATGTAATCTGTTTAAATTGTGTACAAATCAGAAGCAGGTACAAGGTGGAAGGCTCTCTGCCTTCTATAAGACAATGTACAGCTATATAAAGGTACATTATTATAAATCAGGGCTTTCCAAGTATCTCCTCCTTTTCTATGCAGAAATTTTGTTTTGGCAGATTTTTAGAATTGCCCATGTTTACCTGGGATTTCCAGACATCGGGGAGCGCTGTCAGCTGGCAGCCACACTGAACCAGATTTACTGTGCATCTGCTGAACTGTATGCACTCTGGAAATGCCATACAGGGGTAAGGTAGATCTCTTCCTGTATGGAGCAAAGGAGCTGATTGAAACAATGGGAGCTTTATTACTGACATGATGGGGCCAGGATTTCACTCCGTATTTTGAGAAAACCTTTTAAAAAAGTAAAATTTTGCCCACGATAGTACAATTTTGGGGATTGCTGCGTACAGTAGCTTTTTACTTCTAGACATCCAGGTTCAAATTCATGTTGTAGGACTATACTATAGATGTTCTTCTGGTCCCATGTTCGTACTTCATACATTTTCTTTTAATTTCCACAGATGCAATTTTTGGGGGCATACTGCCTGCCCTGGAGAGCTTAGAGTAGACCAAGAAGACATGCTGTAGTTCAAGACTGAAAGGCATCAGGAGCACTGTGTAGAGAGTTACTTGCCTTAAATTTTATGCTGGCAAGTAGCAGAAGCCTCACACAGAGTTAGAAACAAAAATTATCTTTGCTCTGAATTAAAACTGCACTACCAGGAAGGAAGGAAGGAAGGATGGAAGGGAAAGAGTGGGCATCACACTCTGAGTTCTCCCTTGGTTTAAGACACTGAAAAATAGCTAAAACATAAGTGTAGGGCGACCAGGAGCCTAAATCCAACTGATGTGTTAAGCCATTTGTGTGCTACAGGGGAGAAATAAGAGTTCAACCCAGAGACGTTTGTCCTATTGTTTACACTTAATCTGCACATTACTATTTTCTTGTGTTCACTGTCAGTTTTCCCCCTGCTGTGCATGCATACATGTGCGTGTGGGGTGCCTGCACGTATTTAAAGCCACTTTTCTCCAGTAAACTTGTAAGAGCTTAAGTTTAAAATATTAAGCAAGCATTTCTGTGAAGCTTTGGAAGATATTCAGAAAGCCTTGTTATCAGCTTCTTTTTGGCAGGCTTTTGGTATTGCTTAAAACCCCATGCCAGCCAGCGCTAACAAACAACCTTTTATTCCTCCACCACATCAGTTCCTCAGTGCTGAATATTTCTACTCATATGGCAATATTTTAGCAAGCTGTTGAGTTTTACTTCAGTGTAAGTTCAGGGACCAAAAAGCTACTCTTTTTCAAAGTTTCAGAGGAATGGAATAAATTCAGGTTAAGTAACGATGATTGTTCTAGGCAAAGATTTCCTTCATTTAATCTTCCCATAACCAAAAAATGCAAGCAGCATTACCACTCATTTAAAAAAACTAATGAATTTCCAAGGGAAATTAGAGAATCAGTCCTAAAGTATTCAGATTGGGGAATCTAATTCTGCAGCCTTTTTGCATATGAAGCAAAAAGCAGGGTGGATGAGAGCCACATGCATGCAGTTTCTCAGCCTGGCAGATTTATTTTTTATTCCCCCTTTGGCCAGAATCTCTGTTCCATTCTCAGCACCCTTCTTGCTCCAATACTGTTTTTTCTTTAATTTCCCTAGAGCAGCTGTAAATTCAGACCTGTATTTAAACTTTTTCAGAGGTCTGACCTTTATTCTTATGTTTGACCTCCAGTGCCAGGACTTGGCTTCACCTCCAGAAATGATCTGGGTGTTTGGTCACCAGCAGGTGAGTCCTGGCAGCACCTTGAGTGAGGAGACAGTGGTTGCTTTGCTGCCTGAAGAGTCGTTTACATGCCTACAAAACACACTGACTAGCATGGTGAACTCCATCTTTCAAAAATTTCCCCATCTCCTTTCAGTTTTGAAGCATTCCCAAGGAAAGTCAACAAACCAAGACCAGATGTATTTTCCAGCAGCGCTGGGTGGGGGTTCGCCCAAGTTCTGAAATTGCCATGGCTTTTAATTGCCTTACAATGGGGCAGCACCCAGGAATGCGGGGCACGCTGGTGGGCTCCAGCTCCCTCCCAGCAGGAACAGCAGCGTGGTGGCTGCCCGAGAAACTGTCTCAGGAGCTGTGGCACTAGGAGGACCACATTTCTTGCATCTCCATATCACATTTGCTTAATTTAAAATGTAAACCTTTTTTCTGTCTCTGACTTTCAGTCCCCCAGACCTCTGTGTGTGGTAGGAAACCAGTGAATGATGTTTTGCAACAACTATATATCTGCAGAACAACTACAGTACAACTACCCCCAGGTGCCTCTTTGTTTTCATATAGCACCTCTGCAACAAGTCCATCCTACTGCTCTTGCACAACATCCAAACTGAGCAGTTGTCTTCAGACAGTTAATATTTTGGTCCTGCTGCTGGGCCAGCCAGTCTTTCCTCAGCTACAGGTTGATTTGACTCCAGAAATGTTTCAGGCAGCGAAGAGTGGAGGACATGGGAGGAGGGATTTCTCCTATGCTGAAGAATAAGCCATCCTTCCTCTCCCATAAAAATTAGCTTGGGATCAGATAATAACACACCCTGCAAAGAGAGAGGACAAGGGAAGGAGGAGGTTCTTGTGGCTATGTTGCTGGGCAAGGTCTCAGAGATCTGGGTTTAGTTCATCGCTGGACCTTGGGTTGCCTGGCTGTTGTTTGGGGCTCTATCCAGTTCATACCAAGTCTTTCCACTGATTTGGACATACTGTGGGTAGCTCTGCCTCAGGTCCCGGATTGCCAAGCAGTGCTGTCCCACCAACTCCTGACCCCTGTGCCACCTTGGCTATTCAAATCACAACACATTTGAAAGAAAATATCTTTTGGGAAGGAATACTGTGCCAAATTTTGTTTGTGAGATGGAACCTGCGGGTCTTTCTTTGGCAGGTATTGTGTGATTCCTGCTCCTGCCGTGATGTTGGAGTTCAGGAGGGAGGCGATGGGAGCAAGGATGGGGAGGCAGGGACCTCCGGGAGATATGTCCCCACCACTGAGGAAACTGTGCCCAGAAGACATACGTAATGTCATTTCAAAGTGATGGTCACATTCCCAGAAATTTGCATCTCTTCACGGACATTTGCCAGACAGGAGAACATGGCAGCACCCTTCTAATAAACTGTTCCTGTGAAGGACTTGCCCAGCTCCTGTGTATGTGTGTGTGTGTGCACATATATCAGGCACTGCTATGAAGGTCTCTTAGTTATATGTCAGGCTGCATCTTGAAGCCCTGAAATATGATGGTGGAAGAAATTCTGGAAACCAGGGTAAAACCAGAAATGGATGCAAACACAATTAGAATGTATGGTGTGCCGTCTGCATCTTTAATAAATGTTTGTCTGCAATGAAATACAATTAACGTGTAAGATAATGCAGTTTACCTCATTTAGCTCTTCACTGGGTTTATAAACAAATTCTGCCAGTTAACTGTCCTTGTTAAGCAGATGCACTCACCATACATGAGCTAAAACACACCACAGACCGCAAACTGGAACAGGTGCAGGGATTATAATGGGATGATGAATTTGTCAATTTACAAGCTCTACATGTTGACAACAATGAATGCATTTTATTTAAAACACTCAACATCGAAAAGCACTTTTTTCTCTTAATCTAGGAACCCAAGGTGAGGGGAAATAATGGAGTAGAGCCTCATGATGTGTGCTGACTTCTAATTCTAAACACTGGTACAGAAGATGTCCAAAAAATATTTCAGATACATTCTATGTACTAATTAAGAAAGGCAAATATGCCATCCATTTTGAAACGGAGGCATTACTGGAGGAAAACATAAGGAGAGCTTCTGATTCCTCTAAGGCAATCCTGTGAGCAAGGAAGCTATGGCAGAGAGGAAGCCACATAGGGAGAGCTGCTGAGGGAGAAGGCTGCACATAGCATGAGATTAACTACACAGAGAACTGACTGCTTATGTTAATATTTTATTCACATTGCAGTTGATCCCAGTGCTGGTTTTGTGCTTATCTGAATTACAGCAGAGTCTGATTTCCACAGGCATCCCATGGCTAAACAATGCTCATAGGCACCTCTCCAATTCGGAGACACCAAGGAAGGTAACAGCTATAAGCTAAGTACCAATTTGCACCATCAGACACCTAAATACCTTGACATCTGGGCTCTAGGGCCCATAGCCCCAACAAGGACCAATGCTTCATGCTCGGCCTTGTTCAGAAGCATGCTGAAGGACAGTCATCTCTCTCCAAGGATGTCTTCTTGAACCCCATGCCTTTGCTTTGTGATGTTAGCTAATACTGGAGCATATTAATTGTTATTAATTGTTTCACCAGCCTCTAGGATTTCACTTAGTTCTCCAAGAACAATTTAGTTTAAGTGAAGTTTCTTTGTCTTTGCTTTTCAGCTAGGGCTGGGTCCTCACCCAGCATAAATCAAGGTACTTCCATTGTAGTCAAAGGAACTAAGCCACGTACGTTACTAGGGAACATTGTGCCTATAGTGTGAATAACAGCTGAAATGTTACTATTCTCAGCTGCTTTTTCAAATAAATTATGCTAGGTTTAAGTGTAGATAATGAAAGCCTGGAATCAGCCTTGGTGTAAATGGGTATAACTCCTTTGACAGCAGGAACGTTGCTTTTGGTTACCCCACAGCTGAATTTAGCCCAGTCAGTTCAACTTGGCATTATCAGTGGGAAGATGTGGCTGTGAGTTCATGAAATGTCACAGCCTTTTAGCTGTAAAGGTGACACATTAAATTGTCTTAAACAGTAAGTGTGCATTTAATTTACATTTAACAGGATGGTTACTGTATATCATTTAAATACTAAATCAGTCTAAGGTTTAGTACATGCATTAAGATTTAAGAGTTACAGCAATTTGGGAGAATGGGCCAAATCACCCCTAATAAAAGGGTGTTGGCTCAGAGGAGCTCCAAAAGGGGACATTCTGGCCCTTTTTTGGTTTATTTTGGTCTTCTTTTCAGAATCTTTCAGCACAGAACATTGACAAAGCTTGAGACAAACTAAGCATTTTCTTGTTCGTATTTCCAGCTACCTAGTAAACCTAAAGAAAATTAGTCTTCCCAGAGGCTGACTTTTCTACTGCTGAAACAGTTGGTTGCCCCCCAGAATTGCAGCTGTATTCTTCAACCACATTCCAACTGCTGATGAATCTTTTAAAACTGCATATTTAGGCCCTAAAGGCATAGGATAAGTAGCCAGAGATACAGAGGGTTTTTTTGGGGGGAAAGCCAGTTTTTTCATTTTGAGGTGAAATTTCAAAATGTAAAACTCATGATCATTCCAGAATAGAACAAAACCCAAAGCATTTCTCAGAAATGGAAATAGTTGATAGATGTGTTTGTTCCAGTATTTGGGATTTTTTATATCATTAAACCTATTTTCTTATAATGTGCAATGAAAACTTTGTAATAAAAAGTAATCTTTCTGGGAAATGGAAGTGCTGTGTTCTAAGAGGGTAGAAAGATTTCTTTTTCTCTCTTCTGTTTCAAAACAGATTCTCATCCAGGGTTGAAAATTTCTGCAAAATATTTTTGCCTTTGACAGTTTTAGGCAGGAAAACAGTCTGTGTGTAAGATTGCTGCTAGCTCTAGCAAGCAGAGCAGTATCAGGAGTACACATGCTAATTGCCTATATACACACAGAGGATGCATGTTTGAATGTGATTGTGGCTGCAGGTACTTTAACCTAGCCCTGGCATTTTTATCGCATGCAGAAATGCTTTTCAGCTTCCCTTTATCTTCCTTTCTGCAAGGTTTCCAATGTTGCTGGATAATAAGGAAAAAAATGGAGATAGAGGGGAAAATATTTTCTTTTCCTTTTAAAGGTGAGCGTCATGGTTCTGCATCTGGTGTGTTTTTTTTTTTCTTTCAGGAATTTAAGGCTGAGAATTCCCATGCCCAGCCAGAGCAGCAGTCATTCTAGGCCAGCTGCATGACTGTAGCAACAAATGAGAAATGGATCTTTACAGTTTTTTAAAGCGTATACCAAAATCTCAAGAACAAGACTGCAACCGCAGGATCTTCCATCTAGAGGAGGCAAATGGAAACGTCTCAGTGCCTAAACACGGGTGAAACAACTTAGAGACTACCAGCTTCTTCTGTTTGTTTATTTTTTTACATCGTTAAACAGAGAATATCAGATGAGGTCTGATGTGCTTTGTAAATCCAAATTTTGCGTTGGCAGCCCCATTTGCAGCCGTATGTGGCAAAGAGTGTATATCAGGGAACACACTCAAACTCTTGGCATTAAAGTGAGAATTGTCATTAACTGAAAGTATGTTAGAGGCAGTTTTACGCATGAAACATTATGACTAGAATATGTTGATTTAGGCTTCCTTTTTATACCTTTGGATTTACAGGAGGTAGTAATATTCCCGTGAGCCACTGATAAGAAGCTTTCCCATGTTTTAAGTCTTGAGGAAGATGTTGGAAGGGTGGGCTCTGCTAAGGCCACTGAGGAAACACACACATTCACTTCACTGGGACCAAAGTTTCATCTGAGGCTTGGTTCAGACTGATCTCTAATACTGCATCTTCCGTCACAGCTTGCCAAGTAAGGCTGAGATTTTCCTATTTATAGGACAAAACCTAAAGGAAAAGCACTTAATGCATGTAGTGTTGGGAGATCATGTATTAAACAGAAGATAATTTTTTTTAAAACTCCTATGCCCTTGAATTATGATAGAAAGTTTTGGCAAACAGCTCGTTTACATCCAAGATGACATTTTTTGTATCCTCTGGGGATTTAAGATCCAAGGGTCATATTTGATTTGCCAACTAGGGAAAAAAACCTGTTGTTATTGTAAGTTACTTTAAGTCACTCCTGCTCTGCAGCCTGTGCCACGCTCATGCTTTTACTTGATGCTGTGTGTACAGTATTTTACAGTGGCTTACTTTGACTAGATTGATTATCTTTACATGTATATATGAATATATATACAAATATGAATATATATATATATATATATAAATACATAAATAAGATTTAAATTGTTTGCTCTTAAGCAACCCTGAGAACCTGTGGGGTTCCCTGGGACTGAGAGTCACCAAGGATTTGGCTGGGCATGGTAAATAGTTTTTCCTCAGCACACTCTGGACATCGTCAACCTTTGATGAACCCGTACATTATTTGACAACTCACCCTGTAGCTCAGTGCTGGCTTCGTGAATCTTGCAGCACTTCCCAAGCAGTAATTGTTTGTTAGGCAGCACCTCACTGCTGCAAGGCAGATAACTGCTACAGAAAAGCCTTGGCAGAGGGTTTAAGTGCCTTTTTTGCAGCAGCAGACAGAGGCGATGTCCAAGTCGGAGTCCAGGGCTCTCACATCTCATCCCTACCTTCAGTCCTTAGACTTCACAGTGCCAGGAAAGTGGATGAATAATGTTGTAAACTTCTTCCTTAGCAGCTTATTTTGAATTTTTGAGCTTGTGTATCTTGGTAAGTAGCTGTCAAATTAAACAAAATAGGAGTGGAGGAGGAAGCATTAGATGTCAGAGCTCAACTTAGTCTGCTTCCATTTAGTCTAGTTCATGCATTGACATTTTCAAACAATGCATTCAATTTTTTTTATACTAGAAATGAAAAAGCATATTTTCCTCTTTCAGCCTGTGACCTTGTCTTTTGCTGATGACTTAAGTCATTGTTTGTAATAGTCAAAACCCTGGGGCAGTGAACAGAGTGATTCATTTGTACTTGGGGCACTTGGATTTATAGACCACTAAACAGACTGAAATTATTCTTACTTGAAGCTTGCATGAGACAGTCTTCAAAACTGGAAATGTTGCCAAACCGAAGCCCTAGATCCAGATTCAGATTTCAGTGGGCAGTGCAACCTGTTTCCACGGCAGGCTGAGATGTATACCAAACTTTTAGAAAGACTCTGTTTTGATTATTCAAATTTATAAGCATTCACTTTACGAAGGAACCCACCAGTATGTAAATGCTAGTCAGCTTTACTGACAATTAAGGTTAAAAAACATGGTGTAAATCTCTGCCAACGTATCTGTGCTAGACAGAGCATAAATTATTACTCAAAAAATGGTGCTGGCTGAAGATGTTGCAGTGTCCCCTGCCAGCTGCTGTTGACCTCTGTAAGTTGCCATCCTCCCTGGTGGCAGCTTATCTAGCCACTTCCTCACCCAGTTCACACACCATCAGCAGTTTTGCATATCTGGCTCCTGTAGCTATATGCTGAGCACTAGTGAAGGCTTAAACAAACGGCAAATTTTGATAAGTCACAGTGCGGCCTCCCAGCAGTGGGGTGGGTTAAATAGGGTTCAACTGACACTGCGCAGGTGCCAGGAGCATCATCTCGTCTTTGAAGTGCTGTCTTTTGGGCCATACCAGCTAACTTGTTAATGAGAGAAAGCTAAAGCCAGGATTACATACTCACCCTCACCCAAATCTGAGCCAGCACTGGTTTTCATTTTGCAAACCAGGACCTGACAGGTGAGGATTTGCAAATCCAAATCTCCTTTGATTTTTGTCTGTAATAGAGACAGGTCAAATGCAGAACTCATTTCTAACTCGGAGGACAATTTTGAATTAAATAGGAATTGGCCTGACCTACCTTCTGGATTTGACTTTGCAAAACCAAGCTCTGACAGACAAGCTCTTGCAAAACCCAAACAATCTCCAGTTTGGTCATACCTGCTTTGCATATTTCAATAGTTCTTTGCCAGCTACAATGCTTATGATAATAAGAATAACAGAAACCAAAGTGAAACCACAAGTTAAGCAGCTTATTATATAATTTAATTAGACTCCACTGCACTTTCTCTTCCAATTCCCAACTTACAAGGATTGAATTGTTAGGTACATTTTTCACATTGGGATTCTGAAGAGTTTATTTTGACCTGGCAAATGATTTTAAGTCTGAGGAAAAGCAGGTCGAGCAGTGGTGAAATAAAATAGGAAGTATGCAGTTTCTTCTCACCAAGCCTGGTATCTGCGTGACTCAGGCACACAAAGAGCTGGTGTGAATTTCAGGTCCTGTGCCTGCCTTAAATCAAGGCATTTGCAGAAATTAGTCATGACACGGTTTACCCAGTGGTCTTTGCTAAAGGAACATTTTTTTGGGGAACTTTTACATCAGATGCTCATAACTTATTGGCTTCATGAGGTCACATGTGCCATTGAGTTAGGAAGGAAGGAAAAAACATGTTATTAGCGAGCCCTTCACCTCCCTCCCCCCTGCCTTCCTCCCTTCCTTTATTCCTCTCGCATGTGCTGTTTCCTCCGCAATATCTGCTAAACCTGCACAGGCACGACAAAATGGTCCCTCTTTCTTTTGCAATTCAAGGTCCAGTGTTTCCCTTCTGCCTGCACCTATATTGACTTATACCCTTCGAGCCTATTGACTGATTGTCCCATAACATACCATTTAACTTCTGTGTCGCCAGGACATTCGTTGCCTCCCCCTCATTCTTCTTTCCCCCCACTTCGGCTTTAAAGGCCACATTTTCCAAGAGGGAGACAATCATGAGAAATAATGTTTTTTTGAAAAGAGAGTGATTGTCACTGAAACTGATACGTCTGTGCGATAACAAAAACTGTCATTGCCTCGCATGGAACATGTGCCCCGGGGACTGGGAAGAACAAAGAGATCCTTAGAGAGGAGCAGCGAGCCATGTGCGCCCTCTCATCTCTGTGGCACCAGGCAGAGCCCACAAGCCATTTTTCTCATATGCCACTGGGACAGATAAATGAAGGAAGCATTTGAACGGTTTCCATTTAAGGAAGGAGTTAAATAGTTGAGTCATTCTTTTCAGCTGTATTATTCCTTCTGCAGTTTTAGAGGCACCCAGTTGCTAGAGGAAGGACCAGGGAGAAGCTACCTCTTCCAAACGTTGGGGTTGATCCTGCCGGTTCTCCACGCATCGACAGAAATATCAGCTAGGGAATCTGGCCTTTTCTCCTGTCCGCCTCCTAAGCATCAGCTCTTCTGTTCTCTGGAGGGAAACAGGTCACCTTCTCCTCATGTCTGCTTTTTTAGCAGACTGAAGTGATAAAAAGTACTCCTGTTTTCCCGAAGCATTTCCTAGAGAACAGATGAGAGCAATATACTGAGTTTCTAGATGGCAAATGCCAAGCTTTCTGCCATCTGTTTAATCAACTGATCTGCTGCTATCTGCCATCTATTAGTTGTTTGTAATTCGCTTTATTGCATCAACTGTACAGTGTCACCACTCACATCCTTTGTGTCACTTTCCTCTATTATCACAAGATGCAAAATGAATAAATTGCAAAATGGTAACTGCAATCACATCTGAAAATGAGTCCTAAATACAATTAAATAACGTTAGCTGTGCTGATCAATCATCGCTATTAAAGCTGTACAATAAAAGGAAACGCAGCTCAGCTCCAGTTGGAGAGAATAGGACTCTGTGGGCCACTCGGGGGTCTGTAACGCTTCCTTCTGAGGGATCCTGTAGCCATTAATTCAAACAGCCATATTTCTCCTGGTTTACATGATAGTAATAGGGCTTGTATCACTGACAGCAGCATACGGCCGAGCTCACGGAACAAGATGTGCAAGCTGCGTCTGCAGAAGCTTGGCATACCAAAGTGGGGATGCTCATGGGACAGGGACACAGGGCTGGCTTGCCCAGGCTGAGCTAGTGATACAGAGTTAAGGTGAAGTTTGGGTAGGTTTCAGGTTCCCATGACTCGGTATACTGAGGGATAGATACCGGCAGATGCTTGCCAGCTGCTTTAAACAGATAGTACCTGTTGCCACTGCTGCTGTTGGTCAGTGTAAGTGATATTTTTGCTGCTGCTGAGGGTGCATCTGGCCAAAAAAAAAGCTTTGGAACTACTGAAGACAATTAATGTTTTTAATTTGCTTTTTTTTTTGTGTGTGTGTGTGTGCTTCTTAAAGCTGAATCTTCTGAACTATAAGACACAAAATTAACTATCGATTTTATTGACAATAGGTCAGATCCTCAAAGTTTTAAAATATTATTCACTGACCATGACTTCCATTGGCTTCTACATTTCTGAGAAGGATCTGGAAGCCCAATACTTTTGGGAATTGTGACTAAATGAGTATAATCAGGTGCGAAGCAGTAATTCAATATAGTCACATAAGGGAAGAGAATTCTTCATGTGAACTTGTTGCTTGTCTTATTTTCTCATATGGCAAGATCTCCAAGAGGTTATTATGGTTCATTGTAAGATTGTATATAAAATGAAACATAATCCTGCAGTTCTTGTTATTTCTACATTCCAAGCCCCAAAGTCAAATTATGATAATATTCAGCAGCAGCAGTTGCTTACTGTTGTTAAAAGGCATAAAGCAGCAAGGAATGTGTTTTGCTGAGAACAATATAAGAAATGATATCTTTGTAGGGGGTTAAACCAAGGGAGCTTAAACATGCACACTAGGAGAAAAGGACAGCACGAAAGGTCTTTGCACCTTCGCTTGTACAGAGAGCTGGAAGGTGTTCATCTAGGACAGTCATTCGGGCTCACAGAAAACCTTTCCAAAGGGCAACCCACAAAAAAACTGAATTAAAAACATCAAATAGAATGTGTCCATCTAGCCCCGTCCCATGCTTTTGGCTGCAGCTGTGGAGGTTGTAGGGACTCTGTAACTTCCAGTGGTGCCAGCAGTGTTTGCCTGGCCATACTGGGGCTGCCCAGAGCCGCTAGATGGGAGCTTTTGACTCCCTCTGCAATGCTGCAGAACAAAAGACCATTATTCTGAGAATTTCCGTGTTATAGACAGAAAAACAACCACCGTGCAAGTCGAACGGCCATCAAGAGCAATTACAACCACAATGCACAAGATGCACTATTGATTTAATCTGTTTCTCTTTTAAAATTGCCTTAGACTGCCTTTGTTTACAAGCTTTTTTATCAGATTCAGGCAATGCTAATTATAAAGCAGAGGCAGCAGAAGCATGCTTTCCACGAGGGCTCTCAGGGCTCTGGAAAGCTCCCACCCTCTTCCCAAAAGCCCCGAGGCCTTGGTGGGATGTGTACCTGGGAGCTGTGCTGGAGCCGGGGGGCGTGCCAGGGTGGGGAAAGCACTGAGGATGTTATGCCAATGGGAATCTGACATGTTTTGCTCTCTTTAAATCCAAACCAACAAAATATATACAGCATTAACGGTCACTGGTGAATAATTCTGAAATACCACAAATATAACATTTGTTGCAGGGTGCAGATTTAAGAGCAAATCCAGCTTGCTGCACACAGCTAATAAGACAAACCAGACTTTGCTCGCTCTGGATACTTACAGAAGAGAGGGAATTAGCTCTGCTGTTAGGTACGGCTGTAGCATCCACATCTCTCTTACAGCAGGGCTCAGTGGTTAATGGACACACAAGCCCCAACAGGGAGCAGGCTGAAGGGCTACAGCATCACCCAGCTCCCACCATCAGGCCACCAGGAGATGCCACCAGTGCCCTGCCATAGTGTGACAGTCACAGATGCAAGCCGGACAAAACCGCAGTCCTTGCCCTGAGGGGCTCACAGCATCAGATTTTGAAAGCAGGCATGAAAAATAGCCCAGAGCCCTAGACTGCTGGAGGTGGCGTCCTCAGTGAGGGCATGGTCCCATCCCCAGCCACCCCACCGAGCTGTTTCCCCAAGAGTCCAAGGTGAGCCAGAGGAAGGCCAGGTATACCAAAACCAGACTCTATCCTCCTCCACACACTTATATATAAATGTACACCTATTAAAAAAATCACCTCAAAGCCACTGCCCGGTAGTTACTAATCACAAGTCAACTGATTTTCCTTTTAGACACACTTCTGCTCATGTATCTCTCCTTTAAAATCCAGCACTACGTCTGGCATTACAAATTCTCCCATACACTTTGTCTTCAGTGTTATCTGCAGATACCGGCTATCATGGCCTGTCAAAATGCTTCCTGCTGGATTACTCACAGGAGAAGACGCCTGTACCAGCCTTCCTGCGTTATGGCTTCTGAATGGCTCTGTGCACATACAAGAAACATCCTGCTGAACCACGCAGCTCGTGTAGCTTGTAAAAATTACTTCTAGATCTTACATTTCCCTTGCAGCTCATCTATTATCTGTGGGGAAAGCAAAAGTCTCTTTCTATTCCTGTCTGTCTTCCATTAAACTAAAGAACTCTATAAATCAATAATAACCTTTTAGAGATGAACCTCTTTGTAATTATGTCTCCAAAACCAGGTAATTGTTTGCATATTTTTATAGAGAAATAAAGAAGGGAAACATGTGTTTGGTGTGATTGAAATGGGGGGGGGGAGGGGGGAGGGGAAGAACTGAAACTGGTTAGCAGCATTTATTACATTCACACTTTTCATCAACATTTTAAATTATTCATAGTCAATTAATTTCTTTTGCACAAGACTCAAATCGCTCAATCAGACAACAGTACACGCACCAGAGAGGGGAAAGTACAGTCTCTCAATTGGGATCTGATTTGGATTTTATTACAATATGGTCTTTATTAAGGATAATAATCTACAACCTCTCAGTTAAGGGAATGGTTGATTTCAGTCAAATCAATCTTTGTGTGTCTCTCTGATGCCTCGGTGACATTTCCCAACAGGAAGGGGCTAAGAGCCCAAACGGGAGTGATCTCCGATTAAGAAACAACACAGACATCTTGAAGGCACTTGGTTTGTAGAATAAGATGACAGCAACCAGAGCTCCCCGGGGCACTTTTCCAGGATGCCTACTCTCCCTGTGTGCCAGCCATCTGGGTTCGTTTAAAGTCCCTGCCTGCCTCTGCCTCTGCCTCTGCCTCTGCCTCTGTGTGTGTGTGTGTGTGTGCGCACACGCGTGTGCGAGGGAAAGGTGGGGAGCGGGGGGGGTCTCAGGTTGCAGGCTTCAGTGTGGGCTGTGCTGGGGGCTAAAGTCTCCCGCCTGGACCTTCTCAAATCCACCAACATCATCTGCTGGTCCCTCCAGAGGAGCAATTTCAGCAGGACCAGCTGCAGGGGGGATGTTTAGCGTATTCTTTATTCAAAGTGAAAGATGTTAAGCAGGGAATTTCAGGAGCCCTCTTGTTCAGAGAAAGAGAAAGGAGGCTTGGGGGGAGAAAATAGAAACTGGAAAACATCCATGAAATTAGTCCCAAATCATTGCCTATACCGAGCATTTCCTGACAAACTGTCATATATCTGCAGCAGGTTTTGCAAAAGTCTCCTTTGCCGGTAGCTTATCCACGTGACTAATGTGAAAACTCAGCTACCAGCATTTCAGAAACTGCATCCACCAATGTATTTTATTTGGAATTAATTTTAAAAAGGAATGTAATGTTTTTTGAAGGGAGAACTCGTATAGGATATTGCTGGCAGACAGTTCCAAGCCATACACTCCCTCTCCTTATTACCCCAGAGCCAAGATGTTTTAAAAGACAAGTGAATTGGTCTGAACAGATGTGCTGCCCCTCTCCCGCACCTTTCAGGCAGCTCCGCCGGGAAAACGAGCTTCGACACAGCGGGGGGAGTCCCCCAAGAGCTGCGGAGCTGGGAGGGAGGGAGGGAGGGAAGGACTTGAACTGTGCAGTCCCACAGGGATGGAAAATAGGCAGAAATTCAGCAAGTCAATGTCAATTCTGAAGACATGAAGCCTGAAAACTCCTCAGGAAAAAAAATCAAGTGGATTCACATCCTGCCGGACTGAGTGGCATGACATCAGGGATAAAGAAGGATTACACAGATCACATATACTGAACGTGCAGGACTGAATATATAACAGAAAAATTGACAATTTAATTTTTCTTGGTGTTTTTACTCATTAAATTGTAATGGAAATATAATAAATTGTACAATATTAATAGCATCTTTTTTTTTTTAATTAAAAAAACCCCAAACTACTTCTAGAGCTGTTAGACTGGTTTCATTAAATTTAGTGGATTTGTTCAACGATCTTCACCAATTGCAGCCTAAGTGCCTAATTTGAGAAATAACGGTGCCGTGCAGGCAGGAGGTAGAGCTATGACAGCAGTATTAGCCACCGAGTGCAGGGCACAAAGGAATGACCCACCTTCATTCAAGAGCAGCTCAACTAGACCTTTATATCCCAATAGACAAAGGCAGGAGCCTTTTTGTATCCCAACAGACAGAGGGGCTGCAAAGAAAGGATGGTGCTGCAGCTTTTCCCAGAAAAGAAGGGTGTTTCTTAGTTAAAATTTTATTGTTTCTCTGATTGTGTTGATTATGTCACTAGGTACCAGGTTTTCCAGATTTTCCACTTTCATGTGAGATCTGCAGCAGATGGGGATGAGTTCACTGGTGGGTCTATACATCTGGCTGGGTTGCCAGCATACCTCCTTGACATGTACTGCAGGACACACTAATAAGAAAAACCACCCAGTTCCTCCCACCCTTTACCAGTCTGCCTGACGGGGAGATCCATGGGTCTCACTCCATCTGGAGAGGTGCAGAGAGGTCTCTCCTCCCATGGCTGGGGTCTCAGTAGCCATCTCCTGACAGAGCCTCAGCTCACCAAATTGCTCATCGCTTGTGAACAGCTGTATTATCTACTGGCTCCCAGTGGAGTATGATCAAAGAAAGTGGTAGCACATAAGTAAATGCTCTCCTGGGGCTTTACAGTAAGGTTATATTTGTGTATTCAGGTTTATATGTGCACATTTCTGTCTGAGCCAAAAGGAAAAATGAATGAGGGAGAATTTAGCCAGATGGGACTTTGCCATGCCTGCTGAGATGTGTCCAACTTTTTAAAGCAAAAAAGCAAAGCCAGAATAAAATTGTGGAATTACCTGCCGGTTTCATCTGTATCTTCTGATGCCATGTGGTGATAGATGTGGATAAGGGCCAGCTACCTCAACCTCAGCAAAATATAACACAGGAGAGCAGATTGGACTAAATCTGCTGACCATTCCTCAGGTTAACTTGTTATCCTTTCAATGAACAGGCATTGTTAATGTCCTGCAGTTTTTTTATATGATTAGTTTTAGAAGTCTTTAGTGAAGCAAAAACCTGCTTTCTTGTGCAGTATAAAACACAAAATAAGAAACAGTTCCTGCTCCCCAAAAAGTGTGTGAAGCAAATGGCTACACATTAGAAATAGCAATTGCAACAGAGGCACAAAGGAAGAGCCAGAAACAATGTACAGGTCTTTGCAGTCCCATTTCTGTGTCATATCAGCTGGACCATATTGAATAGCCCATGAAAAAATAATTATGTTTGGAATGAAGTGGCATTAAGAGAAAAAATTGCAAATTCATTCCCTGAGTAGCTCCTCTGAAGTTGGTGGAGTTGCCCTAGGGATGAATTTGGTCAGGTATATGTCAACTGGCTGTAAGACATAATTTGAACTTCTACCTTTGCCAAATGAGCAAATATACACACACCATTTATTGCCGGTACTGTTGGTTTAAGAGGTGCTCTGTATTTCAAAGCTAACATTTGTACCACTTCTTGCTGTGGTTGTCTCTTATTAACACAGCAAATAGCTAACGAAAATCTATGGCCTTGGAAAAACCCAGCTCATAAGTTAGGACTTTAAATTAGTCTGCCTGTCATATATACGCAGCATGGTACCCCACTACTTTTTGTCTCATTCAGTCAGCCCATTTATAAGGACACAAAATCACCGGGTACAAAGGTTGCAAGGAAAATTTTTTCCAAGAGGAAACAAGCCTGGCTCAACTGCAAACAGCTCGTGCTCTATTTAAAGTGAGGCAGCATTCATTTCTCATGCCAGAGAACCCGATTCATCCAGGGCGTAACTCCACAAACACCAGCAAAGTTCCACCAGAGACTAATTTAGTCCGAGGTGCTTTAAAATCTTGCTTAATTTATACACATTTCAGTTTGGCTTTAAAGCCGCCAGTCCCTGTGCCTCACCTGCTGCCATCTCCTACAGAGCAGGGTGCCGCTGCGCTGACCCCCCTCAGCCTGGGGCCCGTCCCCGCGGTCCCTCGGCAGAGCACGAAGGGGGTGGTTAAAAGCTGTCCCCTTTCCGGGCTGTTCTCCCTCCTGGAGTGTCCTGTTCTGCAGAGAACGTGACACCAGCCTGGCTACGGTAACAGCGTGACCCATCGAGCAGGAAAGTCTGTCTCCAGTTTTGGGAAGTTTCAAGGAAGCCAAATTTGTTTTGAATAACAAGGCGATAGCTCTTACGTACGTCCACTTAGCAGAGTTTTTCATTGCCACACATGCAAGGATGCATGCGTGCAAAGCAAAAATAAACTGTGTCAAGTTCATCTTAGCAATAACTCCCTGGCCTGCACCAGAGACCAATTTAACCCATAACATCTAAACAACATCAGAAACTTGGATTGTCTGAAGTGTCCTGTAGCTTCCTTTACTCTTGAACGTAACACGTCCGTCGCTTAACAGGACATTTGACTTGTGAGTGTCCACCCTAAAGATGCCATTAACACGTGGCATGAAGCATGGCCCACTGATGAAGAGATTGCACCCGAGCTGAAATCACCAGACTTCCCCTAACAGGAGCTGTATGCAGCTCAGATTTGCAAAAGCTCCTCCCAGGATAATTAAAGCACTGAGCTGTTAGGATTTTTTAAACAAGGTTTCTGGCCCTTTACAAAACATGTGTGCTATACATCCTTAAACATGACATGTTTTCCTCAAGGAGTTCCTTGTCAAGAATCTTTGTATTTAATAGTGGGTGATGATGAGAATATGCCCTAAATGAAACGTAATTGAAAATGAGATTATGTAACTTTACTTCCTCCATAAGTAGACTTACCCTTGACGTATTGTAGTCAGGTTTGGCACTGAAGTCTTTAGTGTTAAGCAAACTGACAAATACAAGATTTCTTTGAGAAATGAAAAAAACCCACCGAGACCTGACTTACATCTGCTGGCCTTCTACAGCGGGAGGAAACAGAACTGTGTTCCAAAGGAATACACTTGAAAGAACAAAATCCACTGGGTGACTGGTTTAGAGTGAAAATCCTGCTGTCACTCAAATAAATCAGACATCAAAACAAACAAGCTTTAATTTACTAATTACCCTATTGGTTGTCAAATAAAATTTTAGTCACTATTAGTACAGCTGTATATGCTCCTTTGCAACAGCTCTTGAAGAAAACAGACTTGAGTTTTTGTTTGATTATAGACAGTTAAATTGAATGATGTTTTTTACACCCAGGCTGGAGAACACAAGGTGATATTTTGCTTGAAAGTTTTTATACCCTTTCAGCTGGTAAAACACAGAATCTGATTAACTGCTTCTCAGTGAGACCTCAATCAGAGTTTGGCTGGCAATTCCTGTTCAAACCAAAAAATAGGCATTAATTTATGATTTTGAATAATGCAACAGTGACTACACTTTAAATGTCCATACCTTGTCAAAACAACAATGGAGTTTGTTGCTTACAAAATGCCAACATCCATAAACACTACAGAGAAAAACATTTGTGCGGTATTCTTTTGCAATGGACCTGGTTCTTTTTAAACTTGGTCTGTGATTCTGCAAGTGATATTATTTCTGGAAAAAAACTGTGTGTGTGGAAGTCCCTTTTTTTGTTTAAACCCTTAAAGACTTGCAATTTGCACTGTTGAGCGGCTATGGCAGCAAGAATTATTCTTTTCTCTTTGCAAAACTCACAGGAGTTAATAACAGTGAATAGTTTTACTCACCATGTTTATCATAAACATGCAGCAGGGTTACTGGCTTGTTGATTTTCCTTGTACAGCTTCTTTCTGGAAATGATGCTGCTACCTGCTCCACCTTTCGTGTCTTTGCCAGGGGAGTAGTGCTTCTGTCCTTGAGTGCAGACCACGTGTGAATGAAATGATCAGTAAAAGTAATTACAGTATCAACGGGAGCTAAGCTTCTGCCAATACTGCGGTTCCCATCTCAATTTCACTTTATAAGGTGTCTGGGGATGAGGTTTAGGCATCTGATATTCAGATCAGAAATATCTTTTTTGCGGGGAGCGGTCCCCTCTGGCCATGTATTTAACATATATCCAGGTGGAAGGAGATGCAACTTTGGGTAGAATAATTGCTCCTGCTGCACTGTGGAAGTTACGATAATGCACTTACGGGAATCACAGCCATAGCAGCTCAGCAGTGGTTGAATGGCCAAGGAGAGGAAAGAAATAAAACAGCTGTTGATCTTTGAGCCAAACAAATAAACAGCACTAAAATTATGCTGCTACACCTTGCTGACTCAGGTCCCACATCTGGGACGCTGTGATATGCTGGTCAAGCCTATGCAAGAGGGAACCAGATCCTGATCTGAACACAACTGCAGCATGTTACATGCAAGGAAGAGGCAGCCCCGATAGAGAGGGTGACTGCTTTACTCCCCTGTGTATGGGGCAGTTAAATGTGGGACAAAATTTTTTTCTGGTAAGGTAGATTTGCACATCCGCAGCTCTGAACACTGCAAAAGATGAGTAGAATGACCTTTGTGTTCAGAGATGGTTTCTTGTTAACACATTTACATCTGCTGGGGTAGCTTTGTTGACCAGAGTTTCATTGTGATTTAGGACAGTCAACAGACCAGAATTTTCCTTGTATGAGAATCAAAGAAGACCTCTACCAAATATTCCTTAGCAAATGAGTAATTCCACCGGTCTATATCCTTTCTTACATTTTGCATGAGAAATTATAATTTCCTTTGTCTACTGCAGGTTCATTTCAGTTTCCTAAAAAGTTGTGCCTGAAGCTTAGAGATGAAGCAGGGCACAAAGAGCAGCCAAAGGCAGCAGAGTGCAGCCGTGGCTCCTCATTCCTGGCTGGGCGAATGCCAAGAGCATCCCACTGAGACCCTCCATGTGCAAAACACGTATTTCATGTTTGTGCAGTGAATGGGACTGCAAGTGCTCTGAAGCATTAACAGGCTGGGGAGCTGGTACCTCTTACTGAGGAGCTGGGGGCTCCCTGGGACCTCCCGGCACCAGTTTTGACCCTTAAAGTCTCAGTTGGGGTAAACAGGACAGCACCGTGATAGTTCAAATGACTCTGAACTCAGCATGGGCTGAGCCTCAGAGGCACAGATCAGCAGGAAGAGCTGGGACAACCTCTCTCCTCAGGCTCCATGCCAGGACTATGACTGCTTCAGCTTGAGCCTGTCAATGGAGGCAAGGGGCAGTGGCTGGGGACCTCCAGTCAATGTGCCCAGGGCTGTTCTGGCCCTGAGGCTGGCTGGCATGGGAAGGCCTGTGTCTGTGCTATTAAACTGTCCATCCCCCCAGACAATTTAAAAGGATGAATGATTGATTTCTAGTGCCTGGAAACATTCTTCAGTATGATTTAATTTATTAGCATGGACAGAGTCAATGCGAACTGACGAACAACCAAGTCCAGACAAGGGGCTGCAGCCCAGCTGTGGGGGAGGAGCATCATCAGCCACCCACAACTAGGGAGCAAAGATGGGGAGATCAGAAGTATGGCTTCAACTTATTACCATGTTGCTGTTTTTCTGTTTGATGTCTCCTATCCCAGGAAAATTTTGCTTTTTTCTCCTTTTGGACTCACTGGTTATGAGTGGACAAATATTGCCACCTGTGAGCACTCAGTCATGTCACCAGGTTTCTGGGTTCCTTTCATGGGACAGAGATTGAACCTATAATATTTAAGTAGATGCTTACATCCACCCACCCACACCTCCAAGCATTAGATTATTGCTGCCTAGATTTTGGAATAAATCCATGTGATATCAGAGAGCCAGGTTTTCCATTTCAGTAACTAAAAGTCGGTTGAAAAAGGTGGAAAACCCACTTGTCTCCAGCCATATTTTAATTTTAAAACATGCAAACCTGACTGATACATGTTTTAACTAACAGAGGGAAGAACTCGCGATGATGGAGTGCACTTTATCAATAAACTTGTGATGACGATGCCATCAAACCCTAGTATACAGCTCTCTCCATTAGGATATAATTTTTCATCAGCCCCAGTGGAGTCCTCCAGCCTTTCCAGTGAAGCTAACACCCTGATTTTTCTTTTATTTGGGCTGGTCTGTTCCTTGGCCTTTTCTTCTCATGCACATATGCCATTTCCTAGCCTGATTCTCCCTTGTAGTACTTAGCTGGAAGCTGTTCCATCCAGCGCACCACCTACAGGCATGGTGAAAGTGGGCCACAAAGCAGCCAGGGTCAGTCAAAGCAAAGGCAACATTTGAAGAGAAGCTGCAAAGAGGAAGGAATAATTCTGTCTGGGACTGGGGAGAAAGTTTCGCTGTCTCTTTCCTTCCAGGGTCTTCTTGTCTGGTGTTTGCTCTGTTTTTTATCTTATGCCCTGCACTGCTTTGTCCTTGCATCCCCAGGATCCCTCTTTTTCTGTCAATGCCTGAATGTCCTGTCCCCCTTTGCAGAGTATATTCTTTTCTTTTCTATTTCCCCTGTGCTTACCAATCCTCATTTAGCTTTATAGCTTAGAGAAAAGGACGTAAAATTAATTCTTTTTCTATGACTGCTGCATTTTCTACTTCTTATCTGTATTTGTATGTAAATACCATTTCAAATTCCCTTTATATAAAAGAGGGGCAGCTAGCACAAATGGCCAGCAGAGCTATTGAAAAGCCACCACAGGACATACATCTATATGAAAGAATACACTGCTTTTTGGTACTGGTAGTTGCAAGGTCATTAATGGCAGGAATAGGAGACAAACGGTGTTAATAATAGGCTAGCGGAGAACTGAAGGGGCTTCACACTTCCCATGAAAGCTTTAAGGATTTTTTTTCAAATCCTTCCCTGACAGGAAAGGGATGAGAGGCCTGGGAGATTTCTTCCACCTAGCCATTTCTTTGGTACACCATAGCCAAAGCAGGATGCCATAAGAATCGTGTTTCCTAACCCGGCCAATGAGAATGTTGTGGATTGGCCATAGGGGCAGCGGAGCCACCTTTACCTGCCCTCTTCTAGATGCAGCCCTCTGAATGCATAGAGGATTTAGATTATATCTTTCAGTGTAATTGTAGAAATCCTCACTCAATGGGGAAGACAGAGACATTATGAGAGATAGAAGAAGGCAACAGAGAAAGTTACAGTCTGTTTCCTTTGACACTTTCCATATTAAGTCTTCATACTCTCAAGACTCATCCACCTGGATAGAGATGGGTGAGGTAGCTCATTCCCATGGGACTGCAAACCAGAATTCGGCTGAATGACATAATTGGTTTTAAAACTTGGGAACAGAGTTTTCTCCAATGGTTCAATTAAGAACATCAACTACTTGGGATCTGGCTTTCATTTCTGCTGTTTACAAGTTTAATTTAGATTGGGTTAGACCTCTGTGAACTTCAAAATGAGCAGTTGTGATCAGCTGTTCACTGACCAGCTGATCAAGAACGGCTTGCTTAATTAGGGAAGAAAAGTAATTAGCTTGTCAACATTTAAACGCTAGAAGTCTGCAGCAAAAGGCTACATCGAAGGATTCCTATCACCGTATTTATTGACCTTTAAACCCTTCAGCTCTTCTGTCACTGATGTTTAATCGAGTCACTTAGGCTGTCAGGCTAATAACTAAGATAATGAAGTAGTCTAGGACCTTGGTTTACTACTTTGTTATTCTAACGCTAATTTTAGAATGCTAAAAATAGGTTCACTAAAAATAAGACATTGTGGGTGGGTTTTTCTCCTAACACAATTGAGCTTCTCTTACTTCCCTCCTAAACTATTAAGAAGTTATTAGATTTCAAAGAGGTTGTTTTGTAGTAAAAGCTAATTATCATTTGTGTAGTAAAGCGCTTCATAAACCAAACCAGCTTCATGTGGTGATTATATTTGAGGAATAAAGAAAGATGGGATTTGTTAATTGTTTACAAATCTGTATTTCTAAACACGAAGGGAAAATAACACTTATGGCAGAGTAAGTGAGTACTCACAGGAAGGTGAGTAATTTTTTTTGAAGGACAATGTCTTTAAAAATCAAAGTCATTGAAGCAGGAGTGATCGCTACTAAAATATTTTAATAGTATGCTGATTGCATGGGGTGTCTGTAAGGACAATTCAGGATCTTTCGATGTTTACCTGAGCATTTTTTTTTAAACTTGAGTTGCTCAAATTTATTTTTGAGGGTGATTTTGTTTAGTAAATTTCTGTGTGCACTTGGGCTTCAGATAATGTTGATATAGCTGCAATTTCTTTATTTAGTCTTAGGTTACTGTTATATATTATTAGCCTTAGAGCCATTTTAATATATTCGTATTTTGGTATAGCTAGCTATATGCATAGATGAACCTAGTGTGTGACTTTGCAGGAAAAAGCATGGTACTAGAATGAAATTCTGAGGAGAAATAGAAAGCATCTAAGTAGGTTTTTAAAAATACTTGCTTGATACATATTTTTAGCAAATCACTTTCTTAGAAAACCTTCCTCTGTTTTGTTTTTATTTGCAGATATTTTTTTTCACACAAAAGCCCCATTTCTTCTGATCCTTTTTCATGCCCAGAATGTTAAGTCCCTTTATGAATTTTTGCTTTTCTTTTAAAATAAAATGCATTTTCTTCTCCAACACGGACAATAACGTACCCTTAATACCTGTTTACAGTTCTATGAGATTTTAGGCAATAAAGAACATTGAGGGATGTGGGTTTTAGGCAAATGTACTGGAGACTTTCATGTATTGGAAAATTGTGTTTCAATGGGATTTTACTTAATGGGAATAAAAGAAAATAAATTCCTTACATTTTGGATCTTTTTTCCCAAAATCTTAGCTCCTCTTCTTCGTTTTAAAATTCTCTGTTTGCTACACCACAGCAGTTTGACCTGTCAGCTTTGCAGCCATGAAGATGCCTGGCTATTTTATTGGCCAGCAGGCCAGCAATTGCTAATTTTACTTTTTCTTCCTGTTGAGAAAAATAATTTCCTGAGTTCCCACCTCTTCAGAAGGCATTCTCTGAAATGGAAGTTATGAGGACAGCCTTAGATGTCTGACAGATTTCCCGGATTATTATTTTGGAGTGCACGGCTGATTGTACTAGATAGGGGCAATAACGCTACTGCTGCTCACAGAGTCTGTTGAAACCCCTATCTCTCCCAGCCCCCTACTGACTTGTGATTTAATGTCGTGCACTATGTCTAATAAAAAAACTCCTTCAGGCTGAAACCGTATCAGTTTTATTTGTCTGGTAACCACTGTGCATGCATTGAGGCACAATACAAACAACAGTAACGTCTTTGAGACTGGATCCATTATTTAGTGCACTTTCATCCAGTGCTTAAACCTGGTGGCAACTTCAGTGTTAAATAATTCAGAACACTGCTAAGATCTTGCTCGGTGGTGACTGATACCATCTTCTGGGTCACATCTTCTTCCTTGTGGATCCCTGGCTTTGAATGAGATGAGATTTTGCTTTCAGTGAAAAATCTTTTCTGGAATTTCTTCACTATTACTCTCGGCCAAGCAGGTTGTCAAAAGCTTAATTCAGTAACAAGACTTTTATCTGACCAGGCTAACTCATACTGACCTCTCCCCAAAGGGCATCCTACCAAAGGTACAGTTCCCCTGCATCACTGGTACTTTCTGATACATCCATTCCCATCCTTCTCTCCAGCATCACCAGCTGCTGAAGCCGGTAGGCAGCATGGAGCATCAGCCCCATGGGATATTTTTCTGTTTTTAGTTCACAGCAATCCTTTTGTTAACCATCTGTGAGTTTCTCAAGTTGCAGTTTTAGGGAACGAGGGGGTTCTGGGTTAGAGATCAGGTGGTATCGAAGATAACCGCATTTCACAGGCATACTGACTCACCCTGTGCTCATCGGGATTGCTTACTGAACTTCACGCTGTATAATGTGATGGCATTTTGGTGCCCTGTTTTATGGCTGCTGGTAGAAAGCACGTGGGAGCACACATGCCTGGGAAAGCAGTTTCTGCATGTCAACATGCCTGCTGCAATGGATGTCTCAGGCGCAGCTCTGGTGGAATATATAGCAGAGTATTATTCCCAGTACTTCCCATACAGAGAAAGGTCTTTTGTGTTAGCAAGTGCACCACACAGAGATCACAGCACTGTTGTAGACAGTGGACTTGGGGATTGCTATTTCAAAGCAAGATATACTCCCATAGAAATATATATCCATTACTATGCCAAGAGAATAATTTTATTCCTGTAATTTGCAAGAGTGTTCTGGTATTCCACGAATGATAAATTTTGCATTTTTAAAAAATTTTGCTTCTGCAGAAGTGTTACATTAAGTCCATATTTCATCTGCATCTCCAAGTTATTTCTCTGATGAGCATTCTCTCTACTCACTAATTATAATTCTGAATTTGTCCTTGAGAGGTACCTGCTAGCATCTCTGTTCTCATTGCTCTGGGAACAGCTGCTGCACTTTGTTTTTTATTCTTTTAGAGGTTATTATCAGGGAATTCACCACTTCCATCCAAACTTGCAGACTTTTCAGGCTAGCATGGGCTAATCAGCACCTCGATAGACTAAGTTTACACAGGAGCCTAGTCTCTGGTCTCTGTTGCAGCTGAGAGCTGGTTGCACCACTGATTAGGACGGAAGGGGGCTTATGTCTGCAGCCCTGCTGTTCTGACCCCCTCAGAGCACAGTTAAGGACATATTCCCCAGCTACGTATTGCCTCGGCCTCAGCACAGATCATAAAAGCAGCCTCACACAGACAGGGGTACAGGAGGCAGAGATTATCCACACTGAGTAATGCTCCTTTGCGCCCTTGCATGCATACTGAGCCTGCAGCGCCTCCAGATGCTCCCCGATCCTGCAGCTGCGAGTCTCCCTGCCTGGAGTCACCTCCACCCACCAACATGAACCTCTTGCGACAGCACATCTGAGGCAACATCTCCATGCCCTTACACTAAGTCTTTGCTCCCAGACACAGCATATTTCTTCAGTTTCTGTGGTACAGGCAGGGAACTCAGCCTTCCTGCCTGCTGGATTGACCACGCGGATGTCCCACCATCCCTGCCGCCACCAGGAAGGTGGCTTTCTGCCACCACAGGGCATCAATCCCATACTGGATTCTCAGTTTACCAACAGTTTTTATGCCTGAAAAAAGCCATTTATTTTTGGCTCTCACTGATAGTTACCTGCTGCAAGATGACATATGCCTCATCTGAAGAAGGGCTCGCCTCACCTCTATAAATCCCAGAAATATCCTCCCTCCTCTTCCCCAATAGCTGGTGACATGTTCTTGGGCAAGACTGGACTCTGGCTGTCTCTGGCCAGGCCCCCTTAGCTCCACCAGAAAGAAGGTATCAAAGCCTTGAACTGTGGGCCACAGAGGGGATGGGGGATGCCAAGGGACACTCCAGCATGTACTGGCTGGAGTCCTGCAGAGCAGAAGGGAGTCAGATAGTGGTACTGCAAGCAAACTACCTGTAAGCTCTCTCCAAAATTAGGCTCCTGCCCCAAGCTCCCCCTTTCCTCTGTTGCAAAGGGCCACAATGGCTGTAGAAGCAAACATTACTACTAGGAACCTGCTGCAGATCTGCTGCATGATTTTCCTAGTCCTAGGCAGATGTCTTGACTACCTTAAGGCATCTCCCTGGCACCAGGTTTAGGCACCTGAATCCTGCCCTAGATGGCAGCAGCAGGACAAAGAGAGACCCGGAGCGTCAGTCTTCAGTGGGTGCCCTGCCTTGGAAGTGACACCATAGCATGGCTTAAGCCTGTATTTAACAACGCATGTGCTCATTTAGGTTGCGCTGCCAGATGTAGCTTGTAGGCACATCAAGACAAAAACCCCCCAGTATTTCTACTCATAGTCAGCCAAAGTCCATTTCTCAAGGTGTATTAAGATTTCTCTTGCTTGTTTTCTTCTATAAAACATAATTATATGAGCTCCTCATTAATGGACAGACTTCAGCATCTGATGCTGCCCCACTCTGGGCTTACTACAGAAGGCTTAAACTGCCTGTGCACTCGGTTGCAAATATCACATGCTGGTACGCCTGCGACTTGGGTTAGTGCTGGTTCAGCGCTGCCCTGAGTAACACTGCAACCACTCATCCAGCCTCCTGGATTTGCATTCCTGGATATTTCAGGAATGCATTTGAGTTACTGTGCTTCACTGCAGCTGTATTCACTCTGAAAGAGAAATGGTAGCCTTAAAAACAACCCCACCTCTCTAACTCTGAAGGAATTTCCAAATTGTGAACTGATCTTTGATGTCAGAGATATTACAATCCTCTTTGGCCATTCAAAATAGTTCGATGAGCTGCCTATTTGCTGTGCCCTTATGGGCTTTGTAAAGCTATTCCTTTTGTTTAGAAAACACATTTATTAGACTCTAGGTGCCTGAAAAATATTTTGTTATGAAAAAAAATTCAAGTGCCTAAGAACCTTGAAGGGAGCCAGAGTCTTTGCCACAGATGCCTTTAATCTGAGAAATAGCTATGCTTTTATTTATACTCTATATGTGGGGGTTTGTCTGTGTATACATACATTAAGATATTTATTTTAGAAGGTTTTCAAAAGTATTCATCACTTTTCTTTCAATATGGATTCTTTTCTTGCAGTTGCACTCATTGTACTTAAAAAGTTTATAAATAAAATGGTACCAAAACTTACAGTGCAGAGTTTTTAATCTCACACATTTTAAAAATAGCTGCTTTTCCCTTTGTGGGAATGCAGTGGCATTCTGCCATCACCCATACACACAACTATCTGACTGTGGGATTCATTAAACAGGCATAGCTGACACATGGTCTAAATGACTATATGATTTAATTAATTTGACACAAATGTATGATAATATAAAGACAGTGTATATGCAGCTGATGTGTCATAGAGGATAAAGGTTTTGCTAGCTACTACAGTAGCAGCACCGCATTTTCCTGACAACAGCATGACTGCATTTTTGGATGTTTGAGTAAAGAAAAGGTTTGTATGTGCAGGGAGAGATTGGTTTTCCCTGGAATAGCTGGAAGTCCTGTAGGTGCTGAGCTCAGCTTACGTAAGATTTTCCTCAGAAGGCAAGCTGGGCGTTGGCTTTATGTCCACAAAGCAGTATTTGCTCTCTTCTCCCTGCCAAATCCTTCCTGCTCCTGTGTACCGAATTGATCACTGGTTTATTATTTTGAAAACAATAATTTGAGTCCATAGTTTCTTTTTTTCTTCCTCTTTTTTCTTCCTGCTCATAGTTTGCCACTGTTTGTCTCTGTGCAGTGACTTACTGCATAAACATAGCCCTGGACATATCCCAAACTGCTTAATGATACCCTTCCTACCTCCCTTCGCTTCCAAAATGGGAAGTCATTTCTCTTTTCCTCTCCTAAGGACTCTCATATAGTGCTGCTGGAGAAAAACTATCTGCTATATTTAAATGGTGTGCATGGCTATATTTCACTGATGTTTGAACGAGCCTCTTCAGGGTTGTTCTGGATGAAAGCACGTGGTGTTAATTCCTGTTGGTATTAGCCAGAGATGCAACAGAAAAACTTTATTTCTAAGTGGATGCAGATGTTGGTCTCTAAGGAAGTTGCTGGGGGTGACATCCAAAGGATCTCAGTGCTGCTTGTCTTCTTCAGCCTGCTTCTGGAATACGAAGCCCGGTTGCAGTACCCCAGCACAGATTAACTTCCAGAGCAGCCTTGCTTCTCCACAGACACCTCTCAGCACAACATCATGACGCTGCCTTGTAGGGCCTTAAAAGGTACCTCTGAGAAAGGACTTTTTGAAGTCCTATTGCAACTTCCTAGTCCCCACCAACTGGGCACACAAATAGAAGACAATGAGATTTTCCAAAGTAAGCAGGATCCTTTTAAGGTGATGTCTGAAGGTCACGGTATTTTTCAGAAGAAAATTTCTGGTCAGTAGATATTGTGGCAGCAAAGTTTTTAAAAATCTGCTAATCTCAGCAATAGGCTTATGAATAAGAACAGGCACTTCATTAATTAGAACAATGGTGCCATGATTCCCAGCTGTGATTTAGCTAGAAATGTTTCGAAAGTGTCTGTCACTGTAATATCTAAACACTGTACAGGGATTATAAAAATGCATAGAGAGCCACTCAGATGGACAGTAGATCAGTTCAGAGATGAGAAGTCATATCGTATTTCATCAAACATAATTCTGTTCATTTATTCAGTTGTACCCCAGTGCCAGCCATTGTAGGAAGTAACAAATGTGGTATTCAAAAATCTCGAGGCTCCTCCTAGAATAAGTGAATAGCACTGGCTCAAACCCCACTTGAAATTTCTGGGCTCACTAAGCAGCCTCCCAAGGGGCCCTCAGCAGACGAGGGCTCCATGTGTGCAAGTGCAGAGGTTGCGCACCGAAGCGGGGCCCTTCATGGGGGAAATTGTGCTTGGCTTGGGAATGCACACCGTGCCACGTCTGCGGCCACACGCCGGCATCCATTAGAAGGAACATTCCCATAGACAAGTGCTCATCATAGCACCACTTCCCACGGGCTGAACAGTTTTACAAGCTTAGCGTGATTACATTTGACCTGCCTCCAAGTCCTTGAAAAGTGCAGCCTCCTCCTGTTCTGCCAATTCCCTGCCTGAACCAGCCACAGTAACCTTTCGGTGCATGCAGAGCGGTCACTCAGCTCTGCCACCGTGCTTGTAACTCTTCCCTTCGTGACCCCTGCCAGTCTTAGGGGCTTCTGGCTCGAGGGCTACCACGGCTCCCTGTGTCCCTGAGCAGGGTCCTTGCTGGAGGCCTGTGTTGCCCACCACAACATGGGACCTTTTCCGCTCTCTTTCTTTCATCTGTTCTTCTCAACCTCTCCGTCAGTTCTTTGTTGTGCAATATTACTGTTTCGTCTCTTCCCTGGCGCTTCTCATTCTGTCTTTCCCCGAGCAGCAGGCCGCCGTGGTGGTAGCAGGCTTCTGCTGCTGAGTACTTCCAGCACATGAAATTAGGATTTCTGTCTGACCCAGTTCATGCAATGATTGCCTGCAGGTTTTGAAAGGAAGAAAAGAAAAATCAGTCTCTGTGGCTGCACAGATCTTTTTGCACTGTTGCCACAGATATAAGATCTTTCTATTCAACGAGTTATAAATTCAAAAAAGTGTAGAGCCAAAATCATGTGCTTGTAGTATGCTCTGAAGTTCAGGAACACTCAGGATGAGGTGGAAGAGCAATAGGAGAACCACAGGGCTGGGACTTCTCCCTGGTGAAGCTGCCATCTCACCTAAGTAAACCTATCACAGGACAGTCAACATAAAGCACTCAGAAAGATCTCCCCCACTACACTGCAGCGCTGGATTGAAGGAAGCATCTCATCAGGTCTCATTGCAAGTCCTGAGAAGGCATGGCAGGTGAAGCAAGCACATGGGATGGCTGGGTCACAGCAATGAAACACATTTGTTAAATGTCCCTTTTCTCAAATCATAGCAAGATATCCAGCCTATATCCGAAATGCATATAAAGACCAAAAGCAATTTAACTCAAGCTTGGTATAATCTATCACAAAAAGAAAAGCTGTAAAAAGTAGTAAATTTAAGCTCAAACTTAAAAATGTTCAGAAATGCAGAAATGGACAGTGGGAGAACTAAAACCTTACCTTCTCTGTAGAAGCTTACATTTTCGATATGTTAGCACAGATGTCTTTACATTAAAAGAGGGGTAATAATGCTGCTAATTCTTGCAATTTTATCTTGTATTTTTAATCACTTTAAAAAGTCAAACAATAACACAGGTCTTCAATTTTCATTATTTAAAGATGATTCTAAACATCACAGCAAATAAAAATCTCATATTGTTTGAGGACTTCACTCACTCATTCATTCACTCTTGGCTGTAGTGGGTTAAAACAGGATATAGCAAGCATATACCTACCTAGGAGCGGTGTGGAAATGGCTGTTTCTATTATGAAAGACATTGGGTGTAACTACAGAGGTCAAACATCACCCGCCATTTCGGAGATGAATCAAGATGTAGAGAGTTTTAGATCCCACTTATTGCAATGTTTTTTCCTATTTTATGTAGCAATGGAAGTCATTTCATGGACTCTAAGCCTTGCCTCTTTGCTTGAATACAAAGAACACAGAAGTCTCCCTTCACCACCAACATAAATTTGGGTAGTCTTCCCAAAGAGATCAGCCAGATGAGTAGGGAAAAATGATTAGGCAGTTTCAGCAGAGGTATTTATGTATCTTCACTGCTAAATAAAAAACCAACGGGCATAGAGTATTAGCAGCTGCAATTGCCAATGCATTCACTCCTGGTTTAACGATTCTCCTGCAGAAGTAAAGGGGAGCCCTTCCTTTTTACAATGACAGATTTCATTGGCATCAGAAGGAACAGCATTAGCAAAAATTGAGTGCTTTTGAAAATCCCATCAACAGTATTTTCAAATTAGACCCAGCTTTATTGGCAAGTTGTGCACTTATATATATATATATATATATGTCATATAACATAATAGGCACAGGTATATCTTTTTTGGTCAGCCTACGGGACAAGAAACTGAAAAGGGGAGATGTTTTGCTTTTTGGGGTGCTGAAGGACATTTGCCATGCAAGGTGGAGTGCTCTGCACTGTATTTCTTCCCTCTGCTAAAGCAACATTTACTATTTTGTCTTGCTTTTTCCTATTTCCTCTTCACATCATTACCAAAGCAAAGTTTGTTTTTTGTCACTGTAACATCTTTACTCCAGACAGAAACGCACCTAAATAACCCTCACGAGCCTGCTGCCAAGGCCACTCTTGCAGATGAGCTGGCTGGGGATGCTGCTGGAGGCGTGCAGCCAGGTTCCCCTCCTGGGGATGCTGCACCTTGTCCTCAGACTCTGCCTGTGTGCCCTTGCTCACCTCGGGCCACAGCCTCCCACCTGGGCAGTGGCTTTTGGCTTCCAGCAAAACAGGGCAGTGGTAACGAAGCCCTTAGGCTGCTTGACCCCATCCACAGACTGGAATCATCCAGGCATCATCACCCACCAGAGACTTTATTTTTTTTATGTCTTTTACCGGCCCCATGGCAAAAGCTGTAAATACTGCTTTTTATCCCTCTTAAAACTCGGAAGAAATGCAAATGTTGTCTTAGTACCGTCGAGACTGAACTCCTTTGAGAAAAAAACAAAACATGTTTTGCATCCAGTTATTGAGAGTTTTCTCCAGCATGTGTGAAGGGCTCTTTATTTTGCAGAAATACAAAGTGGAAAAGGTCCGTGTCCCATAGTCCTACTTAGTGGGGTGCTCATACCCTCTGGATGGCTCAGAGCAGCAGGAGGGATGTTTTTTAACCTGGAATGGAAATTTCTGCACCTACAGAAGTATATTTAAATCACTTTTAATGGGATGACTGAAAATCCAGGTAAAGGATTTGGGTTCAGCTATTGACAGCACAAGAGACCAGGAAAAATAGAGCAGAGGATTATATCCATTGCGGGACCAGGGGATGGGGTGGGAGAAGTTGGTCCTGACCAGGTGTGAGGTCAGGACTGCAAAGCACAGAGCTCTGCCCGATTCTCATTTCAAGCAAAGAGTTACAAAAGAATAATATAAATAATAAGAGAAAATGAGTGGGACCTTAGGGAACTCAGCATTTGTCCTTTTGAAAGTTCTCCACCCTTGGGGATAGCCAGGGCATAGTTTGCATGAAAAAGCTAGTTCTGTGCTCTTGCAGAGTTTTTGCTTTCTCACACTGAATTGGTACAACAGTGGCTTAGCAATGTGCATGTTGGAATTAAGAGAATATGTTTGTTCATTTACTCAAACACAGGCTGGTAACAGCAGTTCAAAATATTATCCTTCCAGTCTTGTGGTAGAAGAGTGACAGGAAATAATAAGGGCACAGAAATATGCATCGTTATTCTACTATTTTGCTTTTTTACCCGATTGTAATGTTTTTCAGTTTTTGTTGCATGGATTTTCTGCATAGTTTTCCTCTCCTCCTTGTTTCTGGAAAGTGGCCTTCCAGCAGAATCCCCTTGGCCTCACAGCGGCTGTCAGCACACATCATGGACAAACAGTGGACAGGGCAGGGATGCTGCTGAGAGCCTGGACCAGTGCGAGAGCCCCATGTACAGTGCATGTACCTCCACGCCCCTTCCTCTTCCACACCTCCCTTGCAGGAGCCACAGCTGCCCCTCTTTGTTTTGAAGATGTCCCTTTTCTCCAAGCACTGATGTCCTATCATTCAATATGAGGTGAACAGAAACACTGATTTTACATTGACTTAGTCCCAGTTGCCCACCTTTGGGAGCTGACCCATGGCTGAATGTCTCTGTGAGTAAGCGCTGGGCTAAGGAATTTGTGAAAGCTTACATGTAAATGCAAGTGATTGTACATGCTTACAATTACTAATTTGTGCTAGTAGGTAAACAGAAATGTCAGTGGTCAGGGAATAAACAGATTTACACATCCTGTGTGGAAACCTGGGGCGGTGCGCTTATTCCATTGTTTGCTATTTACATTATGAAAATCAAATTGACAGTTAAGATGCCAGAGGTTAAAAATATTCTGCAAACTTAGCTGAAAAAAACCAGCTGTCAAGAGTTCAGGTAGTTTCTATTTTATTTTATGTGCTGTCAGTAATACATTCACACTTCAAGAGGCTCTCGTATAAATATTTGCTTCCAAATGCCAGCAGAATGGAAAACTACATAGAGACTCCTGAGGCTTTGCATCAGGATGCAAGGCTAAATCGACCAACTGTTTTAAATGGACTGCCTTGGTAAATCTGCTGCCTCATTTCCAAACAATCTCATTTACTCTTTATCATCCAAATATTTGTGGAAAAAGTGTTTACTTCTAATTTTGAATAAGCCCCTATATTTTCAAGTACCATCTGCAATGTTGTATAATTAGAGGGTTGCATCCTCAAATGTTGTAAAACTGAATAACTACAGTGAACTTAAAGGAGAGACCTTGGTATAAATGAACTGAAGATCTGGCCAGCCTAACTTATGTGAAGAATTAACTGTTTTATTTTTAAACTGTTGGTAAATTAAGTTAAACTGTGATGTAATGGTAGTAATGCAATTGGTAATTGGCTTCTAAGCTTTACCAGATTCTTATCATAATAGCTATTAGGAGGCAAATCAATGGCCTTCACTGATGACTTACAAATACGCTCTGTAATATCCTCTTCCCTTTGCTGTGGATGTTCTGAGGTTCAGGGTCTGAAAAATTAACATTGTCTTCCCTGTGGATTCCTGTCTGAAACCTCAACTGTCTCAAGATCAAAGAAGATCCCTTGTCTGTGTTGTCATTTTGAGTGACAGATCAGCAATGTGTAATTCAGTAGATCAACCCCTACTATGAAAATAATAATACCTCTTCCTTAGTTAGATCGGTAAAATCAAAGTGATGGTCTAACACAACTTAATTTCATCCTTCATAAAGAAGTCATTCTTGAGCTCACTATAACTTCAGAGATCTTTTTTTGTAACTGTTTCTTAATTAACCATTTCACTGCCCAAGCCTGTGCTTCATTTGTCTTTTATCACTATACTGCATTTTCGGTTTTCTTTCCTTCTTTTCCCCCCTTCTTTTGATAGCTGGGATATTTTTTTTTTTAATGAAACAATTCAGAGGGAAGTCTACATATGTAGGCCATCAGGAAGCAGTGAATATTTGTGGCAGCAGGGCCAGGAAACCCAAATTTCTGTAAAATCTGCCAACAATGTCAGTCAAATTCTCCCTGAACATTTGTGTGTGTCACAGAGTTCTTACAGGGGTCATAAAAATACAGTTCTACATGCTGCAAGAGAAACCTGCTTTGTTAAAGCTCAAAACTGAAACTAAATTCTAAAACTCAAAATTGAGCTTTTGAGCTGTAACTGGTAGGTGTGTTGACAAGGCATTTGTGGGGCAGCCACGTTTCCAGTTTCAGGGAGAAAAAAGGGGTGCACAACCTCCCTTTTGACAGCGTGGTCACTGCTTTTCTTGCCAGATTGGCAGTTAAATTTCTCCTAGATGCTCACTTTTAGACATACTTAATCCTGAGTGTGCTGGCAGTGTGAACATTTGAATACACACTTGGAAAACTTCTAGCATGCGGGCACATGTTGTATAACATTTGTGATCCCAACATCTATGGCAGCTGGGCTTTGTAGCTAGAAATTGCAGAATGCCCATATGGGATCAACTGGTTTGCTCTGCAGTAGTGACCAGTACCAGCTGCTTCAAAGGAAGATGCACAAGTCCTTGCAATAAGGCTTTACAGGACAGTTTGTCCCTAAGGTAGATTACCTCTCATTTTTGCTTGTTAAGGATGGCTCATGCAATGGTTGCACATTCAGGCAAAAGGTGTTCTGCCCTTTTGTCTGCCTGGAGATGCAAATTCTCTTTCCAATGCCTGCTTTTGCAAGAAGGTCTGGGCATTACTTAGGTTAAACCCAGCTATTCAGAAAAGATGGATACTTCCAACCACACGAGTTCCAACATCCAGTTCGCTGTTTCACAAGCACTCTTGTAAACCCATGGGGGACAAGAAAGGAGCAGCCAGGGTCAGAAGAAAGAGGGATTTAATTTTAAAGAGTATCTTTTGCATCACCTTGCAGGAAGAAGACAGAGAACCAGAGAAATATTTATGGAACATCCGTCAGTGGGTGACTCATTCCTTCCCTGTTTTTTTTTTTATTTTTTATTTACTTCCTTTTTTTGGCCAATTTTTCAATTATTCTTGCCAATAGCTTGTACAGTCCTTGAGTCAAAATGTGAAAGGATTATTTCTATTTAGACTGAATGGTGGATTCCCCCTCTCTGATCGCTCCTATAGTTACTTTTATCCAGAAGGACTCAACATCTTGAGTTATCTCATGTCTGTTTTGTTACTACTATGTATTTTTGTTACTGTGGTCTTAGATGCCTGGCTTCGTTCTAAGGTTAGGACTGTTGTGTGTTAAGTCCAGTACGAAGACAGTTCTATTTTGCACCAATGCACGTAACTTTAAGGCCCTCTAGCATTGCCAGGGTAGTACAGGAAGGCTCAGAGTATCTGTGAACCTAGGCATGAAGCATTTGTGAACTTTTCCCCCTCAAAATAAAAGGCTAGCCAAGCCTGAAGCAAAGGCACTTCTGCTGTCTTATGTCTCTAGTTCTAATAATTTCACAGTGTCACTTTTCCACTGCAAGCTGTCCACACGAACCCCGTCTTTCACCAGCCTTCAAGCTTTCAACTACACACATCCACCGCAGTCGCGGGGAGGAGGAGCAGAGGGGTGGCGGATGCGGAGCTGTGCTGCTTCCTTGGTCTCTCAGAGAAGCCTCTTCACATTCGTTCAATCAAGCTATGTACACTCTGTGTCATGATGACATGTCGTGTCAGCTGGATAATGAAGTGCCACCACCAAACGTGAGGCAGTGCAATAAGATACTCCCCACCATTGCTAACTGCCCTGCCTGACTTTGCAGGTAGAAGCATGCACTGTTTGGGATGCCAGCCTGCGCAACGTGTGAGCTGCTGCTTATCTGAAAGCAAGGTGAAAGAATAAACCTGAGTGTATTAAGAAATCAATCCATTGGCTTTCTTTATTGATGACATTTCCTCCTGATACCTCTCCACGGGCATAAACTGCTCTGACATTTTCAGACTCCTGCACCTAAAATACCGGGATATTAATTTCCATCTGATGAGAACAAGAGATTGTCTCATGTCACAACATTGGATTTGCTCAATTTCCCCAACTGAATTAATGTTAGGATTTTGTTTATGTTAAAAGTTCAGGATGCTTATTAACTTTTGGGAGAAAACACAAAAGCTCCATTATATACCTTTACTGTATTAAAAAAAAAAAATCTTTGATGTGTTCACCATGCGACTTTTTGAAGTTTCAAATAGTACAGCAGGCGAAGCGTGGAGTGAAGAGCCTTTATTTTGGTCCCTAAGTCTATTGACCTCTGATCTCATGCAATAAGCAACTAATAAAAGCAAAAGTTAGATACTGGAACAGATTTCCTGATAAAAATAGACTTTTTTCCCCCTCTAGTATCACAGCTCAGGGTATGGTTGTAATTGTTTTAGCAGTCTCAGAGTCTCAGCAGCCTCTGCATGCTTATAGATATTAAACTACTTTCAAAGGGAATAGCAAACTGTACAGTCAGAGAGAGTTTAAAACTCTCCACATTCATTAAAATGTATTTGAAGAATTATGTCTTCCCTGCATGTCAGACAGCCATCTTTTCTGCTTTATTTTAAAAGCTACTTTTCAGAGATCTGAGAGTAAACAAGCATGCAAAGGCTTCTTTAACTGCACAAATTTCTACTTTTTTCCTGCTCTCTAATAAAAGAGTGTTTATGGCTTCATATACAGGACTGGAACGAAAAGGATGTGAGTAAGAAAGATTAAAGGCATAAAATCCACAGGCTACATTTCCAAGTAACTTTAAGAAGTTTTATTCAATAAAGAATATGAACATAAATTCATTTGCCTTATTAGTTTTTTTTGCTTTTATATGATTTTATTACTTGGCATCAGCTTTTATCTGAGCCTAATGAAGGTTTGCCAAAACCTAAATATGGTAATGGCATTTTCTGCATTAACTGAACATACAACATCAAATAATACATTTTAGAAACAATTTCACATGTAACTCGAAGACTAACTTCATGCAGACAGAGCATTGCAACCAATTGATTCTAATTTCTTGGTGTTAAGTGGGATAGCTGTTTCTACTGTCAGATTTGTGGTGTTGTCTGTTTTCATAAACACAGATTATTTAGAAATAGAAGGAAAATCTTCAGGCATTGTAACTGTCACCATTCATTGACCTCACTAAGGTAAGAACAATTTACATCAGCAGAGTCCCAGGGCTTTCTTTCCAACTTACTTACCCATAAAACTATAAAGTGCCATCCCTATATTGTCCTCGGTGAAGGACTATATAATTTATGTATACTTACCTTATACCATTAAGAATGCTACATTAATTTAGTTGAAAGGAGGCATAAACCACTTCTAATATATTTTGTAATTACAGCAAGTGACTTTGCTCATTCTCTGTGTTCAGCCATGCCTCCTATCCAGGGCAACGGGAACAATGTTGCTCTATACTCCCTTAGCTATGTGCACCATGGAAGTCATCACCCATTTTAACATTGCTGTCCAGCTCCACAGAGTCCTCTCACCTTCCCTTTCATTCACAGTTGCCAATGTGCTCTGTGACAGCCACAGTGAATATCTCACACTAAGACATCCTAAACCGACTCCTGATGCCACCTGGCTTTCTAGCTGTGATTTTCATGCAAAGCAAATATGCCCTAAATGATCTGGAACTGTGCATTTTCCTGCCTTCTCTACAGAAAAAAAAAGCCTTTGGATGTAAATATCTACCCCTTTTTAAAGGCATCTTGCATCTGCTCTGAAAATAGGTAGCTTCCTAATGATTTTCCAATACATTCTAGAACATCAAAAATCACCATTAGCATATTACAACACAAAGCAACTTTTTTTGGGAGGATATTCAGAGAGGCAAAGCATTATCTGAGGACATTACCTAATTTCAGTTCCTTCTCTCATAGTTTTTCTGCATGACCTCAGGACATTCTCTTAGGATAAAATTTCCAAGAGGGATTTGGACATTAAGCCTAGATCTAGAAAAGGGCTTATGTGATTAAAATGGAACTTAGGGAGGTTTTAAGTACCTGTGACCAAGATTGTAATCCTGCCAATTCCTGCTCAACTACAGCTTAACCTCGGAGGCACCTAAGGAACATATGGGCCTGAATTCTTATTTTTTCTTAAAGTGCTTTAGAAGCATAAGGTATTGCAAAAGACATGAAGACACCCATTCTGAAGCACACAAACGTCCTTTAGAGGTGTACATGGAAAATAAATGCCTAATGAAAGACCCAATGGTTTGACTATAGGAACTGGGCACTTGTTTTGTTCTCGTTCTGGGCTTGTAAGTGATAATATTAGTGACTTTCAATTAACAAGGTCAAGATATTCACATTTTCCCAGGCCTAATTCCCAATTATTTTAGCAGGAGCTGACAGCCCATACAATTCTGAGAGTTGTTCTTTGGATGCATAACCTGCTTTCGAAGATGTGACTTCCATATTTTTAGCGATGTTACTTGCAGTATCTCTGGATCACAGTTATTCATCTGTGAAAGGGGCTTGAAGGTGCTTCCCTGCTAACCAAGTTGTTATGCTAGGTAAGTACATTAAAAAACATGTAGCTCCTAGGCACTAATGGAAATCTATACCAGATTAGTTTTGGTTGAATTCTACCTAGTTAAAATCCATGTTACATTAAAAATAATTTAAAGTGCAGAACAGCCCCAGGAAGTGTTAGGAATTAAAATTACACAATGATAAAGAACTGCCATGAAACAGCCACCTTAATATTCTGGTCCTTCTCTGAAATTCTCAAGGAAATTGGACATGAGTATTGCCTTTTCTCTTAAGCTATTAAATCTTTTTCTTAAAAAAGAAACAGTAGAGCAAACAGGTGCCACATATCACAAAAGAATGGCTCCTCAAGAGTCTTCCAACATCTGAGAGAGTAGTATATTTGTTGTACTAACGTGACAGTTATTTGTGCAAAGTTATGTGCTGGTCACAAGAAATTATGTACATTGTAGTTTTTAGGACATTATTCTATTTTGCAAAATGTCTCACTGCTGGTCTGCAGAATCTGCACCAAGAAGAGGAATCTAAATGTTGCAAATTTCTTTCTCATGTGAAGAGATACTGACCTCTGGCACAAACAAGATCTTAAAACTGGAATATTTCTTTTCAATCTGACATACTCAAAGTTGGTTTTATCTTGCTTTTTAGGCAGTTGTTTTACTAGGTAAGAAACTATTTTCATTATTTCAAGCATTATTTCCTCCTTGTTTATGTGTCTGGTCCAAATTAGTTTAAAATAACTCTTAACAAGGGATCTTTGGGAACCATTTTTCTTTGGAAATTGTTTCACAGTCTCATAGACATTTCTGCTTGGAACTTGCTCCTCTTACTCTTCTCAAAAACCTAACTTGTCAGAATAATCACATTAATTTTTAATCCTTGCAACCATTCCCTTCCAAGGCTATTCAAGGTAACAGGCAGTGCTTAATCCAGCTCTCTACCCTCCTTCTTTGGCCTCCTCTGCAGTCCCTCACACATGCTAGCCATCTTATTTTTCATTTGCTTCCCAGGCTTTCCAGCTCCGGGTAACCACCAATACCAGAAAACACTGTGAGATGATCCTGGAGCTCAGCTTCAGGCCAGGCAGGTGAGGAAGCTGGTAAACCTAACAGTTGCTGTGAGTTGTTGGTGCTACAATCCAGAGAAGCAGGGCTCTTCCTGACCACGCTGGTGTATGCCCGGGGGTACACCTCCACCTGAGGCTTCTTGCTGTCCTCACACCCACTTCTTTGCATATTCTCTGCAGAATTCCTGCTCCGTGAGCACTGAGGGCAAAAGAAGAAGCATCCTGACAATGCACACTATTTTGCAGAGCAAGTCATTCAGACTACATCACTGCTGTGCTAAGCCCTGTTTTATCTCAAACATTCTTGCCTACTTTTTGCTAGCTTAAGCAGCTCCTGCCTGCACGCTTTCCTGCTTGGCAATAGCCACTCTCGGCTGCCTGTCCTGGCTCTGTATCTGTGAGACTTTTTGGCTTGCTGTGCATACTAAGTTGGTTGCTTGGTTTGCAGGATTTTCCATATCTGAGCTCAGCTGTGTGGTTTGTTTAGTTCTTGGAGACTGGGGTTGGCCATTTGAATTCCTAGGTCTTGTGTGTCTGAAGCGAACCAGTTTGGTTTTACAAAAATATTCTATGGTATGACAGGCTCTTGAATAGTAATCAGTGTTCAGCAGCAATGACAAACAGCACTATCCACAGGAACTGGGTAATCAATGGAGACTCAAGTAATTGACATGCTAATAGTAAAAAAAATTAACTCATTCTAGGAAAATGAATGGCATGGACTCATGAATGGTATTTTTTTTCAAAAAGGTTGTGATGTCAATATCAATAATTGGCCCTTAGAATATCAGCATAATGGAAATATTAGTGATGGCTGTGTCCCTCAGGGAAGAAAACCATCTGTCACAAGGAAACATAATGGTAAACTAGCTACAGTATAATAAAACCAACATATACTTAAAGCCTAAAGGTTTATTTGTATGTTACGATCACTACAAAGCCTCTTACTGTATAATTGCTAATGACTTAATCAAGTGTTTGAATTTCAAGCCCTCTCCATGACAGCAAATTAAGGCCTTCTGAAATTGGAAGTTCTCTGGGGCAGGCACCTATTTTTGAGAATGGGTATGTGTACAGCATTGCGCTATCCCACCAAAATCTCTGGGCTCAGGGTACCTCAGCAATATGGACAGTCGTTAAGACTAGACCCCTCAGGCACTTGAGATGAAGAAGGTCTCATCTCCTAAAAGGTCATGTGCTATGTAACATCTTACTGTACCTTATATTGCAAGGTATGACATTTACACCATATAACTTGTCATTCATTGGCCGTAGCATTATTTTTCCTTTCTTTTTTGAGGTTATTTATCATAATATATGTACATTTTTTAAGTGCCTGAAATGAACTAATTCTGAAATGACATGATTTTCCACACCTTGCCAGCAGGAAGACAGCAATAAAAACAAGCAGTTAGATTTAGTTTCCTGTTGTTTTCTATAAGCTAACATTGATGAAAGAGGCCTTGGTTAACTCCTGTTTCCAGCTTTCTGTAGGAGTGGAGATGCTGGTTTATTCAGGAGCTCTACCTCCTTTACTGTAAGACTCCTCTGTTACACATAAATTAGTCTGTATAAATATGAACCGCATTTGAGAAAGTTACTCCAAAAACGCTGGTATGCTGATGTCTGACAGCCATGCAGCCAGTGGGAGCAAAGATGTATAGGGCTGTCGTTTTTCACAGAGGGAACAAAGGGACACGCTAAGTTACTACATCTCTTCTTTGTTGATATTGGACACTTATTCTGGACAAAGTGATCCAGAGGAAGATAAATAAAAAGACTTTGATTTTTCAAAATAGTGACTTTGAATTGGCCGGAAAAGAAAAATAAAGAAAGCCAGTACCATGTTACCACATGCCAGGAGACAGTGGTAAGTTTTTATTTTTATAGCACATTCTGGAAAACATCAGGGAAGGAGAAAAAAAAATATCATAGAATCACATAATTATAATCCTCTATATTAGGTATTAAAACACATTTTTATATCACATCTCTTATGTCATATTTTAGAAGATTTTGTACATTTTTAGATAATTAACAATACTAACAATTACAATACTAACAATTGAAGAGGTGCATGAAAAAAGAAATATGTCTGCATTTTGATGGAAGGAAAATAGCAAAGTATGTAAGTCTCAGTTTCTGAACTTACACCTTCAAAAGTGATCTTTGGTGCTTCTGTTGGCTGTAGTGGGCCTCTGGACACATGGGAAGCTCTCCCCACGTGTCTGATTGCAGGACGGGGACTTCATGTGGTAGGTCTTCACCTTACACAGAAAAGGCTCTGGTCTGCTGGCTACCACACTCTAACCAACGCAAGTCTAGAAAAAGGGAAAATGGAAGAACTGCATCATTTTCATCCTCGTGTCCAAAATAGCAAGTCCACTAAAATGTCAGCTATATAATATACTTTTTGTTAGTTTACAGTGAAAGTGGCTTCCGGGCTTTTGTGGAAACCTTCGTTCTTTCTTCTGAAGTTTATAAAAAGCTCTGTCACTCCTATATAGAGATCCGAACCTCCATGACCTTGGCAGACCTTGGTGGACTACATATGTGGGTTCTGGCCACGCTGGAGACCATTTTGTCATTACCCTCAAGATCTTATGTGCGAAAGGCTAGCTGGACTGTGCTGTGAAACCAGTCTGACATTTCATACAGCTGAGCACCTTTGAAAACTGAGTGTACCTTGTAAATAAAGACAAGCAGAAGCTGAGGCTTCTTAAGGCCAGGAAGCCATGAGCCAAACTGGGGCTGCACAGCCACATGGCTACAAGCATCTCGTGATGTGATGACAGAAGGACCAATATGTGCCTAAAATGGGCATATTGCAACAGTTCCTCCTTACTGAACATGGCTAATAATTACCTGTTGATAATTTCATAGAATGAAATCCCTTCTGCATCAGAATAAAGGTGATTCTTGCACAGCGTAATGTAGTACCAGGCAGAGAGATCCCTGCTTGTTCCGAACAAGCCAACTCAAGTGTCAGAAGCAATACAAGCATATTTTCCAATGCTGGTGCTAGCAGTACAACACCCTTGTCTCATCAGCGTGGATCAAACCCAACCTGGATGGAACAAAAACTGTGAACAAAGGGCCAAACACTCCACAGAAGTTATTTCAGAGTGGTTTTCAAAGACAGTGACAAGAAGATCTCTAATATTTTTTAGAGAAGGCACAATTTATGAATAAATTATAAAATGTGCCTCCTATATAAATAAATAATCACATTTAAAAAATCCTACAGATTGATTATATTGCACCTAACACAGTGAAGCCCTGGTTTCTGCTGGAGTCACTGCTACTAATATAAAAGGAATGAATGATAACACCAATAACAAAGAACAGCTGAAGACCTAGACTGGAGTATTCAAATGCTAGAAACTGAGGGGCTTTAGGAAAAAGTGGAACCAAAGAGATCATAAAGTTAAAACCTCTTTTGAAGTAATGCAAATGTTTGTAATCAAACCTGAATCTGAAGAGGTAACTATCTAATGATCGTCCAAAAGAGGGGAAAAAATGATGAAGCAATATAAAAAAAGAACTTCTTATTTCTTATTTCAGGATGTATGCACAGCAATAGAGTCTTTCCATCTCAGGCAATACAGCATTCTTATTACTTAAAAGTAGTCATTCTTTCAAATCATAATAAAAATTACCCACAGAACACAATTTTAAGTAAAAAGAAAGCCCAGAAAGAAAAAATCACTGGAGAGAAGTTATCTTCTCTTGGCTCCAGCAGCATTTCCTAAAATTCAAACATAAATTGTGGCCTCAACACAGTTTCATTCTAGTAAATGTAACAGGATGGTATCCTTAGTATTCATAACAAAAAATAATAATCCTTTTGGACTTTTACTGAGTACCTTAATGCAGCAGCATTTTGTAGCGGTGTGTTCTAAAACGTAATTATGTGCAGTGGAAAAGGGCATCTCTTTGTGTAGTTTTAGATTTATTGCCTTTCAATTTCTTTGAAAGTCAGTTTGCTCCTGCATTTTTGAAAGAGCAGAGACTACCAACCTCATATTTTTTTTTTCCAGAACAATCCTTTTCTTACAATGTAACCATCATCTCCTTCGTGAAGCAAACCCCTTCAGTTGTTTTTAGTGTCCTCTCAGACTCTTCCCTTTTCTGTCCTCTGACATCTTGACTTTTGCTTCCTTTCACTTGATCAGTGTTTTGAGACTAACATGATGGAAATCAAATGTGATATCCACAAATGCAACTGTATCAGAAATGCCATAATTGTTTACTTCTATAATTCTAGTTATATTATAAGGACCATTAGCTGCTTTCACTCTTAATAACCTACTATGTTGTTTGCTCCTGCTTTCTGTTTTCTCCCTGGTGGACTTTGATGTTTATAGGAGGATGCTGAAAGCAGTCTAAGGACTCTATGCGAGATGGAATGGGCTAAAAGGAGCAGATGCCCCTTCACAACAATTTTCTGCTTTTCTTTTAATCTCACAAAGTGTTACACACCAGCCTGTACGGAGAGAGAGGAAGTAGCCAGACCAACATTTAAAATACATTCCTTCTGCTTACCATCACTCCTTTGTCCCATATACCCTAAGGAGTCAAGTTCATAAACTTCTGAAGGGATTTCCTCACCGTTCCCTCCATGCACGTGTCCTCTTCCCCCTTGCTGTTCTACCTCAAAAAGGAGCCCCTACAGATGCCAATTTTCAGGTAGCCATAGCTGGAAACAGGGCAAAAGAAATGCAGACATAAAAAAGAAGAAAATTTAGGTGTAATATTATGAATAGCCTCCTACTAGCAGAATTTCTTACCAGTTTCCAAGGACAATGTTGACATCTGTATCACCTGAATCCATTCCGGCTGGACTAAACAAACCACAATGAAAATGAATAGGATGGTCTTATCCTCGGGATGAAAAGAGCTTGAATACTCTTTGTTATCTTCACTTTCTAGGATTTACGACAGACAATTTGCAGACGAGCAGACATGATCCTATATATGAATCTGGATTTGTCTAAGCAAAGCTCACAGCAAATCATCAGAGAGACGCTGGAGGTCATGGTTATTCAGCTGAGGAGACACACTGCTGTAAATTGCTTCCTGAATCAGTTATGACTATGGTATGACATGAGCAAAGGAGAAGAGACATGAGTGATGAAGAAGAGGATACCCCTGTGACTGCATGCTCATAGTCAATCATTGACTGCTATAGATGCCAGAACATACAGTGTGCGCAAATACCAGCCTTATCTAAAGCTGTAGACTGAATACAGGATTTGGATCAACGGCTTTTTTCTTTAGTCTTCCACTCCAGCAAATAGTTCTGTTGACTTCAGAAGGATTTTAACTTGCATGAATCAAGGCCACTAGATCTGCTCTGGAGAATGTGATTAGTTTCCTTAATGAAGTCTTGCTGTGGGTATCCTTAACTGAAATCTGAATTCTAAGCCATTGCTTATGCTGCCATACACCCCTTGGCAGAAATTGCTTGACTGGGACCTTAAGGAAAATACACATCGCAAAACTGTCCCAGCGAGTAAACATGTTTGTGACCTGAATCTACTTTTGCTTTCTAAAGGCTAGTTTGAGAGAGTCGCAAAACCTCAGACTCCTCCAGTTCATTTGTTGCAATTGTTGTTCATAGTTGTGGTGGTTTTCCTGCGGACGCTCATTCTCCTTTTCCTGCTCTGTGGCCTGTTTTGCACAGTTCACTCACTCAGGCCATGGAAATAGCTTCCCCTGGAAAACAACACTGGAGATCTGCAGCTTAAAAATGTCAAAGCCATGCAGAAAGGATTGCAGAAAAACATTCCGAAGAAAAAGACAAGTTTTCAGGAATGTCCTTCAGCTTGAGAAGTGGTCCTTTACAAAACAGGATACATTGAAGATCAACAGAATTTCTCAGAATTACCAGCACATCCCTGTAATGGAAGAATACTTTTTGTATTTGCTTTGCATTAATGACAACTAGGATTTACAGTTAATGTAGCCTTCAGGTTAAAATTAGAGCACTGTTTTGTTTTGTTTCTTGAGGACTAGTGAACATTAACAATTTATAATTAATCTATAATAAAAATTTAAATCTTTCAGTTCAGCCTTTGGTTGATTCTTGGCTAACTCTGTTCTTCAACAGCAGTAGCCTTTAACCAGTTTTTTTCTGTGCATCTATTCAAAATCTTTTCCCTCAACCTCCAGCTAATCCAGCAGGACTACTGCAGCCTGAACTCAGAATTTCTCCCAGGCATCAGATGAAAACAGTCATATATATGTCACTTCCACTCTGGAGAACTGTACAAGGACACTGCAGCACATCTAAACTTCAGTTCCCATTAAAAATGAGTGGTGCATACTGTCAATGCAATCTTTTTTTTTTTTAGTTATTCAGCAAAAGGACTGTGCAAACCTAAAAGTGGGATCTGTGACCCTTATTAACAATAATTTCTAAATTCAGGAGAGCACCACTCTTCCCCATGAAACTAATTATGCTTTAGGGTACTGCTCATCATGAGGAATGAATTCCTGAGAAAACCATTAAGAAACAGTGTATCGCTACAATGTATCCCTACACTGCTAAACCATGAGTGTTGAAATAATATCTGTAATCTATAAGATTTTATTTTAAAATCTGGGATCATAACTTTTACATCAAAAGTTGTACTCAGGTAAATGTTTTTATTTTCCCAGTAGTGTAGAATTGGTATTTCTTTTCCATTTGCAGACACAAATTTGTAACCCATTCATACCCTATATCTCCAATTAGTTCTACATTAAAGAATAGTTACAGCAATAAAACTGGATACCAACTGAAGCAAAAGGCAACAAAGAAATAAGTGATATGTACAAATTCCATTTCTAGTTGGAATGCTTTCTGCTGTTACTTGAATACTTCTACAACTGTGTGAAAAAACATTTTGCTTCAGAAACTTTGGTTCTGTCTCGCCAAAGTAAATATTCTTACTCTGTTCTAATTTTCTGTCATTCTCTAAGCACCAGCGTACCTGTGTTTGAGGCTTTAGTGTCTGATCAATGATTGTTTCAAGGGATGTCAAGACTGCCTATGCAGCCCATTCTGTGCAGTCATTTACGTTTCTAGAAGACTGAAAATACAAAGCACTTTAATTCTGACAAAAGACTTTTTCCCCCCTCTGAATTATTTTTTTGTAACCTGTCCTTTTGTTCAAAGCAAGTGGACTCTCTCATTTAGAACTTTGATACAACAAGCAATCACACTCATTTTTCTGCTGTTGTACTGTTTCTAATTGTATCTACTTACATTCTATGTCTCAAAAAAAAAAGAAGAATGCAATAAAGAAAAAAATGAGACTATACAAACAACTAATTCATTGTACAATTTGAGATAAAACATAAGTTTTTTCCAGCATTTTCCATCATAGTATCTTATTTTCAATTGCTTACATATTAACCCATCGCTCTGGGCCGGAACATTCATGGTAGCTGGCTGGCTCACAGTGAACTTTTTTTGAAAGTTTTAACAAAACCAATGCAGTCTTTTTGAAGAACAAGATGAAAAGAATGTTTTTTCAATGCAAGAAAATTTTCAGAAAGTTAGCCATGTTATCCACCATACTTCAGAACAGATGGATGAAAACTAACAGACAGCTAATGCTTGTATTAGGGATGTGCTTTTTTATTACCTCATGTCAGTAAAATGATTTAATTTGGACAAGATGAAAACTTAGGAAAATTTGAAATCTGCAGATTTTCTGTAATGGTTTGCTCAGGGTTGGTACCTAAATTCTTTAAATATTTTTTCTACATTGAGCCAGCAGCTGAAGGATGTAGGCTCTCCGCATTTCCATGGGATGACTACTTTTTGCTGTTGTTGGCTAATGCAGCACTTTAGATCCAAATTAAAAGTAGGGAATTTCTTTTCTGCTTTCAGTGCACAAAAGAGGATAAAATGGCTCAATTAGGGCACAAGAGAAACGAGTCAGAACTGATGTGTTGGGAAACAGCAGCAGAGTTTGAAGTAAGAAAACTGAGACTGAGGAAGAAAAGCCATTGAAAAAATGTAAAGGGAATGGCAAAGACTTCAAGCACTGGGCTAAGAAGTAAACCAGATCAACTGAAGAGGGATGAGGTTGGAAATACCACGATTAGAAATGAGTCAGAGTGGAGAAGGCTGCTCAGTGGCAGAAAGAATGAAATGGGGACCAAGAAGAGAAAATCGATTGGTCAGATAAAGAGTTTCATGAGGAGTAGCTGTTGGGGAAAGACCAAGATATTTTCTGCACCAGAGCAAAATTTGCTAGGAATAATTAAAATCTGCAGCCACCAAGCAACTGGGGGGCACCACCATTTCCTTCTGCAGGTATTTCTGAAGCTTTCGCTGGCTGTCACGTACCCGCTGCAAGCCACACTGTGTGAAAATCTGTTCAGTGTCCCTGCCAGATCCCTGCTGGACCAAGCTCTCTGAAGCAATGCCAGTTCCTGGCCTGTAAAACCTTGGCTGAGCTATGAACTAAGCTGCTCAGCTCTAACATGAATGGTCCAGGTGAGGACCCGAGTGGAGACATCACCCTGGTCACCTGCAAAGCTGTACAGGGAAGCTTCTGTGGCGTTGTGGTGCCACCATACTCTATTAAAAAAACACAGATTTGGGATCACATTCCCAACCCTTTCACCATCCTTTCATGGATATGACCCAGAGAATTGAGAGTCTCTCTTCAGGTAGCACTAGACAGGTTATGAAAAAGACCTGACTAGGCACTTCAGACCCTCTAACAGGAGCTGGACGGAGGTTAGGAATGCAAAGAGAGCCAGAGGTACTGACCTCTGAAAAGCTGGCAGGAGCACTTGGTATCACCTTCTGATATGCAGCAAGTAGCTGACGAGTAATGATTAACAGATTCCAGATATCAACTTTAGACCATGTAGCTGTGGTCAGAATAAATGGTTTGTGTTAATGATTTACATAAGCACTTCAAACTTAGTGGCACTGAAACGAGTATCTTTCGTTTTAGCAACAACAATATAGAAGATCTGCCTGAAGGGAAACTGAAAGCTCCGCTATTGATACTTGACCTGAGTATTTAAAGTTCCTCCCTGACATACAGAGTGGTATCTTAGATGCCCAGGCTCAGCTTGTGTCTACATAATCACTTGTGGAATACTTTCTTTTCTCCAGAGATAATGCTCTGACTCGTACTAATAAGACTCTCAAGAGATGTGATTCATTAAGCTTCACTTAAAATGTGCCAATGCAAAGTTAGATTGACAATCCCACAAAACCTGGTCAGAACTCATCTCCTCAGTTCTTGTCCAAAAAGCACTGAACAACAGGCTCTGTAACAGGCACTGCAGGTCAGCAATCTCAGGCCTTTCAGAGTAAAGAGGAGAGCATGTTGTGGAGCTGAAGGTCGTTTCTGCTCATGTCCAGCCTTCGCAGGATACGGGCCTCCTACCTGATATCAAGTACAACAAGGGAACAGACCAAAGGCTGTTAGTTTGCTTAGTTTTTAAGGGCAAATAAACCAAGACCAGAATCTCCACTACGTACCTAGGAACTGTTTGGGAGCCAATACAAGCCTGACAGAGTGGGGGATAAGCGTTGCATTTTGCAGTCGCTCAGTGTCAAGAAGTCTGACAGATGTGTCTCATTTGCTGCCAGAGTTCCAGATGCTAAGTGCTATTCTGTATGAGTTTCTGATAAATATAACAATACTAGCAGACTCCTTCAGGAATCTTGTAAAGATACAATTCCCCCAACAAGCCATGCTATTAAGTAGACAGCAATACTCTTCTGAAGTTCTAAATGTTCTTCAGGTTCAGCTTCTATGTGGACCTCACAAAGTCCAGTTTCAGAGGCAAAACAAAAGTGAGTGGATTGACGCTCAAAGAAAATTCCAGTCCCTTATGGAAGAACATCTGACCTGTAGCTCTCCAGTGCTGGTTATCATCTTAGCATCCGAGTTGTGGCTGAGGATTCAAGAAAGACATTGCTTTCAAATCGCAGTAGCAGAAGTTGCACGTATTCTCTCAATCAATATATCCTACCTATTTGTGTTATCTGGCTGAATCTGGTAATGAGCCTCACGGTGATTGTACATGCTCTGCACTGACAGGGAAATACCAGAAGAAGAGGAAAGTGCACAGAACTTGAGTGCATTTTATGACTACTTCCCTGATTCTCCTACAAAAGGCTAAGTTAACGGATTCCCTCGCCAGGCAATGAACATTTAAATGATGTGCACTTTAAGTCACTCTATATTAATATAAAGAGCAAAGCAGTATATGACAAATTGGTTCTCCTCACCACGGCAGAGATAAACATTTTTTTCCTTTTTGCACGTTTTCCTCTCCCTGGGAAAGGATGCTTTGCTGACTCACATCTGATTAGCCATCACTGTAGTAGAAGCAGTAGAAAAGGAGTAGAGAGCTGGATTCTTTTCTGCCTCACACATCACTATCTGCCCACAAAACCTAACAGAGGATAAATCATATTCTCAGATGGGAATTTTCCTATTGATTTCAGTGAGCATAGCAGGGGATTTTCTGTATTTATTGTTTAAATCTTGCTACCCGCAGAACTAGTGGACTAAACAATCAAAATATCTGTTGCAGTTCAACTTTAAGGAACTTAGCAGAAAGACCCTAAAATCTCCTTTTGAAATGCAGTGTGGGTATCTGGCTGGAAAAGCATTGAGACATTGAATGCAAAAGCTGCACAACACATTTTTACTGAGTCACCTCAATTCATACAACTCATCCTGAAATATCATGCCTGCTTCTGAAGCATGAAATCATAGATACAGATGGTTTCTTTCCACCTTTCCAAGGCTGGCTCCAATCAAACTGAAAACAACAACAAAAAAAAAAAAAGAAAAAAATGAAAAGAGAAAAAAAGAGAGAGCAATCTACCAAACAAGCAGCTATTTGAGCAGAGCAACCCAGAAAGTCTGATTTCCTGTGGATTCTTCTGGAGTTTAAAGAGATCAGTAACTGGGCTGTCGTCTTCCTCTGTGGATAGGCTCTCCCAGTCTCTCTTTGGAGATGGATTCTTTGGAGTCTATTAAGAGACAAACTTACAGTGTAGTCTGTTCTTCAGTGGAAGTAGTAAGTCTTTATTCTTTATCAGGCTGGTTTTTTTTGTTTTTTACTGTATCTGGAGGAATGTAATACCTCTGAGACTGCTACTTTTCTCTCAGGCCTTGTTGAAACTGGCTGACAGCTGACTTTTGACCAGATGCATATAAAAGCAATGTGACCTGCTTTTCTTGGTAATGAAATTAAATACAAGTGCTCAAAATAATTAGAAGTTATCATCTTCCCTAGGTAAACACACTTGCTATCAATGCTTCCAGTCTTGTAAGTCATTAAAAACCTTTTGAACTTTTGTCTTTATGCAGCTTGTTTTAACAAAACAAATACCAAAAGCTGGCATACGCTGATAATGGAGAGCTGTAAATACCTAGGTGGGTGATATTCATAGAGTGTAAGCAAAGCACTGAAACTAATTGAAAAGCTCCAGCTGGCTTTAATGGACTTTGAGCTAGACCATCTTTCTTCAGCTATGGAAAAAGACTAGCTCATAGTGGGTCCTCTGGAAATGTGTACTAATGATTAATAGATGTTGTATCTCCATGGAAAATAAAAAATAATGGGTTTTGGCTGGAGAATGAAAGAAAACACTGAGTTTCAAGATGACCAAATGTTTATATTTTCAAAAACCTAAGTTTGTTGAAGCTAAGAGAAAGTCAGTGCTTTGTACAAAACGTTGCAGAGGTTCTATTACTTTCTGCAAAGTTTTGACTAATTAAAATCCAGCTGTCCTCTTGCACACAATGTATGTTCAGTGTGTGCAGACATTCATACATACACTTTATAGACATACACATGTTTTATTAAATGATGCCTATTCTCTTCTGTGAGTAAAGTCTGGTTAAAGTAGCACGCCTATTCAAATATGGCCAACATCTTGGCAAATGGATTGATAACAGATTGCACCCTATCTTGTTACGGATAATGCTTTACATCCTCGGTATTTTGGTAACTAGGTTAACTTTAGAAATAGCAAATTAATATACTATGTTGAAAATCTGATCTACTTTTGCTCTATATTTTGCATTTATTGACAGACTTATTATAATTTTTTCCTCTTCATAAATGCTTCAGAATTGAGAAGATCCAACCCCTCTTTTGGCATTTTAACTTGGTGTTGCAATTTTGTTTACTTAATAAATAAAATTGCATTAAAAAGAAGGTAATTTACCCCTTGATAAACCTCCATCTTGTTAACTTCCATCTGTGAATAATGGCCAGTGAGCATGTAATGTGGCTGGTACAGATTGGATTTGGTGTAAGCAGAAACAATTTTGATGATATTGTTAGGAGCTGGCATTTGCACATATGCTAATTTTTTACTGGTTCAGAATAACAACGATTTAATGCAGCAGCACAGTTCGGCACTTGACATGTAAATACAACTGTTATTGTGCTTATTTTTTTTTTATATCCCTTTATTTAAAAAACCCAAGAAAAATATAGATAATGCCTATATCTGTAATATAATTCACATTCAGTACCTAGCTTTAAAAATGTGATACTATTAGTACACAGTATGATAAATATTCTAAGCATACACAACTTGTGCTGGGTGATAAAATATTCTGAGCATGTCCTAAAATGATTCTCTCATCAGAGGTGGCTTGTTACCTCCACCATCAGCAGATACTGATAATTAATCAACTGAAATGAATCTTTACAGAATAAACAAATCTGTTATACATGAAGGATGATTATGTTCTTTTGGCTGTGAAGATTTTTCATAACTTATTCATGCCAATGGTGTGCCTCAGTTATGAAGTACTTTTCACTTATGAAATAAATATAGCATCTTTTGTTTGTCGTATATCCCCTCTACTTTCTGGGTTTTACCAACGTAAATCAGTACAAATCTACCAGCTATGCTGACTTACACCAACAGAATTAACCCTCTATTCATCAGCATCATCATCAATATTTCCTGAGTTATTTCAGATGCATTTGTAAAACACAGCCCTGGTAAAGTGTTGTCAACTGTTCCATTTTAACAGTAATGTCTGTGTAAATGCCATTATCAGCCATAAGACAGAATCATAGCTGTCGCCTTCCAACTTTGTGAATTCTACTCTCCTGGTAGATGTAATACACACAGTGGGGGATAGTGTCATATTTTGAGATGGGAAAGCCATGAAAATATACTACCATTTGTATGGATCTTTAAATGAATTCGTACTTCTACGTGCTGCTTTTATGTTCACTTTTCCTTGAACTGTTTAAATGACCAGTTTGTTTTTTCACTGGTGGAACCACTGACAGATGATGAATTTTAGACATGTGTGTGAAAATATTTGAAAATCTTATGTTCTAAGGAACAGGAAACAAGATCATGTTTGGCTGACCTCCTTAGCAATCACAGATAAACAACAGGGTTTAAATTGCAAATATGTGTGAATATGTTGTAAAAACAACAGCCACAACAGAAACATTGATAATCGTCAGACAATGTTATAAAATAACCAGAAAAACAGCAAATATATTTGAGGAAATCAGATCTGCTGTGAATATTCTTCAAACAGAGAAAGAAGAACTGTGAATGATTCATTCAGACTGAGTCATACTTTATTTTATTAGAGAAATTCTCAGGATTAGGCCTACTGTGTGAGCACAAATTCTTGGCCAAGATTGACTAAAACTGATGTGCTAACTCACATCAGCCAGACATCCTTTATTAAAAAAACCCACAAAACACAAAACCAGAGAAACAACAGAAAAACCAACCAAACCTTTGACGTAAGGAAGAGGATACTGCTTCATGCCTTTCCTTGAGGCTTCACTGAGGTAGAGAAGTCAATAAAGAGTTTTAACAACTGTTTAAACAAAATCTGCTCAGGAAGCCCTTGTGCTCATTTCTTTTGAACATTCAGCTCTTTCCCACTAGGAATGAGGCCACTTCTTTATTTTTACTACAAGCTATACTTACAGGAAGACATACCTGGTGCAAGGTTGTGGTAAGTTAACCATATAGCATGCTATTCATGCTGCTGTATGTATATTACAACACAAAAGAAGCCACCTGGAAGACTATTATGTTAAAGAATATTGGGGAAAACAGCTCAATAATTTGGATAGTATCATAGGTCTTGAGGACCTTGGGTCAGTCTTTGCTTTACCTCAGCCTTTCACCAAGGTACTCAGTGTATTTGCATCTTTCCAGATCCAGTCCTTTCCAGATCTCTCCAGATGCACTCAGATCTTTCCAGATCCAAGAAGTTATTTTCTTGCCTTTAAGCTACATACTGCAATGCCTACATTTTAGACATCTGTCTGCCAATGCAAAATCCACAACATTGTAAGAAAAATCATAGAAAGAGTAATGAATGTCAGAAAAAGATCCAAAATAGCTAGCACACTGAGCATTTAGTTACACTAGTCAATAGGAAATGTTGATTCTTTATCAGTCTTTTATCAAGTCTACAAAATCATGAGCCCCAGGCTCTCAGTCTCCCCAGGGTAATCTTTAATAAGCTCAGCAAAGATCGTATCTGCCTATTGAGATACAGTTGCCCTGCTATACAATACCCTAACAGTTAAAACACCAAGTAGTGCATCAGCTCTCATTCTCTCTTCTACATGAAAGCAATCAAAGCCTAATTTTTCACCTCAAGGACAGTGTCCAGATACTAGGTTGTGGCTTATTTTGGAAACAAGCTACAGCTCCTCCTGCAAAACCCATCCCCATATGTACAAACAAACTCAAGACACCCTGTATCAGAGGAGGGCACAAGGAGCAAACTCTAGGTCATTTCTCATTGCAGAGGGGAGCCTTGGAATGACTGTGTGCTCTGTTTCTTGAGTGTTACGTGTAAGGCACAGAAAAAACTGTTGGTTGAGGAGAAACAATCTCCTGACTTCCCCAAGAAATGCTTATATGTTTTGTAATGAAAACTGACTCACAATTTTACCCTCACCCCATTGCATTTTACCATATGATAAAGTATGATGGAAACAGTTATGCTTCTTTCCAGTCCAGCTGATCTTGGATTCTCCTCTGCACAATGACACAGCTTCACTAGAAAGAATGAAAAATGTCCCTCGTCTATTCCCCAGATTCTAAGGCTTTGTGGTTAAAACATATGAAAGGAGTATGACACATGGCCCTGAATCTTCAGTCAACAGCGGGCTTTGAAAACAAGTTGCTTATGTAGTCCAAGAGAGTGCCGTAATCCACTACAGTCATACTGCATGCCATTTAAAAAGTGAACATTTGCCTTCACTGCCTTTCCTATAAAGATAAGGAACTCAGGCCTGTATGTGTGCGTTGGACACGGTCAGAGACCTGCCAGGCCAAACCTTTAATGCTGATCACACTCAGGTTTTTGTGTAAGCTAGGCAATGACCTTCCAGCCTTGTCAGGACCAAGGCACTGCTGAAGGCATGTTCAGGACTTGAGGCACCTGGAGCTCTTGAAGGCTGGGAAGTCATCTAGTTCACCCTTACTGCAATAAGCCGGACATCTTCAGCTTGACGGGTAGATTCAGACTAGATACAAGGAAGAAATTTTTTACAATGAGGGTGGTGAAACACTGGAACATGTTGCCCGGAGAGGTGGTAGATGCCCCATCCCTGGAAACATTTCAGGTCAGGTTGGACGGGGCTCTAAGCAACCTGACCCAGCTGAAGATGTCCCTTCTTATTGCAGGGGGGTTGGACTAGATGACCTTTAAAGGTGTCTTCCAACCCAAACCATTGTATGATTTCATGATTCTAAGTTCTAGAAGAGCTCACATGCTGTTGTATTTGGGGAGCAGCTGAATGAGGCTTTCCAGGGTCATCCTTTTTTATTCACCTCTCTGAATTTTACCACCAGTCTACTTGGAACATAGGCAGGTTTATTGCTTGTGTTTTTCCTTGGCAATTGGCTCAAGACCATGTGTCAGTATAATGTGGGAACTGTAGTTGTTTTCTTAGCAGTCTTAATATGGAAAAAAAAATCCCATTGAGGCCTGCTTTCACCAAAATTAAGCTCAATAGGACAGACTTTCAGCCTCACATCTAAATATTCTGGCTTCTGTATATTCACAGAATGTTGTATTTGTATTCTAAGACAATTGTTATGCTATTTTCTCTCTGTAATTTTTCTCTTCTTAGTGGTATTACTAAAATAATCTGAGATTGTTTTCCATTGTTTATAAATGGACTGCTATTATCTATTCATTTATGACAAGGTGACAGTATTTACTTATCTAGTTTGCAGATAGGCATGGCATAATCTGTTTTTTGTGTTCATTTCAAAAGGTGTGGTTGGAGGAAGGCGTGAAGTCAGCTTTGCTATAACTGCTGTTTTCTAGGTCAGGGAGACGGACAGAGAAAGGCTGTGCTGTGTCACAGAACAGCTTCAGCACGTACAGCAGGCACATGGATGTGGGGCAGGTAGAAAGGAAGAGAATCCAGCAAGTGGTAGGGTTTTACAAGACGTGGAGGCTGGAAGACTGCTGAGAAGTGAAGGAGGTAGATAGATATGTTGCCGGGCCTCACAGGTGGTGGAAGAAAGTTCCAAGGGACACAGAAGAGACTGTGCAATTTGCTGAAAAACAGACAGTCATTAATTCATTGGACTGAGAACAAACATAAGAAGAGCCATCCTGCAAAGATTTAGAGCCGGCAGGCACAGATGCATTTATCAGTCCTTACCATTTCTCTACTGTCTCCCTCTAAGACAATTAAAAACAATTAAAGAGTTAATTGTCTATTTATATTGTAATAGATCTGTCTTTGCGATCCTTTGCCTTTTTAATATCTTTATGAAACTCACTTTAGGGGAAGTGCTGGAAGATCCTCCTCAAAGCTATGACTAACTTTATAGCCCATTATAAACACAAAACCTCACCCCCGAGCTACTCTTATAAGCAACCTTTTGTTACAATGCATGCGCCAAGTTCCCTGTCTGCACTACCAACCTCAGGCCCGCCTAGAATCCCCCCAGGAGCCAGAAGCCCCGAGGCCAGCCTGAATGGGCATCGAAGGGCTGGTGCTTGCCCTGGTCACAGCCGCAGGCCTGCATGCCAAATGGTTTGCTGCCAAACATGCCCAGACAGGCTGTCTGCAGACAGTCTGCAAACTGTCTGTGAGGCTCAGCGTGCCATACTTGTGGTCATCCTGGGTACAGCCGTGGGCTCTAGTGGGGCTGCTTACATGTCGCATTCATGCCGACTTATGAACTGAAACGGCATTAACAAAATTTGGTTGAAAGCACGGCTCGTTCTTGGGACATCCCAGAACGAAGCCTCGGGGTACTGAAACTGGATGAAACATCCCTCAAACAGCAATGTAACTCATGGGGAAGAAAACAGCTCTGGGCAGGAGAGCAGGGTTTGCTGAGGCACACCAGCATGGCTGCTGTGAAGGTGTGTGGCCTCTCTCCGCAGCTTCCCCGGTGCCCTGCGAGCACGCCGCAGCCATTTCCTCGGGTTAATGGTACGAGACGCTCATCGGCCTCTCGCGGTCACTCAGGCCTCTCTCCAGCGGCTGGAGAGGCCGCGGGGCCCCTCGGAGGCGGCTCGGGGGCTGCTAGGCCAGCAGCCGTAAACCGAGAAAACCTGAGGTAAACCGGGTTCCCCTCACGGGGGTGAGGCCGTGGCTGCCCCGAAACTCCCGCGGCGGGCCGGTGCCTGAGG
>JAVJGI010000050.1:77516106-77650503 GCA_035590275.1 Ibycter americanus | reverse complement strand
AGGCCCAGCTGCGCCTCACGGAGCGCCCCGCCACGCTCGTACTTAGGCAGCGTTTAGGTGTATGAAAAGAGACATACGTACGGGCCGTGCGTGGCCTGGGCTGGCAGGTCAGGGCCTGGCTGGTGTTGGCCCTACCCCGCTTGCAGGCCTTAGCGTGATAATCCCTTTCTGCTTTGTTTCCCGTTTCTTCCATATACCTGTTTTTACCTTCTGTTTTCATATTTGATTATAATTTCCAACCGGTTTCACTTCTCGGTGCTCTCCTGTCAGATTGATACCTCTTAGTGAGGCTTTTCTGCTGTTTCGGAAAGATATCAAATTGAAATACTTTCATCAATTGTTTCATAATGCACTTCCATCCCAGAAAAAAAAAAGCATTAGCCATTAGCTGGATCAAGGCCATATAAAAAGTAGGTATGCCACCTGCAATGGCAGATAAAATTACATGTAGCGTTGGTGTTTCAAAACTTACTACTAGGCTTTCATTAGGTTTCTGGTTTTGAGACTTTAAAAAATATTGGGCCACATCCTGCTTTTGTTGAAGTCAGTGATGAAACTTACATCAGGAAAACATCAGAAAACAAAACTTCCCCAAACAACGCAAAGCAGCACGTGCTCAGTCTGGCTGAGTTCTGCGCTCCTTTATTTCGGTGAGGCCATGATAGAGCTGCTCCTGTCAGCACCTTCCTCAGTAAGAACTTAGGTTGTCTGAGGTGCGTGCTGTTATAATGGATTGGGTAATATGTGGTTCTTCTTTGCTAGGGTATATGAAACACTCATCCCCAAATCTTATGTTTATTATTTATAAATCTTAGCTGTCCTGTCTAGCTCTTTTTTTCTTTTTCTTTTCTTTTTTTCTTTTTGATTGCCCACTGGTCCATACACACAGCATATCAGTTGCATCTTACCGAACTGTTGGTCTTAAAAGACTTAAAAGTCTTTCATTCCCTGAATTTATGAGCTTTTAACTTATCTTTTCCTCTCCAAGCAGCAGTTCTTAATTTGCAATCCATTTGAATCCATACTAGTCCCATATACTTTAAAAATGTTGTATATGTAGTTAATGTTTCTCTAATCAGGTAGACCTGTGTGCTCCATACTACACGTTTGTGTGGTGTGCTTTTTCTTCTAGCTAGGTTTATTTCGCAGTTCAGATCACTGAAATTTGTACAAGTGTATGCTGGAAAGACTCAACACTTAAGGAGAAACTGAATTGAATATCGTAAGTTTCCAATTACATCAGGCTTGGCAGAGAGATACCTGATAAAAAGAATAATGGCTTGTCACCAGTGTCATAAGCATCCTTGGTGCATTGCAAGACAGATACAGTACTTTGTGCTGCAGGGTTTACAGCCCTCTTGTAGCTTCTGAGGAAGGCTTCTGGTTGCAGGCTTGAATGTGTTTTGAGAGATTTGTGTTTGAAAAAGAAAACCCCAAAGGTAGAACTGGGAACAGCTAGAATGGATTAATTATTAAGTTATCTTGTGAGACTTAAAAGAGTTTTTATCTTCTTGAGGTGAAATAATTGCTGTTAAACACAGGTGAATTTCTATTTTTATTGAAGTCAGTGACAAAATGTAAGTAGCGTTTTGTACTCTTAATGGTAACGTCTGAGCTCACGTTCTGCAAGCACACGTATGAATAACTTTGCCACGTAAAAGAGCTTCTGGGCCTGAAGTTATTCACATGTGCTTACAGGCATGGGCCTTGATTTGTGTTCTGACTTCCTCACTGATGCATCTCAGTAATGTTTGCCTTTTTCACCTCAGCCAAACAATGGACTGGTGAGTCAAATGATTTTTCTAAAATCCCTTCAGTACCTTTTCCTTGCCAGTATCCTGCATGACCGCTTCCTTTAATTTTTTAATTATACCCTTTTAGGCATACAAGTCTTTGGGATTGAATGTAATTGTTCTTTGCTTGCAAGATTTCAAATGTTGACACTTTAAGCAGACTCTAGGAATTCAGTCTGTCAAAAGGAAAACCCAAACGGGATACTGTTAAGGCTGCATAGTTAAGCACTCAGGTATCAAGAAATAGGCAAAGCTTTTATGCATGGAATCTTTAATATCCATTACAGTGCCATTTAATTTTCTTTCTTGTATGTTACTCAGTGTCTTGCAATATATACAATGTTTTAAACAATGTATATTGCACACCACTGTCTTTTCTTAATTTTTGAAAACACTTTCTGAGAGTGTTTTGTGAAAACTGCATTGTAAACTGTATTTGCACAAATTGCCAGTAAAAACTGCAGGTGAGATGTTCCAGCTGATTTTTACCCGGTTGGTAACTAAATTACCATCATAGATACTGGCTTCTTTTTATGAATGGCACGGAAAACCGGCTGTGTGGAAAGTGTTTATGGTAGTGCATGTACAGAGCAATAATGATGTTGTATATAGTGTGTCATGCTTTATTTCTTCATTTTGAGTGTTTAACAATGCAATCACAATGTTTTTTCTGCCCTTTAGCCAGATACTTCTAAAGAGAAATTACCTAGTCTAGCTAATGCCCCTTGCCATTCACGCAGTGTGTATTTTACAGCAAAATTAACTGGGCCTGTTGAGTGACTGTAAGCTACCCTTGGTCCACATACTGCTACACAGTTCTAGGCATAGCTGTTGTCTCATGCATGTGCAAAGTGTGACTTGCTATCTTTTTAAAGTCCTACTACTTGGTAAAATATAAACTTATTTTCAGTAGGAAGTTCTAAGGTACTTCTCAATGAGACCTCTTTCCATAGCTGATTTTGCCTTCGCCACTCTGCTACTTTGTCTGTTCAACTTAAGGTCAGAAACTGGTAATGGGAGCTAATATATGTAATATTTTTAAACTTAGTGTTTCATGACCACTAAGCTACATCCAGAACAGTTAAAAATTGCATTAATGAAAATTCTAATCTTGAATAATTTTGATAGATAATTTAAAGCTTAAAAACTATAAAAACAGTGGGCTTAGCATGGAAGCACTTGTACACCATTAAACTCCATCTCCGCTATAGATAGCATGTGAATAAATTTCAATACTTGCATTGAACTGCATAGTACTGATATAGGAGTTGGTTTTTAAATACTGTGGAATCTCTCTCTGATCCTAATTGTTTTGTTGTGCATGTGTGAACTTTTATCAGTTGAGCCCATACTGGTTGCCTCTATTACCCAGAATCTATAAGTTATTTTAAAATCATTGTCTTACAAACAAAGTGAACACAAATATCACATGCTAAAAGGGCTCATTGTGAAATGACTGTTCAAGTGAAGGCATGAACCTTACATCAGTACCTGGTAGGACTACTTGCATGCTTAATTTTAAGTGCATGCATAAGTCTTTTGAAGAACAACTGCCTGACTGTCAGAAATATAGCAATAAGGTAACACAAAGAGATCTGTTGCTGACTTTACTTACATGAGAATATTTGAGATGTTTCTAATGCAAGCTAAAGAAAAATTGTTACACAGTTTTTGTATATTTAACAATTTTAAAATTCTCTTTCCACTCGTCCTTTTCTGGAACTGTTTACTATGGAAGCTGTATCAGTGGAGTTACATGTTCTTTTCGGTTACTGCTGCATTTTCCTTTAAAATCCTAAACCTTGTCATATCGAAAATGAGTTCCCATCACAGGCTCCTTGTATGTCTTGGTGTTAATATAGTTAGACATTTTCCAGTCAACACCCTAGTCCTGCAAGATATGTCACCTTGACTGAATTAATTGGAGTTCTGTGAAAGATTAATGCTGCTGGCCCTGGCTCTATGGGCCTTTCTGTGTGTAGAAGTGGTCCAGTGCCTACACTGGGCAGTGTGAATTAATGAAGTTTGGATAAGCAATGGCTGAAATACAAACACCGTGGCAATGCAATTCTAAACGAATGTGATTCCAAACAGTACCAAAACTATTAGATGCTGGTGCAGCCATGCCACATCAATTATTTTGCTGTCATGCACACCCAGTGTGTCCCTTTGTGCATCACACAGCTCCATCATGCCTCTTAGTTCAGCTTCTTCTCCCTTACGGTAGCAGTAGGGTGGGGTGTGCCTGGGAACAGACTGAATTCACTCTTACTGCCCTCGATGCCATTCTTCCTCCAGCCAAATGGAAGAGAAGAATCGCATTGCATTGCATGTGGGTTCATTGAGTCCTCAGAAGGGAACAGATGAGGAATCCTAGCGTCATGATGGCCACTGTGTCCATGAAAGGAGTGGAGTCCCTTACGGACAGGCTCCAGCCACTCGGTGAGACCAAAGTTGTGGGGGTAAAGTGGTTGGTGAGTAAGGAGAGAGCAGTCTCTCTTGCCCTGATGCATCACAGAGTTTGTGTACTGTAAACTTTATAGTGTCATCACACTTAATGGCACCATGCTAATTTCTGTTGGATGTGATAGCACAATGTGTACAGATCAAGTAACAGAAAGTCCTGTTACTAGTTTGTACAGGTCCAACGGTGCCTGCTGATGCGTAGTTACATTTTAGAACTGTGCGTAAGTGTGTAAATTCTTAAAACACCTTATGTATCATGAGACTATTCCTTCCACTTCCCTCCTCAGAAAAAAACAAGTATTTATGCTGCTTATGACTTATAGCTGCATCTTGACTTAAGAGACCAGAATTTGCCTGATGAAGGGACACTGAATTTATATGAGTGCTGAGAACTTCAGCCTTTTTCTAAGTACAAAGTAGCGTGCATGATGACTGTGGCTGAAACGAAGGAGAAAGCAAATCGTTTATGCTCCTTCCCTGTCTTCTCTGCTATTGTTTATGTGTTTATTTTCATTTGGTTTCTTTTACTGCACAAGTCTTTGCTTGTAACATTTACCCTTAGGAGGACTGTTTGAGTCTCTATTCCACAAGGTGCACAGCAGGTTACGGGGCCCACTGGCAAGAATAATCTCAGGAAAAGCACTTGTGGAGCAACTCTCTTGTGGAAAAATTACACACAGCTCTCTTCTGCAGTGAAGGCCAAGTTATCCTGAAAAAGGAGCTTTATTACGCTGGGGTTTTTGTCTTAATTGACTTACCTGTTTCTTTGTACTGCTGTTTCTCTACCCGCCCCCTGCCCCCTTTCTTTATCAGAGCAAGGTGGTAGTGGGAGGAGGTGGTGAAAGAGGTTGATATGTGTCTTTAATACAGTGGCGAGGTATTAATGGGATTGCATGTTGCAACTGCCAGTGACTTTAACAAGTTTTTTGAACTTGCTCTTTTCCATTATGATGTCCCTGTAAGAGGAATTGCAGGGTGACCTCGCTTCATGGATAGCTCTAGGAGAGCATTACTGGACCCAACAGTTATGTGTACATCATTGTGTGCGTCTTGTCTGTTGTGATGTTGTAATGTGCATTGAAAAGTATTTAAAGTTATCTGGATCTTACCGCATCGGGAAATGAATTTCTCTTTCTATGCAGCTTTGTGTCCCAGGAGGTTAGAGAAGCATTTCCAAGTGTGTTTCAAACAGTATGTTAAAGGTGCTCCTCCTGCTCCTGTAATGTAGACAAGCTTGTAGCCCTGAATGATAACAATGTGTCTTCTGACCAGCTTGTTTAGGCCAATATCTATTTTATTTATCTATGTTGTCCAAGGAGTATGACAAGGAGGTATGTGATACTGTATTTCCTGGAAGATGGCATGAATATGCTGCTTAATTTTAGCTTAATTTTTGCTTTTCATCTGTGGAATTGCTGCTGCTTTGGCTATAGAATGGCTTCACCGTACTGAATAGAGTCTGTATGTTACATTTGTACGGCACCAAATCTAAACTTGCATAAGGCCTCTGGGCACTACTGTGGCTCTGCTAATCGTGCTGGTTTGCTTTAGCTACAATACAATCTTCAGAAACAGCAGCTGATGTTTTATGGTGCTAGATAACTATGGCTAATAAAATGAAAGGTTGCATATTTTCTGGTGCATTCTCTTTCTGGAAAGTATCTGTATCTCAGTCATTTGCAGGGAGAGAAAGAGGTCCTTTTAAAAATACTCTCATCTTCGATTGCTTTGGAATAAAGCAATTTCAACCGAAGCTTTGTTAAAACTTAAAGGAACACTGCAAATGCATTTTTCATAACATTTTAAAATAATTTCATGCTATTTACAATACCTTAGAAATGTGCGATTGCAGTTGTATTCTTTACCAAAACTGTTACTTGGCCTGCAGAAAATCCAGTGTGTTAAAGGATGAAATTGCTCATAAGGAGTGGTTTGTTGGCATTTTTCTTTTTCTCTGAAGAGGGAAAAAAAGAAACACTTGAGAGACAGTGGAGAAGTGAACGAAGTACATCAAACTATGTACATTTAGAGAAGAAACAGAAGAAATAGAGCTAGTTGCAAGCATGATCAAATTCCTCTTGCTGGATACTTGTGAGGCCCCTAACCTCAGCTGCTGGATTCATATGCTTCTGATGCCTTGCATGCCTAGGCAGCCTGCAAGGGCTGTTTCTGTGCTGACCAGTAAGGTCACTCGTTGGGTCTCCCTGAAGATCTGACTTACTCCCTGGCTTACTCTTGGCCACGTGAAAACCAGAGCCTGGCATTGAGGCTAAGATGACTTTTTGGTTTTCTCTAGATTAACATCTCCATGCCTAACTTTTATCCACTTGGCTTTGGAAGTAGAATTAGGAAACCTATCTGAGGTGTTCAGGAACAGGTACCACAACAGCCAGCTTGCTGACTAGGGAGCATCTAGGTCAGCCAGTGGGAAGTGAAAAGATAGGGATGTCCCAGGAGGATGTTCAAACAGCAAGGCTTGCATCTCTGTTTCAGGCAGGGATGCTGTGTAATTATCAACACAAGGACTGTGGGGACAGAGGTGTGGGCCAGAACCGGGTTCAGTTGCTAGCAAGTAGGGCAGCCTGCTGGGATGGGGGAGATTTGGATTCTCTGTTGCCAGCAGTGTTTATGCATTTTGCATGAATGATACCTCCACCTGCAACAGTTTTGGAGGGTTGCTGTGCTTGATGCTTACTCCTGTTCTGCCAATGCACATTAGATGTGTTGCATGCATGGTTGCTGGGCTGGACCGGGAATGCCTGGTCGGCGTGTCTGATATGTCTGTACGTACTCAGCCAGGGCTGTGGTGGTTCTAGATGTGCACCTTTATGGATCTTCTGGAATCCTAAAAATCTTAAATTGCATGTGCCTTTCTGCTCATGGATGGATTGGTTTTTGCATCATGCTGTGACTGAGGTAGTGGAGCGTGCTAATGGATCTGACCCTCAGAGGCTGAGCAAAGTGGAGTTTGCAAATACACAAACACATTTTATCTGTAGAGAGCACATCGAGATTGGCAGACTTGTGCCCAGACAGCCAAACCTTTTAAAATAGTTTAAAAATCTTCCTATCATCACTACTTCTATAGTTCTAGGAGGTTACTGGTTCTTTTTTAGAGTCCTAGGTGAGGCTGGACCAACCAGCTCTCCGGGACTGATTCTTTGCCTGTTTTGCCTTCCTGATACTGGGCTGGCTGTCTCTCTGCCCTGATGATAGGGTTGAACTCACAGTAGCTGTCCTGTTGGTTGGGTTGGCATGGAGGGGTACCTGTTTGTTTCCTGAACCACCTGGTTAAAAGCCAGTGGTAGCCATGAAGCTGTGATTCAACTTGGGTAATACTAAACATTCAGTAGCAATACTAGGAGGGTAGTGTAGTGGTGCCAGGGTGAATTAGAGTGGGTAACTGACTTGGCAAAAAGTAGCACAGTTTCTTTTTAAATATATAAAAATTGTTTTGATTTCCTTTAAATGAGATCAGTTCTCTAATATGTTTCACAGCAAAGCAGCATAAAGAGTTATGCGGACGGCATGCTCTAATGTAGCATTCAGCACAGAAATACCTTAAGCTGGAAACCTGCGAAGGTTTGTCTTATATGGCAACCATGGGGCTTTACTGCCTTGCATTTATCAATATTTTAGCATTTTCCGCTGCTCAGCAGAGAAATGAGAAGGAATTGCTTTTCACAGAAATTAGGTCTGTGCTGTTTTCTGTGGATCAGGCGGTTTGTTCATTGACAACCCTGCCTACTTGGCTCACGAAGGGATAACTATAGAGGTGCTAGGGCTTTTTCCCTAAATGTAAGAAGCATGGTACAAGAACGTAGCCATGGGGATGTAACTGTAAGCTTTGCATATGCAAAATTGTGAGATTGTTATAGAACTAATTGGTCAATTAATGTACTCAGTGGTTATTTAAATGCCATTGGGCAACAGCCAGTTTAAATATTTAGAAGAGGGAAAGTAAAAAATGGAACTGAAACACCAAGAGAACTTTGTCACTGTTTTTGAAAGTGTTTTGTCACATTTTCTGTATATAGCCCAGTAACTGGACTGATAGGAGCATTTTTGAAAGGAAAACTTGGATGTGAATTTCCCATGGAAGCAGGAAGAAAAAATCAGACTGTCCTTGCAAATGATTTATTGTTGTGTTGGTTTTGGTTTTGTTTTTTAAAAGATGTGTCTCTAATTGGCTTATTTATGTATTTGAACGTGAACTGACTTTGCAGTAGAAAGAATAACTGCCTCTTGTTTTAGGCAAGTATATGGTTGTATTTGCCTCGATTAGCCTAGCTGGAACTTACGTGTTTTTCTAACAGTGCTGATCAGTTCTAGCTCAGCACCACACACAGCAGATGACTGCAGTCTTAGCCGGTAGGAGTCAGGCAGCTGGTGAAATCCTAACTCTGAGGCTTTTTTCTCCCTTTAGAAATGTGGGAGAGTAAAGGGGAGTGACCTTGGTGGTGAAGATGGTGGAACCTTGCATGTGATGCAGTAATCCTTATGGTTTTTTCTTAATTAGTAGTTTTTGAATTGTTAAGCACTATGGCATTTTATGAATTATCCATATTAAAGTGTATAAAGGTCAAAATGAAAAACCTAGCCACAAGAGATTTTATGCCTTTGTGTTCTAAGTTACTTTTGCCTTTATCACTATGACCTCCACATCACCTCAGTCTTGCTCCCTACCAGCCAGCCCATGTTAGCATAAATAACGTTGGTGCTTTGTTCATCCCTTCAGCATGAGACCCAATCTCAAAGGCTTTGGACCAGAGCTGGAGGGAGGTTGATACCCCTCTGGGAACAGGCACCTGGGACCTTTTAGGGGAGTCGTCATTGTGGTGGTGTTTTTTTGTTTGTTTTTTTTTTTAAACACAGGTATCATATTTGGAAAACTTACACAATCTGAATTTATTGTAATAAATAATGCTACTGCAACTTGTGATTGCTTTAGTTATTCTAAAATATGTTTCCATTCTTAAGTGATACATTTTCTTTACTCTCCACATCTCCTGTCTGTGGAATAGAGAGTATTTTTGTCCCCACAGCAGCCTTTCTTATGCCTGACAGTTTGTGTTGCTTCTCAAGCACCATCGCTTGAGTTTACTGAATTTAGATGTAGGTTTTTTTGAGGATCAGTAAGAGCATAATTTCGTTTTAGGTAGGGCATAGAAATACCACAGTGTTTGCTGTGGAAGTTGAGAAGGTGACAATTTTGGTTCTCACCCAAGCTGTCAGTGGGCTAGTGTCCAAATAGCCTCTTTTTTTCAGTAGATGTTGCAGATTTTCGTATGAGCCTGTCTTGTCTCCTTAGTCTCCTTTAAGAATTTTGGCATTCTCACTGTTAATATTTTAGGTGGCTGTGATTGCAATGAATAGGACAGATAACCACTCCTGAAACTGTGAATTCTTGCTCCACAAACTGTCCTTGTAACAGGTGAGGACTTCTCAGCCATATTAGTGCTGTTTGAATTATTACTACCTCTCTTTGATTAAAAATAGGTGCAAATAGTGAAAAAAGATGTTAACACTGCATCTTATCGCGTACTGCTAGATAAATTAAATTTGATGTAATGTGGAGAGAAGTGCATGGACATGTGTCTTTATTCAGACATGTAGGATAACCTGTTTTGTGAAGTGCAGTGCTTCACAGAAGGCAGATAAAGAATGTACTGCTCCAGCACCTCTCTCAGTTATCTGGGACAGGAATGTCTGACAGCAAAACAGACTGATCAGGGAAGCAGATGGTTAATGATATGTTGTAAATTGAAGAAGAGTCCTTTAGAAACTGACCTTTTTAAAGCCCATTAAATGCCATTTGAACAGCGTATCTGACTTTCTAAAAGCTGCCAGAATACAGAAATAAATTTACCTGCTAAGGTCCAAGTTTTGGTAAGCCGGCAATGATAATCTTAGTGTTGTAGTTATCTGTAGAACTGTCATTAAGTTATATGGGGATTAGCCACAAATTATGTAGCTGGAACTTGATTATGTCTTTCGTTCAAAACAAATATTAAGAAAATAGTTTTACTTGAAGGGTATTAGCATGTAGTCTTTATAATTTTTTTCCAATCTTCAGGTCCCAACATAATTCAATCCCATGTGAAGATAATGTACCCTCAAACTCTTAAAGTCTAGTTTTTAGAAAAATTCTCATCAGTATAAAAATTTCAAGGCTTTTAAAGGCTGCTTTTTGCAGTTATGGGGACCTACCAGAAGAATAATAGATGCACTTTTTACAACTATGATTTTTATGTCCTTGATGATTAGGGCAATTGAAGAATTGCAAAGAGCAACCTTAATTCCAAAGATAGAATACGGGAGATGTTGTGTAGCTAGATGACCATAATTATTAGCCAACCTTATAAATAGGTAGAAGCAGACTTTTTCCCTACTCCTTCAGATGCCTTTACGTAATTAGTATTATGGAGTATTAAAACCTTGGCTGTTGAGCTAAACAGCAGTTGAACAAATTTAAAATGTGACATTTCTGAGCAGTTGTGGAACTGCACAGTGAGGGGGGAAGTGTAGGGGATCAAAACCTGAACATCTCTGATATAGTTGAAAAAATTTTTCTAAAACTGAAAACTTTAGGAAAAGGGCAAAACCAGTGATTTGATGTATTTGAATTCCATTTGTTATTTCCCCAATAGAGTTTATTCTTTCCCTCTCTCTATTTGTGACACTGTAATCTTGTTGGTACTTCCTTTGTAATTGGAATTGATTTACTGGAATTCAGATCGTTTTGTAAAATGCAATTGACCACAGATATTTTCAGCTTCATGCACAATTTTGTATTTATCTTTTCACATATTTCAGTTTCTGTAGATGAATACTACCTGCTCTTTATTCACTGAAGATTTAAAAATGTTCTTTCCTGGAGCTGAGCTTCATTTCTGTCTGAGCAGATAAGTTTAAACTTATCAGGAAATGGAAGGTTCAAAGAAGGTTCCTTGGCATGTTGGAGTCTTTTTTTAGTGCTGGGTTTGCAAGGAGATGAGGAGAGAACAACAACTAGCAGTCTCTGTTATTTGTTTTTCTTTCTGACATTGTGTACTGGGAAAAACCTCTGTAGATTTCACAATATGGAGTCATAGAAGGGCATACATTTTTCTGCCTTATTCTTGATAGAGTTTGCATACTGCCTCCTAAAAGCGCACTTAGTCAACAGGGCAGGATGCTTTCACAAGGATGATCCCGAGCCAATGCCGACGATCCTGCCAGTAGGAGAAAGAAATTCTAATTGTCTATTTAAGTTGCTATTTCCTATTCTAATTTCCCTGAACTCTCTCAGCCAATAAAACCATCACTTACTTGGGGTTTTAGGGTTTTGCCTCTGTCAATGGATATTTAATTCTGGGAAGTTAGCAAAGGTACCACTTCATCTAAGTAAAGCAGTAAATTAGAATAGTTTTTAAGAAATAAATTAGAGCAAATTATTCAGTGTTGGAGTAGCTTGAGCGACATCTGACTACATCTTTCATCAAAGACTGATAAGTGTTAATCAAAATGCAGGTAACATCTCCAAAACATAAAAGGCTGTCAGCAGGATCATGACACAAAGATTCTATGTCTGTGCATGCAACTCTGGTTTAGAGGTCTGTGTTCAAACGTGTGCACACATGGTTTCCTACACTGAGAAATGAGATCTCCTGCCTTGATGCTTCCTACTTTTGTGTGTTTGTGGTGTTGCTTTGCATTTTTTCTGCAGTTCTTTTACACCACGTGCTCACTACAGCTTCTTAGTTGAGTTGCTGGTCTGATATGTGATGTTACAGTGCGGGGGAAGGACTAGGATGTTGTCCTGTATCAGTAGCGGGGGGAGGCTCCCTGCTTAAAGGACTTAGTTGAAAGGTATGTTCTGCAGTAACAGTCAAGCATTATTGTCTATCCTTCGTTATGTGACTTTCCTGTCACATCCGTCTGTCACGTGACCTGATACACAGGTCTGATTTTGGGATAGAAGAGGTCTGAAAATTAGTATGACTGAACAGCAGGCTGTTCGTGATTATTGTCATCTTTCTGTTCCTTGGAAATACGACCTACTTCCACTCTTCCCTGAATCCTTGGCTACTAAAGCCTCTTGGTCACGTATTTTATTATTGTAGGTCTTTATCATGTTTGACAACCACTGTTTGATGAACATCACTGATTTAACAGATCTTTGGCAGAAGAAACCTTTAAGTGAGGCACTGAGTATGAAAAGCCATTAGAAAAAACATGGTATGTAAAAATACTGTGTCTGGCTGATGCCTGCTCTCAGCCCATTGTGCAGTCTGAATCTGACTAGAGAAATCTTCACGTGTTTCGGGGAAGAAATTTTTGAATAATTTCGCATTTCCATTAAAATAGTTTTTGTCACTGACATCAAGTCAGCCTTCCTCCTTCCTGTCATTTCACCTGTCTAATGCTGCTTGCCATTGTGTGTCAGTCTAACTGGAAACTACTTTGTAAAGATCATGAATTAGTCCCATGTTGATGCTGTTCAAAAGGAAGAAAAACATGGCAACAACAAACTTTCTACAATTGCTTTTACTCTCTACTCACATGCCCAAATCAGTTAGTTACTTGGTCTGCATCTTTTCTTTCAAGACTGACCGGTGTGAAGCAGTGGCTTCAGTCTGTTGTGCATTGTGAACATTGTACTACAAAAGTTTTGGGCTTCTCTTTTCTTCTCACAGTTAAGAAAATGATAGTGACTGTAAACGTCTTGCAGTTTGCTTTTGGTGTTCCATGTAACCTATAGATTCAGTATCTCAGTTATGAGAATAGCCCAAACCAGAATACTTAATTCTCAAGTGTGTAAACATTCAACCCAAATACTGTATAATTAAAATAGCAGTTAATAGTTCCTTATTCTTCGTGCCATTGACAAGTTAAGGCTAGTAAACCAGCTTTTCCCCTTTTTCTTGTGAAGGAGTGGGGAGAGAAGGAGGGAAAGAGGGCACTGAACTTTTGAAAATGATGGAAGGAGCTTTGCAAAGTATGCACAAAAAGACACTGTCAAATACACTGTTTTCCTTCAGTGTTTTTAGAAAGTTTTATATAGAATATGTATCTACAGTTCTTTTGTGGCTTTGAAAGTCTGGGGGTACTTCGTGTTGTGTGTGACCCACAGTTCGATTAAACAAAGGGATGTGTAATGAAAACTAATGTGAGGTCTCCTGGCTTTTCTGTTCACTGAAGACTTCCTGGTCTGGACAGGTTGTGAAAGCTGCGAGGAGTAACCACTGACTGATCACCCAGTGTTTTCATGAGGCAAAGGATTGATTTTTTGTATATAAAGGGCTGGATCAACTGGTCAGAAATAAATTTTTGGAATTTAACTGTGTTTTTGACAGTTGATGACAAAAAGTGAACTGCGTTGTCAGCTGATACCAGTAGCTTACTATGGGATGGCAGACACATTGCTCTGAATTCATTTGGTGCTGTCGGGTGCTCACATCAACCCAAGTGTCCCAGGAATGAAATGGAAGAACTCCTGGTTAATGAGACATTGAAAGAATAGTGCTAAAATTTCTCTACCGTCTTAAACTCTGCTCTGTGTTTGGTTAATCTGGTATGTTCAGATTTTAGTTTAACTGCAGTGCCCCCAAAGAAAACGGAACTTTCTTTCCTGGCAAAAAAAAAATTAAAAAATAGATCATCTATTTCTGTTTTCTCTTCTGCTAAAGATGCCTGCCTGAAAGTAATTTTAGGATTTTTTTTTTTTCAATTCCTATCCTTAAATCAAAATGCTCAGTTTGACATCATCATCATTTCCACTGCAACCAAATGATCTCACAAAAATACTCTGAGGGCAATGCAGCAGAAGTAAATTTAATGTTTTAATGAAACAGTTATTGCTTTATGCAAATATATGTAATAAAATAGACTCACAGATGACAAGCTAAAATCATTCAAGCTAAAATCAGAATACTTTATAATTAAAATGTATTAAAATGCTGGAAATGTTTCTGCAGTTTCTTAAGGAGATGAGAAGTTTTTAGTTATTATTGTCAGGTATCTTACAACTTTCGTAAATTATGGAGAGTTATTGTGAAGTCTTTAATAATTTTGATTGAGTTGCAGCTAGTCACTGGCAGATAAACCTTTAGTATTACAGTCACTGCCTTACATAAACAATTTAGGTCTTCTTTGGATTATTTGATATTCCCATGCGAAACTGCAAATTATTTCCAAGTTCCCTCTTTGATAGCTTCAACTTCCTGTTCAGGTCCTTAGCAAGAATGAAGGTCACAGTACACAGCTTGTGGCAACTGTGTAACCTGCTAATACTTAAGCACCAAGCATTTGTTTATTGTTAATACTGAAGATAAGAATTGTAAAAGAAGGCGCCTTTGCTTTGTAATTGCCTTGTCTTCAGGGAGATGTTCTAATAATTCTGAACTAAAACCCGTATGATGGGAATTGGACAAATGGTGATACTGTTGCCTGCAGGCAAAAGAGAGCATGTTTGCAAACTCATATTTTGGCATATGTATTTTGAGATGACAGATGAAAATCTTTAAGGGAGAGAGATATAGTTTGTTATTTGAAAATCCAGGTTTTCCTTAGTTAGAGGTTGACTAGCATGTTTATTGGGGAAAGGTGGATAGTTACTGTGACTCTCAGCTTTCACAGATCATGGGCATGCTCCCCATGACCCAGTACTCTTCTGTGCTGAGTGCTGTACAGACAAAAAAGAAAATAAAAAAAGAAGCTTTTTTTCATATTGTTTCAAGTAATACAGTGTCATTATTTGTCCAAGTATGTGTTGGAATGCTGCTGTTACTTTTGTTACCTATGAGGAAGGGCTCCTGACCACAGGACTTAAGATTTTCTTTGAGTCTCATCATTTATAGCCTTTAGTAAGTTTGCTTTGTGTGTGAGATGCTGTTTCCATTGTGCAGTTGTCTTTTGTTCTTTTTGAGGTTGTAGAATTGGATCCATGCACACACAGGGATTCATGCCCACTCCCACACCCTTCCCAGTTCTCTGAGCTGCTGAGGTGTAGCATTTTGAATAGAGTTGAATAGATGGATTTGATTATAAATAGGATCTTGAAAAGTGAACTTCTGTGTTCAAAGAACAAAACACAACACCGAAACAAAATACATGTACCTGTCAGTTATTCCTGCATAATTCCTGTCACGCAATTATTAGTCAAGACATATAATGTATAGGAACTTTTCTCCAGCACATTTCTTTTACTTGCTCATTCACAGGCATGAAGTTGCAAATAACAACAGTTACTCTAGCAACAACTTGAGACAGACCTTTCCACAAGTTTATAGGCACTGATCGCACATCCATATAATTTTTTTCCTTATCACAGAATTAGTAGTTATCTAAGAGCAGACCATTCTGTTACGATGCCCATGTGTGGCTCTGCTCCAGGTTTGCTTTCTTTAAAGGGCAGCAGGTTTTTGTTTATCACTGCAAATGATCCTGCTCACTCGCTGAAACCTGTCTCACAGTGTAACTTCCATTACATTCACATCCAGGAGAGAAAATCACAGAGAAACCTTTTGTAACACTGTTCAGGTTGTCTATTCCTGCCATTGTTTGCTGTCTTAATTCTATAATTTATGAAGGTGCCAGATAAAGCGTGGGACACTTTCTAGATCGCTGTGTGCACTGCATGGCAGCAGGTGCAGTGTAGGACTCTCAAGTTCCCTGGTAGTGCAGCTGTATCTATTTATATTGTTTTATCTATTGTTTTGAATTTTTTGATTGTGACTCATCTTGGTAGAACACCTGATCATTTAGGCTGCAAAAGTTACTTTGTGCCATGCCAAAGGCAGAATGAGCGTTTGGGTGTTGTGGGCTTGGAGCTAGGACCCAAGTGAAACCAGGAGGGATTGTCTCCATTGAGCTGTAAGCTGTTTGGAACCTTGAGCACCATGAGCGTGGGAACCTTGGAGAGGCATATTAGTGGCTTGTATGTTCCATTCAGTGACGCCTCTCCCAGAGCTCACTGGTGCTCTGCATAGCTGTGAAGTGATGCTTCCTGAAGGTGCCACCTTGTGCAAACCATGGTGTTAAATGGCCTTCTGTCTTAATTGTGGCTTACCCATTGCTTAATTCTGGTCCAGATACGTGTTTTATGCTAATAACATTTGATGCCAAATAAAATTCATGCTGCCCTGATAATCTGCCGCTTCTCCCAGACAGTTTTTAAATGGTAACAGGTATCTAATCTTCAGCTTCCTCCAGGAGCTACTTTTGATCTTGCTGTTACACTGGAGAATTTTCCTATCCTTTGCTTCTTTGGGTGAGATGACTGTTTTCCTGTCAGATGCAAGCCTGAAGCTGAGCTCTAGAAGATGAATTACTAGCACTGGGATCACTGCTTTTGGGAGATGAACTTGAGACAGTTGATATTTTGAGCTGATGGTTAGTGCAGTGGTTATACAGTAGCACTGCTGTAACAGAGCAGGCCCTAAGACGATGAAAAGGGGAAGTCTGTAAGCTGATCTGAGGTAGCAAACAAGTATGTCTTAGCAGGTTGGCCTTGATGATGCTTAGATATGCCTCCAGTTCTGAAAGGTGTAAGGAAGCCAAAGGGAGAGCAGAGTAACAGTCTTAGCATCTTATCATCCCAACCATCTATGGTGAGCAAGAGGGGGGTATTTTTGAAAAGTACCCAAGAGTTGATGGAAAAGTCATTTGACTGTTCTTTTTAGTAGCTCATGTGGAAATAAACTTTTTTTTTTAAAAACGCCTAATATATCTTACGTATAATTATTCTATTTCTTCAAGTGAGTGGTGAGCTCTAGTTTGCTGAGATACATTGGGATATGTTAATATTACATAATGGCCATAGCAAAGTAGCTTCCTTGTGTATCTTTGGATCACAGTCCTGAAGATCATCTGAGTAAAAATGTGTTGTAGAGGAACTATGAGACAATAGGAAATATTACTTTGAGGAAGAAGATGGACTGATGCAGTCAGAGTTCTGTAGCACTTTATGATACGTATAGAAAGTGATGGGAGAGCTGAGCTTTTTCTGTTAGCAACGTGAAAGAAAAGTGGAAGAGAAGTTTCTGGTTTTCACAAAGAGTTGGTTTTCTCTGAAAGGTTCAGTTTCTTGCTGTAGTGTAGTGCATCATGTTTTGTTGTAGGAATGACAGCAATTGCATCCTTGTCCTAGTCCTGAGGCAGACTACAAACTAATAGTCCAGTTAGTTCCTAACTGCATCTTCTCATTTGTGCTTAAAGTTTGGAATGGATATTATTGGTCACAGTATGGTGCTTTTTCCTTTTGTTAAACAGTTTTGCTGAGAAATGACAATGCCTAGCTATTTTTACCTTAGTATTGGGCTAGCTTTATGGTCCTTCTGTTTTCCAGGTCTTTAAGTAGGAAAATTGTAGAAGTACACAGTCTAAATATATTTTTACATAGCATTAATTAGCTGTTCCTGGAAATTCTTGTAGTGGTTTTCCTTAAGAAATATACTACTCACACCTTGGTTTCGGTACCTACTTTGAAGCATTGGACAAACTGGACAAGCATTATCCTGTGTGTATGTAATTGATAACTGTGTGTTGGACCCCATTCAATTTGCTTGCAAAAATACTATGGTTTATTGGGAATCTCTGTGTGTGAGAACCATCTTAGGAACAAGCCAGCTGCATTTGCTTTGGGACTTTGAAAGTAGGATCAAAGCTAGCAGGTAATTGCCCAATAAAGTAGGTCTGTTAGCTTTGATGCACTTGGAGGAAGTGAACCTTTCACTTACCATGATGCAGAAGACGGACTAGAATTGCCTGGAGATTTATAATTGTGACAGAGGGAAGATGGATGCAAATAGTTCTGCTTGAGATTTGCTGCCTCTGTTAGCTAGCAGATTTTGTTCTGCTTCACTATTGTGTGGAGTAGACTCAGCACAACTGTCCAGTTTCAGTAGTGTTTATTCTGTATCTCTGCATACTGAATCAGTCTGTAGGATCTGAGAAGACTTTGTTGATTAGTAGTGTTAATAACATTTCTTTTTCTTAGCTTAGCTAGGTGTTACTGGACAAAGGAATGCAGTAACTGCTACTCAGTGTAGGGTTACACTTTTGCAAAATGTAATGTAATGTAATGTTCAACCTGGAGGATGAGAACTGTTTTTAGAAAATAAATGTTTTTGTCTCAAGGCTGACTGTGCTCAGACTGATCAGACTGAATGTACCTGCTTAGTCGTTGTCAGCTTCTCTTTCAGTGCTTCTTACCCTAAGCCTTTAGGTAGGTATGCCAAGTGCCATCTGATTGTATTTTTCTAGGAGAAATACTCAACTTACTGGTAAGGAGGTCTAGCGAGAAGATCTTTTTGATCTGCATTCTGTGCCAGCTCTCCTTGCAGTTGTCTGCTTCTCTGCTTGGTGAGCTGGTCCACATCTTGCTTGCAAACTTCCCTGTGATGCTGAGTTCTGTGTAGTTCACTTTTCACTGCGGATCACAGTCAAGTTCTTTTACTTGGATTCTGTCACGTAGAAGGAATGGCAGTGCTTTTACTGAGGTGAGAATATGCTGAAGCATGTTGGGCTAATGAAAAATGGTTACTGGGGCAGCTGAAACAGGAGACAGTGCCCTGGACAGATGTTGATGCAGAACACTATTGTAACTTAGGATGCTGTGTGTGATGATGGAAAGTGACCAGGGGGAGTTGCTAGGGTAGAAAAATGATTGTGTGTGCTTGTGGTAGTATTAATGTAAATATGTAAGAAGGGTGATTCTCATCTGAGCAGGTTAGTTGTATTAAAATACAAACTGGAGTGTTGTTTTAGCAAATACTTACACAGTATTAATGGATTCCTGGTCTGATTCAAACTTGGCCAGTAACTGCACTTTAACTGGTTTTTGATACTCCAGTAACTCATTTAAACAAGAATGTAAGGTCAGACCCTGGTTTGATCTCCTTTCGAGTTACATGTTTTAAGTGTAGCCAGAAGGAAACATTACAATGGACCTCTTACATAAACTGGGCCACATGTGTTTGAGTCTCACAGGTGGACTCAATAACTTGTGATGAAACTAAAGAATACCTCTAGAAGACATGAGGTTTCAATCTTGATTTGAGGTCTTTTTGTGGTGTCAAATACATTGCATTCTTTAGTTGTGTTTGGGAATGGAAGAACTTTTAAAAAACAATATTAGTTTCAACATGAAGCTACTAGAGCTTGTGATCACTTGTTAGGCCTTACATCAAACATCTCTCTATGTGCCTGTAGATGGTGTTCTCTGGAATTAAACAGACTGAGCTCACCAGTGCCTGGCAGAGAGGCAGCCCTGCCACAGCTTCAGTTCTCTGCTTGGAGAAGGGCTGCTCTCCAGCACCTTACCTGATCGGTGTCAAGAGTTTTTAAAGATAATGAGGTAGAGGGGGACATCTTTACCTCCATCAACTTTCTGCTTCACACTTGAGCACTATTCAGGTTAAACCATGAGGAAGAAACACAGTAAGAGATGTTTATCTCTTTATCTTGAGTTAGGACTTACTGTTGTCCCATTAAACTTTTGGAATATTACAGCAATTCCCAAGTATTCCTGGATCCCCATCACCTTTCTACTTTATCCAAACAGTGGCTGCTAAAGTGATCTTAACCATAAAGGCCAGAAAGTCAGACGTTTTATATTTGCCATTAGAATAATGCTATATTGGCATTCATTCTGATTTTTCTACTGCTCTTCTCTCTTGCCCACCCATGTTGTTGTTCTCTTTACTGGGTGGAGCACACTCACTGCTTTATTAGTCCTTTTGTGTCTTTTGATATCCTATACCATCTGGCAACCTGTTTGTTCTCTCTTGTGTATGACAAAAATATTAATAGAGTTGATTGGAAATGTACTACAATTTTCTTTGATTCCCACAGGATTCTATTTTCTTGCAGTTGTGCAGTTAAATTTTTCTGGGAAGAGTCTGTTTGCATTTGTTGTTGAGGGTAGAAGTGAGACTGAAAATGCCTGCCGCTGCAAATTGAGCATAGGTCAACAAGGAGAAGAGAGCTCCACTGGAGAAAATGGGCTGAAATTAACATCAAGAGAGCAAGGGAATCTAAGGATATGAACAGCTTCAGTGTGCAAATCAACCTGTGTGTTACTATCCTTCACTTACAGAGCTTTCCCCTTTTCTGTGCACCCTGTCTCCCTTTGCTTAATGTCATTGCTAATGGGAGGGATATGGCATTTTCAAATTAAATTCTTATATTGCCTGTGCTGGCTGGTTCTTCATATACATTATAACACACATGTACACATAGTGTGTTGGCTAAAACTTTCATTTGCCTTAAGAATGAAAATCCCTGCTGACGTTTTCTGCACATTATCCCTGTCTTTTCTGTGGCGTGTCCTGACTTTGTTATGATCCTGCACCTTAGTTTCTGTACTCCCTGTTGTCTCCTGTTTTTTTTTAAAATAAATGTTGTTTGTTGGAGAGCTTTTTTCGCTGAATCTTACTTAATAAAAATTACTAGGTTTTTTTTGAAATGTCAGTGTCTGTTACATAGCATCTCTTTGTAAAGAGCAGTAACAAACATTATTTCCCTCAGATCTGCTTTATCAAATGCCTCCTCACGCAACTAGAGAGATGTCTTGCCTACCAGCTCATAGCTGGTTTTATCTCAGGCTAGTTTTTGTCTTTATGGAGAGAAGATAAAGTAAAATGGAGGAGTCCTTCCAGTAACAAAACACATCACCTAAGTCCAGTTATATGAAGGTCAATAAATATCATCTGAGTTGACTGAAGGAGAAGCAGCTTGTGTCTGTGGGTCACTTTTCATGAGGCGTGCTACCTGTTGGCTTGCGCTCTTGTTGGCATCAGGGTACTTGGCCCACCTTCAACTGCTAATGTAACTGGGAACAATTTTCAGAATGGTATTGAAAGTGATATTTTGACATTTTCCAGAAAGGGAATCTGCTAGTAACGCCTGTCATAGGGATCAGTTCTTCTGTGTGTGCAGCTTCAGCTTTGCCCACAGCTGGGGATGGATGAAAGGCTGCATTAAATACTTCTGCTCTTAGCACTGGTATTGCTGCATTAGCATCGGTCTTCCTGAAGGTGTAACATAAAGTGATAGAGGGTCTGTTCCTTAACTGAGATCAAATAGACCTTTCAAAATGGAGATTGGTGGATGACATGGACAAACCAATTAATGCAGTGCTAACCATCCCTTTCCTCTCCTGTTTCCCAGGAAATGGAAGAATGTGGAAGTAGACTGTGGGGAATGGAGGGAAGCTGTGGTCTGCAGCCGCTGCTTGGGCTGCTGGTCTGCAGTGCCTCTGCATTCATTGACGTGACCAACTTCAGCCTGTGTTTCAGCATGTCGTTTGAAAGAAACTTGCTGTAAAAAACCCACTAGAATTGCCCCTCTAATCAAAGGGGGCTGAAAAGTGGTAGCTGGGCTGAGAGCATGTTTTGTCTCCCAAGTTTCTCAAGATTGTTAATGTCAGTGAAACCAAAGGAAAGTGAGTGTAAGTTCAACTATCAGCGTGTACCCTTTTCATCCCGGGTTTCTTTAGGCTTAGATTTCTGGGACAGTGAAAAATTTAAACTTTAATGCAGATGAAGTAAGACAGTGGTTTATTTTTAATGGCTCTAGGTGTTTGAGGTGCCTTTTGTTTGCCTATATAATGGCAAGATACTGGATTGCAGCAATATACAAATGTTGGGTTTTTTTTTTTCCCCACAAAGTTCCCAATTGCTCTAGAGTACCAGATTTTTACAAACGGGGTTAGATTAAATCTCTGCTTACTACACAATGTTTACGTTTAGGATAGCTTGTACTTTAGAAAATACACATCTTTAGATTCCCAGCTTCACAATTACACTTTGATTTTTTGCAACTGCCTCCACACAGATTTCTGTGCAAACACAGAATTGGAACTCCAGCTGTGGGACTGTGTCAGTTGAGTCCTAGCATAACTTCAGGTGTGGTTTTTCCCTTTTAAAAAAAAAAAACAAACAAAACTTCTAAAATTTTATAAGAAACCTTATTCCTACAGTTTTCTTAAAATACTCTAAATACTCTAGATTTTTTTTTTTTGAGAGGTGTTCTTTGTTGTGGTTTTTTTGTTTAGTTTTTAAATGACCCATTTTAGGGTAAGGAAAAACTTATTAAAGATTCTTCATTAAATGTACATGTGAGGATATAATACTGTTGTACAGACTTACAGACTCCTACCATTTTCTGCAGTAGTTTAGGTTGCTACTAGAAATGTATTAGCAGTGACATTTGCCTTTACAGCCTGCCGTTGCGCTGGAGAGTCAAGAATGTAGGTAGTCATGTTTTATTGATGGATGTTTCTGATGTTTAACTCTTAGGTGAGATTTTACATCTTGCCCTTTGGCTGTTTATTCCCTGTTACAGAGATGTTTTCGCAAGTTTTTTGAAAACCCAGGTTTGCTTGCAAAGTAATTTTTTTATTTTATTAGAAATAGATTGATGTGATGAATTGACTTCTCAGATAATGGTTATTATGTTGGCAAGCACATTTTATAAAGTATCCTGAAGAGGAATGGGAAACTTTATAGCAGGCACAGACTTGAGGGGTGAATCCAAATACTGCCACAAGCAGCAAATGGATGGCACAATCTGTCAACAAGGAAAATATTGATGGGCTTGCAACATAGTGGATATAGAATATTTTTTAATTCAATATTTTGGGAAGAAAAGATTCTAATTACTTTTGAGTTTGTGGTGATAAATGTAACAGGGTTTAGTTGGAACTGGCCAGTTTTATCATCTGCAGAAAAATCTAGATACTGTGCTCTCTGAATTTTCCTCATCAAACAGGTCTACACTATAAGTTTAAATAGTTTAAAATGCCGGAAGTAGGAGGTAGAAGTACCAATAAACCAAATAATTACATTGGAATTCAGTCTGTTACAGAGTTGCTTTCTTGGACAGTTTGTAAGTCTGAGTATTTTATTCTTGCCATCTGTCAGTTGGGGTCTGCATATGGTACTCTGAAATTCGTAGATGAAAGATGCTGAAAGTATAAAAATGTATATGGTAAAGATGGTATAATGCTGAATCCCAGCAGAGAGGTATGTTGAAAAGATTTGATACTTGAAAGTCTTTATAACTTGTTAACGTGTGCTTGTTTAAGAATTGCAGGGTTGCATAAGGGAAGCATTTACAACAAAAATGTTGAATAACTTAGTGTGAGTAAAATAAGCATGGCCAGCTAAAGCAGTACCTAATTTATCTAAGGTGAACATTTGTTTTCATCACTCATTCTGTTGCTTGAATGCTTCCTTTTAAATGACACTTTGACATCTTTTGTATAAATTACGCATATTAATGTAATTTTATTTACTTGTAGGTGGCTCTAACCAAGAGAGCTGATCCAGCTGAGTTAAAAACAATATTTTTGAAGGTATGTATAAAGTAAATATTTTACTCTTTCTGCTTAAATTTTTCATATCTTTTGCTCCTTTATTGCAGCATACAACTCTTGATAGTTTTTGCAACCATTAATCATTCACTGTATTATTACCATGTTAGATTTAAATACCATTATCAGAATTGAACAATGCTCAACAAGAAGTCAGATACACTCCTGAGTGATTATTGTATTGACTCAGAAAGAAGTATTACTATCTTAGAAAAAACCCTGCATTGTTCGGAGAATGTGGTGGGAGTTTCAATATTGTTCCTGCACATGGTAAAATGTTCATGTAGACACCTTGCTGTTAGACCATTTGGTAAACTTTCTTCTCCCTTCCTTCCTTCCTTCCTTGTTATTTTTACTTCTTTAATTTGCAGAAGTGTTGGTAAGATCACCTTCTGAAGGGGTGGCCATATTTATTATTTAACTAAAATTCCTTCTGTCTTGGCCTGCTATAGAAGTAGCCAAATAAAGAAATGACTTGTGTACTTGCTTATGTACTTAAGAGAAGTGTGCTTTAGTGTTTTGCTGGAAATTGGCTTTCTTTGACCCATTTCATAAATTTAAATAACTATTCCTAACCTTCCTAAGATTTATTAGTACAGTGTCTGTATTGGTTTGGTAATCTGGTATGAAAAAAAGAATATAGAAATTAGTGGGTCTGGAGAATATATATGAGGTAGGTGCCACAGTGCTGCAGGGAGCTGTTGCATCCAAATTATTTTTATGAAGGTGTTGAGTGCCTAAGAAAGCTCATACCTTTCCAGCCTCTCTCCAGCATCATGCCCCGCTCTCTCTGTGCACTTCTTGGCATGTTTTCCATTGTCCCTAGTGAGCTATTATTAACAACGTGTGTAGGTGTCACTATGTATGTTGCCAGTATTTATAGTTTTTATCATATACTGTCAGTATTTATAGCTCTGAAATCAGATTTTCAGTTGAGAAAGCCAGGATTTAACTTATTAAGTCCTGGAACTTGAATCTGTCAGGAGAGCAAAAAGGCTCTCAAAAAAGAATGGGTTAACGTGATTTTCAGGGGTAAATGCTGCAAGAGCAGGAGCAAGGTAGCAGAAAAGGCAGACAGGGAGTAGACCACTGACCCAAGAAGCTGGTAGCATAGAGGAAGGGAATAAACATAGCAGAGAGAAGCTTGGTCCCTTCTGCAATATGAGGTGATGATCAGTTGTGTGTGTGTGTGTGGGTAGTTGGTTGGTTTGCTGAGAATAGTGGGAAGATTGTTTCCTACCTGCCTGTGGGTATTCACCTCTTTTGTGTTTCTGAAGATGGAAGCTCCCTCAGCTTTCAGTTTTGGTGGATTGAATGGGTCGTGGTTAAGCACACTAAATACCACCTCCAGTTTCTTTTTCTTCCTTTTCTGCTTTCCCTTCCACTGAAAAGAAGGGCTCTCAGTAAGGTGGAGTAATGAAATATGAGGTAAATGTTCAGTGCAATACAGAAATTGTTGTGCTGCTTAGTGCTGAGGAGAAGAAAGGATGAGTGAATGTGGTATGTTGTTTTGTGCCCTACAGATAAGTGATGGCCAGCGTGTTAATTAAGCTGCCTCAGACAATTGTAAGTGGTGAGGCCAATACAGTTGCTTTTGCAGGTTGTGGGATCTTCATTTGTAAAGTAACTTGACAGCCATTCATTCTGCTTCAATTAAGAATTAAAAAATATGGTTGCCTGGCAGGAGTGTTACCCACTGTGTAGAAATAAATATGAAGCTACCAGCTGAAGTAGTTGATTACAGTCAACTTTTAGTATATTTAGTACATCAAACCCCCAATATAATGTTTGCAAATCTTATTTAAAATGGGGTTGAACTGGTTAATACTTAACTATCTAAAATGTATGTAAATAAGTTACCAAAAAGCCATTAAGTACTATTGTATAATATCAAATTCTCTGTGGGTATAATTGCCAAAGTGGGGAAAAATACAATTGTAAAGAACCATTTTTTTAAATGTCTCTCCTCCAAAACCAATAGAATTGATGTTTTTCTCTTTTTGTTATGATAATTTCCAAGAGTAACTCTACTTTTTCTAAGTCTTCTACCATAACCCCTAAGAGATTAGATTTTAGTCAAAGTGATCAAGCTGACATTTTCCAAGGTCATTTTCTATATGTAGTATAGAGTACGTGATTGGATTTCAAATACACTTGAGTAAATCACAGTGACAAGAAACAGGGGGACACTGAAACCTTGTGCTGTTTTCTGTTATTGAGTGCCCTAGCAGGGGGTTAGCCTGAATGAAAAAAAAGAAATACAGAAGCATAGGCTGTCTGACTTATTTGATTTGTTTCTCAATAGCAGCTGTGTTAAAAGTTTCTGAGGCTGGGATTCTGAAAGATTCTGTCTCCCTGCAAATGATTACATTGAAATCAATTGATCTGCTAGTTCTTATAAAAGTATACAATTCAAAATTCCTTGCAGTGTATCAACTAGAAAGCTTGCATTATGAACATTGTCTATTGAAACAGGAATCCTTAAATGCTAACCAATATATAGATGCCAAAGCAAGTTATTTTTTGTTTGGTCGTGCTTCTCTGAAGCCTTGTTTCTTGAAGATATTGCTGTATCTGAAGACTGTATTTATATAGCACTAGAAGAAAATAATCTCCTTACCATTAGACTTTGGCATCCCTCTGAGAGTTACATGCCTACAGCAGGTATAACGGTACTCTGCAGGCACCGGTGTGGCTCTATGAAATGAAAACTGGCAGTTTCCTTCCCTTAGCAGAGCCATAGCAATGTAAACCAAAACATGTGTCTTTGAAGTACACTACAAAATAGCAATAAGCATCTAATTTATTTATTACTTTACTGTGGATAATGCTCTGTGGGGAGCTGCAACAATGGTTTATCATCCTACCTTGCCTTTAAAAAAAATGAGAAATTAACAGTTGCTTTCCCGTTCTTAGTGCACATTTGTTATCTCAAGACAGACCTGTTTCCCTTAGAGCTAACACATAGTTCTGCAAATGTTGCCTGGGATTTCATTTCTTCTTAATTATTGTCCTTCTCCTTTTTCTTCCTTTAAAAAACATTTTTAGGGTCGATTTCAAATTTACCCTTCTACAGAAAATGAGGGCTTTAAATTTTGTGGGGTGACTGAGGAATCAGGGTAAGGGTGGAAACAAAGGCAATTTTATTTGTTTATGTATTATCTTAAAATACTTTAATATTCGTTTTCCTTGATATGCAACGTGTTACTGGAGGCTTCCCTTGAGAGTAAATATGCTTGGGTCTGTCAATAGCTGTTTTCTGGAGTAGTATGCCGGTAACTATGATATAAAGTGGGAGTAATGTATGCCAGCAGTGTTTGGTGAGGTGTCGGACCTCTTTTCTTGTTTCTTCGTGTGCTGAACTGTCGAAGTTTTTGTTCTCTATTACATTTTTCTGCAAATGCTATTCTTTGGCCTCCTTTCAGCAGTTCAACCAAGGAGGAGTATCTGTAGGTTCTTTACTTAGGGATCAGCGGTGGCTGAAGGTGATGTGGTGGAGCTCCTCCAAAACAGCACCCCCAGGTGGACAGTCTTATGGGATCATTTACTCCACTAGTACTGCAATGTCATGTTGTGGGTGTAAATCTGCCTTCTCATTCTGAAGTAGAACGGCTACACAAAGGAGTAATTTCATTTAAATAAGGTATGCTGGAGTATCCCATTGCTGTCAGAATTTCAGTGGGCCTGAGATGCCACATAGATGTTGGCGAATTTGTGTGTACTTCAAGAAAACATTCAGTACCTGGAGCATTTCTAGACTACCATGGAGAAATGTTGACATGATAAACAAAAAATCATGTGTCTGCCACTTTTCTGGCTGGGAAGCAAAGCCTTCAGCTGGTTGAGTACTCCCCACTTAACTCTTCCCTGTTTGGGTTGTAGCCTTGTAGGCTGTAGATTCTTCAGAGCTGTAATGTAAGCCTGCTCCTGATAGGAAACTAGGGGTGGTGGTAATAAATGCCTGGAGAAGGATGTGTTTGAGGCACTGAATATTGTATTCAATTAACAGTATGCAAGCGTGGAGAAGAATGGCGAATTCTTCATGTCTCCTAATGACTTTGTCACACGGTACCTGAAGATAATTGGAGATGGTTTGCCTAATGCAAGCACTGTACAGCTCCTTGCAGGTGTGGTGGATCAGACAAAAGATGGGTAAGTAGGTTTTTGTATTGTTTTTTTCTTTTTCTTTTCTTCTTTTTCTGTTGTTTGTTTAAAAAATACAAAACCATTCTTCCAAAACAGTCTGGTCCCTTGAAGGGTGGTAGGTTTTTGTTTTTGTTGTGTTTTGGTTTTTGGGTTTTTTTTTGCCTGCAGATACATGAAGGAATACAGTATCTTTTAAGTGGAAAGAGTAGAAACAGTGTTTTGGGCTGCTGTACCATTTAGCTGAGCAAACCATTTTCTGTCTACTATGTATTTTTAATTCATTGAACCTTTTATGTTTGTTGGCTGGCTCCCCTAACTCCTGCTTTTCTTTACTTCCATGAGTCTTTCTGTCTCTGTTTACTTTAAGTATCTGTCAAAAACACATTCAAATAGCAATCCAAATTCAGTTTAGATGGTGTAGGAAGAGGTTGTAGAAAAAAGTGCCCCTGCTTTGTTTTGTCTTAGCAGTGTTAAAGGTTTTTGCCACTGTTTTTTCTCTTAAGAGGGAGGAGGAGCAACTAAGGTATTTCGGGAGCCACTTTGCAAGCTTGGGAAGACAGCAGTGAAGTTGGTTGCACATGGTTTGCATTTGAAAGGCTGACTTTGCCAATAGGCAAGATTAGCTACCCCTCCATCTTCCTCCCCCTTTCTTTAATGAAATCCTAGCTTTTGCTTTTGGTACTTGCCCAGGCAAGCTGTCTCTTCACCCATATGAATGCATTTTTGGAACTCTGCCTTTAAAGTATCTTTAGAGAAACTTTAGAATAATTAGCTATGGACTTAAGGTCTGTAGTTGTGGCATTTCTAGAAACCAGAAAACTTCAGGCATGACTCATATCAGTGGCTGCAGAGAGTAAAATGTGAGATAAATAAAGCATGACTAGAGAATGCAGACTTCCTATGGAACAGCTACATGCACAACCGAGAACTTTTGCAGTAGTTTCTGTGCTGTCTTTTCTGCTCAGCCAGCCTCATGTATCTGGCAGCTGGGCACCTTAAACCTTGCATATGAGTTAATGTGATGATTGTTACCCCTGGTAAAATAATTCTGTAAAAGATTACATTGCTAACATTGGCATGATGGCAGTAAGAAAGTGGTGGCTTCAGATAGCATTTGACTGAAAACGTTAAACATTTCTCAGATTTCTTCCCTTGGTTTGACGCCTGTAAAAACAGCATTTTCCAAATTACATGGCTTTAAATCCATTTTGTAATAAGAAGATTGAGAGTATAATCCATACCTTGTGATTTGGATCTCTCCCTTGCAAGCAGAAGCTGGTGTCAGGAAGAGCAAAGTGTAAAACTGTAGCCTATGTGAACTTGTTGACAAGTTGGGATTTTGTAACTTGGCATGATCTTGTAGGAATTTTGCGGTGTAGTACTGAGGCTTCTAATTGCTGCTTTCTGCCATGGGTAAGGACTGTTTCTGCAGTCCAGACTGTGCAGTGACAGAGGACTACATGTTCCTAATGTGTCTTTGGAGAGTCTTTTCTGGTATTCAGGCTGTCTTCTTGTTTAGCTGCTATACTAATATGTGATAGAATGGAGAAAGTTCAGAAAGTGATTAGCATCCATCTCTCTCTAACCTGGCACTGTAGCATTTTTTGCCATGCGGCCAGGCATTTGTGCCTTGTTCTGATGGTGTATAAAGTTATTTGCAAAGTGATCATCTGAAGCAAGGGTCAATCACTTTTCGTTCCTGGAATGAAATCTCCTAGGGATGGCAGTAGGACCAGCTGCTCTTCTCCAATTGAATTCTTTCCAACTTGGCAGTCCAGAGCTCCTAGTTTTAAAGTGAAGTACAAAACTGCTTTTGTTAGTGTTCACTTTTAATAGGCTAGTCAGTGTTTAGACACTCACATGTATTTAAGGTCGTAAGACTCTGTTCAGTAATTTAGCTTTATTTCTGGTATAAAATAGAAGGTAGCTTGCAAGAGCATTGACAAGCTAATTTTGTTACAGTGTTAGTAGCTTGAAGTAGTGCAGTTCTGAAAATACTGCTAGGATACTTCTAGAAGCATTTATCTACTGTCTTGGATCCCTGTTTTCCTCTGAAGAAGCATCTGTTCTTCATGACTGGTGAGCATGACCACCCTTCACTAAAAGGGTCTGAGCCCAGAATCACCAGGGTTGTTCACAGCACTTCTTAAAATGCTTTTTAATTCCTTCTGATTTTGGTGAGAAGTTAGGTATAGGTACCAAGTGTAATCAGTGAGAAATACTAAAATAAGTAAGTCATATGGGCGAAAGACAGACAGCAGAAGAGCTTCTGATTCATGAGCAGAGCAAATAAATGGGCAAAGAGTTGCTTACCCCAGAGCGGAAGAAGCCCTGAGTGTGAAGTATAAAGAACAGTAGCTCTTACGTACAATCTCACTGTGGTTGCTGTGGATGAAATCTCTTGTGTAGGTCTAGCACAATTCCTGCATTGCCAGAGATTAAGGATTTGAAGGTATTTACTGGACCTGCTGTTGGTGTGACAAAGGTACAAGGAGTTCTTAAGGCAGACTTTGTCCTTCAGTGAATATCTGTTGCCATAGGAGCAAGTTTTGCCTCCATGTTAAGTCAGGGTGTAGGGTTATTTGAAGGTAGGCTTTCCTTCTGTCCTCTTATGGAGGCATCTTTTTAAGGTTTCCTTTAAGAAAAGGAAATGCTTTTCTTGCCAATGGCCAGAGAAGCTTTCAAAGTAGTCAATCGGTAATAACACAGATTTTTTAAGTTGTGTGGCTGTATTGTATGAAACGGGCTTGAGAGCCTTGACTGGTTCCTGGCTTTAAGCTTCTCGTTCCTAATGTTAGTTCCAAAAAAACGCTGCTTTCGGCTTCAGCTGGATCAGAAACTTCCCCAAAATACAGTGGCTTTCTTAAGGCCTATCCATCCTCTCTACTGTAACATACTGTTTTTCAGTCTTTTGTTGTACTTTTAAACATCTGTCTAACAAAATAAGTGTTTACTGCACATCTCTGTTTGGACTGTTGTAACTAACACTTTACTGAGAAATACTGTATGCTTTATTTTTAGGAAGGACAAACTATTCAAAAATAACACTTGGAAATGCCAGCATTTTCCATTATTATTGGATATAAATTTATCCTCTAATGCACCAATTTACACTATACTTAGTTTACCTAGGTTGCAGCATAAAATAATAGGTGTAGCTTCAATTTGTGTCCCATTATGTTACCATGTTTAAATTGCTGATACAGTAAAAACATATGCATTGATTTCTGAGGAAACCTCTTCATCATTGCATTTGTGTTATTACAGTGGGTAATGGCTTTTTTTCTTTGCCATGGCTACATGTGCACTTTCTGTGGTGGGAATGCATCATGTCTATGTTGTGCCCAGATACCATGGGTGTGAGCACCAAAAGAAGAAGCATGGAAGAAAGAAGAGAATAGTAAATAGTGGTCCTGCTGCACCATACCCAGTTGTTGTGTTTGGACTCTAGCTCTTGTCTGTGGATGTTTTGAAAATAACAAGATTTCAGCCTTCCCAAATAAATTGTGCAACATTGGCACTGGTAATGATGATGTGAAGGTGAAGGAAGACTTTGACCGGTTGGGTAGGATATCTTCAAGACTGAAGTAAAATTCTGTAAACATTTCAGGTTCGTCTCTTTGCACTGTTAAAATCACTAGGCTTTTCTCTGCTTTTGTAACATAAATGAACACTTGTTTAGGTAGATAAAATAACTCTTAACTAGTATATTGAAGTCCATGTTAGTGTGTGCTGTTTAATGACATCTAATGATATTCAGTGGAGGGTTATGCTAAACCCAAAAGGGTGATGCTAAACCGGAGAGAAAATGTGTTACCCAGGCAACTACCCTTGTGCAGTATAGAGAAGTGAGCATATGGCTATGTGGTACACATTATTTCAGCATCTTTAAGCATTAAGAATCACACGTGTAATTGACTGTGAAAAATTACTGCTCAGTTACTGTATTGTATGGTCATAATAGGAGTAAATGAATACGTCGTTGTTAGAATAGATCTGTTGGGAATCACTAGCAGGCTAGTCTACTTAGGGAGCAAAAATACAATAAGAAGAAAATAGCTGGTTTAATTAACATGTAAAAATTGGGTTAATTTGAATTCAGCTGGCACAGCAGATATTAATGTCTCTTCTTTACCAGTCTGGCTAGAACCACACAATTTGTACATTTTTAATCTTCCTAGTACTATGAATAATTGTTTTTAAAAATGGATATGGGGTTATTTTAAGCATCGCTTTCTGACTTATTAGGGGGGTTTATTACTTGCAAGTACTGACAAAGAGTGCTTCTATCAGTATAAAATCCTGTAGCAGTGTTAATACGTGGAGTTTTAATGAAATCCAGGCCTAATAACATAGAATATGTTGTTAGTGTGGTGCTGGGATAGGTAATGTATTTCTTTTCTGTGCTCTCAGCGCTGTGTTGGGATCTGTTGGTAAGGACATGTGCTGGTTGTTGTTTAAGACAAAAAGTGGCTTTACCGAAATGGTGTTGGCAGGTATTTTAAATTTTTAATTATAAAGAATCCTATTCTAGAGTGTTGTCACCTGCTATCTGTTTTGTTCTTTCTGTGTGTGGGCCTTAGAATCTTTGGGACATAAGAACCAGTGCATTGTATCTGTTTGCTGTTGTGGAAGTTGTCCGCCATGTAACCGATAATAATGAGCATTTATAACCTGTAAGTCACATGGTTTTGCATTTATTCATATTTATTATGAAACATTGGTTTGAAATTGAAGGAAATGTTGCATTTTGAAAAATTTATTTTGGCTTAGGAGAGATGAACGTTTTCTTCCATTTAAAGACTCAGTACCTGTGTATTCTGTGTCTAACAGTAGGGAGTACTGAGAGCTCCCAAGGAGTTTAAAATAAATGACTCGATGCCCTGCCCATGTGCTAACGTGCATATATAGCAAGTCATTGGCTTCTTTGCCAGTAAAGCTTAAGGCATACTTATGTGTTTACTGGCATCATCAATTGTGAGTTTAATATTAAGAATACCTGAGGAGGTTTCTTTTTATTTATTTCTCACACTACATAATAACCTATGGTGGCAAGTTCCCAGAGCTAATTATTTGTTAGACTATTTCTGACTCTACTTATGCTTTCTTTTACTTTTATTTAGTGCATATATGTTGAGGAGGTAAAGTAGAACAGCTTTTTGGCCTTCTCTGTGTCATGCTATTTTTTTAATGGCCTCTTTTGTTCATCTTCTCATGTTTTCATGTTCTTCATGGAAATCAGCTTCTGTTATCCTGTGGATGTTTGGCTGCTGATGTGCAGCAAGTGCACTTCTGTGTGACTTGAAACTAATTCCCTTAAGACAGGGTGACTGGAAATTGCTATATAGTCATGGGTCGTCATACCTTGATGGAATGAACATCTTTTCCAACCTACTTAAACACTTTATGCTTTGCTGTTACTGCATACAGAGTGGAAGTTTCCATTGAATTGGCTGCAGTGCCATTTTAAATCAAAGTTCTAAGGATACAGTTAGTTTCTATTTTTTAAAAAAATAATAATTTGGTTTTGTGTGTGTTTTTTGACATTTGTTACACTGAATTTTGTGCTTCTCAGAAATAAATCTTTGTTCCTCGGCTACTGCCATGTGAACCCATTAAAGCTACACTCTTGCTACACTGACATAAAGCAGCCTGGAGAGAGGGCAAATCTTAAATCTCCCAGACTGCAAGCAGGCCCTGCAGCCACACATTTGAAGGTGATTTTAAACTACACTGCCTAGACATTAAAGAAGTAGCAAACCAGAAGAATGGTTGGCCTTTGCCTCTTCACAAATATGAGTTTGATCTCCATTTGAACTCTTGGGTGTGCCTGAGAGAAATTAGAACTGCTCCAGGTTTTTGCTGTATCAAATCTGCAGCTGGAAGCAGTGTCAAGTTGTCTAATTATGTATTTCTGCTTATTAACTAACTTAAGGAAGGGCACCTCTGCTTTTATCTCTGCTCTGCTACTGCGCTGGTGTATTGGGAACCTGGCTGTAATGATGAATTTGAATAAACTGCTCTTGGGCTGAGGAAGGACGTGCAGTCTACTGCTTGAAATTTGTGACTCAACACGCAGGACTGGAGGGCTGTGATGGATGACTAATGAGTTGCTAGCAAACAGATAACACATTCTGATCGGTTCCTTCAGAAGTGAGTGGCAGCATACAGGTCTTCAATGGGTTTGCTTTCCAGAAGCCTTAAGTACTGAGTCTTGAAGGAAGTTACTCATAGCTTTATTGGCTCTCTGTGTTGCCAGCGGAGGGAGGTAGGCTCCCCCAGAGGGCAGTTCAGTTAGACATTAAAGCTGAGGTGAGTAGCCACACTGAGTGCTTTGCTTGTTTTGTGTTCTGTTGTGACTTGCTGAGAGGAATAATTCCTTCTTCAACAAAGTCATTTCCATCTAGCAGTATAAAGGACTCCTCACAGCATTGGTGATAGGACATTTTACGATAAATTGTAATCCCTATAGATAACATCTTGTACACGTTTGGGTTGTGATCTTACTTCTTTTATATAATCTATGTTATATTGTGTTTCAGTTTTCTGCAAGCAAGTGGTTTCATAGCTCCTGCTTTCTCCTTCATCCCTTAGGTTGATATCCTTTCAAGAGTTTGTGGCATTTGAATCAGTCCTGTGTGCTCCAGATGCATTGTTCATAGTAGCCTTTCAGCTGTTTGACAAGACTGGCAAAGGAGAAGTTACTTTTGGTAAGACTGTTGTTAAATGTACACTCTTAATATAAAAATCCCTGCTTATGGCAAACTCTTATTTCACCTTCTGTTACCGCAGGAAACGCTGTGATTGGTAGTGGAACTACACTAGTGCCAAGCAACTTTCTGGCTGAGTTTTTTAACTCATTTACATGTGTACAATATGAATTCAAGGTCATGGTCATCTTCATGATTTTCTCAGGGAAACTGGTCACTTCTCTTTTTCTCTTCCCCAGCGTGCTTGTACAGGTCTTCAGAACAGCAGTGAAAGGTGACTATAGGAAATGATTATAAAACCGCAAGAAAGTTGCCAGAAGACTTGGATGAATGTTGAGTCTGAAATTACCGTGAATTATTTTTTGTTTAAATTGGCTATATTTCAAGCTGCCTTCATTTTAAGGCTTAAAACTTTTTTCTGTGATTTTTTACATTAAAAAAACCATTATTACCTGCCCCCCCCCCCCCCCCCCCCCCAAAAAAAAAAAAATCAGCTATGCAATGGAGGTGTGGTGTTTTCACTGACAACATGAGAAATGCTCAGGCCAGTTTAAAATTAGATTATGGGGAGTGTTTAGCTTTTGATATGTGCACGACTGTCTGCCATCTGCCTAATGATAAGGGCCATTCTGTCTAAAAGAAGGATTCAGAAATTAGCAGTTTTGAGTAACTTGAGACATGGAGCTTGCACTTCAAAAAGCGTGGGGGATTTTTTTGCCCTCAGTACCTACGCTGGATAAAATTGCTATTTCTAATCTTCTACATTTGGACACAATTATCCATATGTCTCAATTTTTATTAATTGGTTGTTAAATAGTTTTAAATAAAAGGCAAGTTGGATGACATTGGCTTTGTCTTTCGAAAATGTATGGTTCACATGTCCTTTGTTTTTTGCTAGTATTCCCCACACATGTTTTATACTCAGTTAAAAAAGCCCTTCCCTTTCCATTTGAACTGATAGGATCCTGTTATCATTGCTTGAAGCGCATCATTATATTCCTTTTACCATCTCCAAAAATCTGTATTTGAAGTTGCGGCTGGTGAGAAGACTTGCTGCCTCTTCTTGTGTCTGTTTTGTTTTTTCATTATTTTGATTGTCTTTTGAGTTTGTGAAAGATGTGCTTTTTTTGTGCGATACTACTTGTTAGAACAGTTTTTTAAAAATTACTATGGATGCTAAAAGATTTGAAAGAATTTCAGGAAAAAGTTCTACTGATCATAACCTTGATGAAGGAAGTATCTTGTGCCTAACAGTCTTGTGCATGTATATGAACAGAGGCAACGAGAGATGGCATGCTTTTAAATCAGCAGTGCACACATATTCTGCAGAGGTTTTGTTCCAGCGCACACAAACCAGGGTTCCTGGAATGCCTGTGATGTGCAGGTTCTTGTCTTCATCAGAGCCTCCGGTTGCTTGGAGCACTCGTTAATAATCTAGGAGAAACTGTAGTTGTTTGATCTGAATGCTGAATCAGTCTGACTTAACTTTTTAACTCTTGGCATTCTTCTTCTTATTTTTCCTGCTGGCACACGCTTCCCTTGGGGTTTGACATAGTGAGTCAAGGGATTTGTTTGGCTTTTGAAGTCCATTGAAGTCCTTCTAGTGATGAGAGAAACTCCTATGCCAGGCTGTATTTAAGGTATTTGAAAGAGGAGACATGCCAACATTGGCAGAACCTCAGATAGTTTTTTTTTTTAATTCCGTCCTCTCCCCCTTTGAAAGCATAAATGCATTTGAAACTTCTGTATAGTACCTTGTGGCTACCAACCCAGCAAATGCCTGGGGTGAGGAGGATGCAAGAGCTGTCTCAGTGTTGTGCATTCTCAGCAGGAACAGTTGACCTTTAGCCAAAGCTGGTTTTTACTTTCTATCGTAAGAAAAAAAGCTTTTGTTCCCCACATTCTGACACGACCACCCCCACCCCCCTAATATTTTCACAAATAAATTATTACAATGCTGTCCTGTAACTTGGCCACTCAGAGCCTCAGTCATGCATCTTTGAGGTCAATTATGAGATCTTTTTCCATTGACTTGAATGAGAGTGGGATCAAGTCCTTATCAAGGTTAGGAGACTTAAATAGGGGTTTTGTATACTGTGGAATTACAGTGTGAAAGGAACAGAAGAAAAGGGAAAATATCGTTTTTCACTATACTGCTGTTAAGTGTAGTATCTCAAGGATCCCATTGTAAGTCTGTATCTCATTTTATTGTTGTAAAGAAACAGTATGGCTTATCTGTGCAGCCATTGTTTTTCTGTATATTGAGATTAATGGTATAAATATTTTAGCTTACATGAAATGGAATATAAGGCTTCCCAGCTGTGAATTTCACATTTTCTACTAAGCAAATCATCTGAATCTTATTCTTCTCAGGTGCACTTAGCTTGGCACCTTTGTAAAACAAATTAATAATGGGCTTTGCATCAGTGAACTTTTACACTGAATGCCACATCCAGGCTGTGGATATTTAGAGAATGTTCTGAGTAAAGAAGTTCCAATATTTAATACTTTGCACTTACTTTTCTTGAAAAATGCTGCACTTACTTTAGCTTCTGGGTTGGAAATGCCTTTGCATTTTAGCCATATGTTGATATCTCTACAATTTTAAATGTTTCATTTCTTTCAAGTTGGAAGTTAACTGTACCTGGTCCTTCAACAGAGCTAGCATCTGTTTAAAAGGGCTGATTGGCAAACAGTGTGGGTATGTGTGTGTGTGTGTGTGTGAGAGAAGTATTTCTAGTTTATTGCTTTTTGAGGTGAATGAAATGGCCACTAGTAAATTAGTGGTCAGTGGCTGATTGAGACTACACCTGGGTGTTGTATCATGTCGTAGATTTACCTGCTGCTGAAGTGTCAAAGCTTTGACAGTTTGCAAGGAGTTAAAGCTCTCAGCAGGAATGTGAGAGGAAGTTTAGCTGGCTTTTAAATTTGAGGCAAAGAGCAAACCATTGCTTCTTACTGTTGAGTGTTGACAGGCACATAAAAGCTGATAATGTAAGTCCAGGGGTTTAAGAGACTTAGTAGAGTTGCTTTTTTGTCATATGACTGTATTTTAATGCCTCATTAAAGAAGCAGAGCCCTTTGAAATTCTTTACTAGATGGTGTTTAAAAAAAGGCTAGATTGTTGGGTAAAAATGGCACTGTTTAAAAACTAAGTCATTTTAACCTCCATCTCTTAATTTCGGATGGATAAATGAAATAATGGGAGCTAACAGTTTTGAGCTGTGAGTAATGCAGCGGTGATACCCAGGGACTGGAACTTTTCTTATACCCATTCTCACAGCACTAGTGAAGGGCAAAATAAGCATTGTCCACGTTGGTTTTGCTCACAGAGCAAGGAGAGGCACAAAAAGAGATGTGATTGCCTGATTCTGTGCTGCCAGCCAGTGTTGAACCTGGCTTTGAAGATTTTCATTCTGATTTGTTTTAAAGTAGAATTTTCCAGCAGGCAGAAATTCTTGCTCTCATACTTAATGAAATGTAGCTGTGGTATAGTGTGTGTTTTTCTGGTTTTGCCCTTTTTTTTTTTTTTTTTTTTTTTAAGGTCCTCTAATTCAACCTGAAGCTGTTTCAAAATGGATGCTGTGCTGTTGTGCTGTGCTGCTTTGAGTAATATGAGTATGCTGTAAAGCAAGTCAGTCTTTAATTTAAAAAAAATTAAAAAATGAAAAAGCAAAACAAACCCCCCCAAACCCAACAAAAATGGGAAGGGAATAGGGAGCCCAAACCCAAAACTGTTGTTTAGTATGACTGCTGTAGAATCGAGCAACATACTCTGCTTTTGTCTCAAAACAAAACTTTATTTACATGTAGACAGCAGCTATTGTGGGTCTCTTCTTCTGTTATTAATTATATCAGTACAGTTCTTAGATAAACACATTAATTAAGGATACATCTTAGTAAGCACTCCTGTTTACTTATCAGATACTTGGATTTGCCTGAATGCTTGTTTGTAAACTCTCTAAAAGCACATAGCTCTTAACAGAGGTTTAAATAGCTATACAGCTATTGTGATGAGCTTCAGAGTTTTTCCTCTATGATAACACTCTGATACTTCTTCAGTGTGCAAAGAATTATTACAGGAGTCTCACAATTGCTTTCCTGACCAAAGGATTAGGTTCAGACTGTGTAGGCTAGCTCTTACTTTTGTTACAGAGGATTATTTATTTTATGCTTTGCCCTGTAATTGCTTAGTATGACTTGGCTCTCCTACGGGATCTCTAATTCTTTTTTTTTCTTACAACACCTAGGTTAGTGATGCCCAGCCTAGTACACTCAATATCATGTAAAGCAAGGAAAAGCTAAATCTGAACTACCAAAATAAATGGCTGAGGCTGTAAGCATTGATCACTTGATAAATTGCAATATTCACTATTTCTCAGTGAAATTTCCATTGCTGGTTCAAATTGGTTAGAAACCATTTGTAGCTAGTGATGTGTTAGCTTACACCTATACAGTGAAACATTTGTTGGTTTATAAATGACAGTTGCCTAGACATGATGATCCCAACAGCAACATTACAAATGCAAAATTTGTTTAGTCTCTGCTATTTTTTTTTGTTTGTACCAGATTTTGCCCAAATAATGGCCAGTTTTAATTAAAAGAGGATCTAAGGTGGACCTGTTAGAATATTTATTTTCTTCAAAACACTTTTTGAAATCTTCTTGTTACTATTTTCAGAGATTTTAATTTCTAGACATATGTCAACTTGGCAAGTTTTTCTTGTTTTGGTTTTTCTTTAAAATGTTATGTAACCGGGCAGACTTTCAAGAAGGCATTGTAAGTAAAACAATGCCTGTTTAGTCACAAAGTGAATCTGTCATTTTAAATATTAGGAGAAGCTCCATCCTTTTATTACAACTGTGTTTGATTTGGTCTAGAAAATACAATTGAGTTTTCTAAACCATCCAGAAATGAAATTTGGTGTTTTGGTTTGTTCTTTGTTGTTGTTTCTGTTTTGTCTTTTTTTTAAAAAAAATCAAAGTTATCTACTGGGAAACATCAGGTTGAAGGCTGAGCATATCTCTTGTTTATTACCAAAACCCAAGGAATGATCATAGAATTATCAGACAGTTTAGGCTGGAAGGGACTGTGGTAGCCATCTTGCAGGTTCATACCCTTGCAGGGCAATCAAGACTGGGTTGCTCTGGGGGCAACATCCAGTCAGTATCTCTGAGGATGGAGACTGTGGCCTCTATGAGCAAGTATCTTCCATTCTTTGACCACCATTACAGTGAAAAATAATTTCCTGGTGCCTAGTTGTGATTGCCCATGTTCCAGCTTGCAGCCATTGCCTCTTGTCCTTCCACTGTGCATCTCCACTGTGCATTCGCTGTCCTGTTGGGTAGTTGCAGACAGCAATGATGTCCTTCTTTAGCTCACCTTTCTCCAGGCTGAGAAAACCCCATACTACCAGCCTCTCCATAAGTCATGTACATCAACTCCTGACTATCTATATGGAGAAAATAGAAGTGGTGTTTGATTTTAGTTAGCGGGGAAGTGATCTGGGCTTTTTATTATTCTTTTTCAGAGCAAAAGTGGTAAATTTAGTTTTTATGCTTTTATGGGACCTAGTGCTTTCCAAACCTGTGGTCTTTGGACTCTGGTAGTTTGTTGCTTACTTCTAAGGAGGCCAAGAAAGGTAATAAAGAAGTGTAAGGCAGATGCCAGTAAACTGGAATTACGGATATCCACAGCTCAAGTAGAAATATTTTTAAGGGATTGCATCTTGGAAAAACGTTGAAAAACATTTCTGTAAGCCAGTTATGTAATATTACATGTATAAGTTCGTGTTATTTCCCCTTACATCCAAGGAGGATAGAAGAAGCAGACAAGCTTGGATCCAGAGTCTTAGCTGCTGAGAGTGACGGTACTCTTGGAAAGAGCCTGCTTTTTTGGGGGTGTTTGCAACGCTTAGCAGAGGTAACAGAAGCACTCAGGTATCTCAGTCAAAAATCAGGGCCAAGTTGAACTGGATGGACAGTGTATGGTTATGTCATGAGGAAATGAATTCACAGTTCTTAGAAGTGACAACAGCACAAAAGCCAGAGCATGGGGAGGGTAAGAGGATAAAAAAGTGAGAACATTTTCAGTGGAGGGGTGAAACTGGAAGCTTATCGTGGATCTTTTGATTGGGAAAAATCATGAAGGCACAATCATGTTCTCTGTGATAATGTTTTCATTAACGTAAAATTAACCTGTAAGACTTCTCTGTCCTTGTTGAAAAGTTTGGATGGGGCAATGAAGTTATAACCAGATGAATTTTGTTCAGTAGCTAGTGCCTCTCTCCTAAAGGGGAATGCATGCTGAACTTTTTGTTAGGATTCGTACTGACTTCATGGTTTGGTGGGGGCTTTTCGGGGATTTTTTGGATGTTGGTATCTTTAAACTCTGCTTATGACATCTGAAAGACATTTGGTTAGGAATACTGATCTTAATCTCCCCTCTGTGTACAACAGGTGCTATACAGCCCTTGTTGCTTCTTCTAACCACAAAATGGATGTGGTTCACATCTGAATGGAAGTGAGAGACTCCAGTCTCCTGCTCTCTGCCCTGCTGTGACTGTCTCTGAGGGTGCTGGCGCTCCCTTGGGCCTTTCACAGTACCATCTCTTTTCTGCCTGGAAATATGCCGAGTCAACCAGTTGATTTTATGAGGGCAGCCCAAGAAATGCTGTATGCTTTTGCATTCCATTGGCGTGCTCCAGATGTTAGTATGTTACCTGGAGGTGAAAAACCATTGTGAAGGCAGCCATTTTTTGATATATGTGGAGCTTTATTGCGCTTCTTTAAATGATCCATTTGTACTGCAAAAACTATGACCCTGATTTTTTGAACATTCTTAATGACTTGTGAGCAGTGTTTTCTGAATGGCTGACTGTAGATACACACCAATACCAGATTGGCATGCATGTGTTATATGGTATCTTGTCAGAGATCAGAAGAACTGCTCAGAAGCTGTTCCAGTTCAGTGGGTCAAAAATCCAGTTTTTATGAAAGGCTAACTGTGGATTTGGACGATTGACTGTAATGGCTCCAATTTTAAAACACAGAGGAAACAGAGCATTTCCAGTTGGTGGGATAATTCAAGAATACTGCATGCTTAGATGGCTAAAATACTATGCTTTCTGCTGCTACTTCATGGTACTTAAAAAGAAAAAAAATGTGTGGAAAAGGTGGGAAAAAGCCAATTTGAGAGTAAATTTCCACTGTATGAGGTCACTCTTTGGTTAACAGTAAGCTGAGGGTTAGCCATCTTTCATATAGCTGTATATCCTGTTGGAAAAAAAAAAGCAAACCCAACATGATTACTAGGCAGCATTTGGAGAGGAACCAGAAGCTTCCACACCAGAATATATTTAAACTGTGGCAGCAGCAGTATACCACTTTAATCTTGATTTTTATTTTAATTTTTTCCCTATCCCCTTTTCAAATTGTTCTGAAATTACAGATTAGAAAGTAAAAACTTCAGCACATCCTAAGAGCTAAGAAAGTGTTTTGTTATTACAAATTTTAGTATGAAATTTCAGATAGCAAAATACACATACTTTTGCAGTGTGTGTAATTTAGTTTTCTAAATTGGAAAATCTGCTGTTACCTAGCAGTTAATGACTATTTTTTTCCAACATTTGGAATGCAGGACCTGATTTGATAAGCTGATAAAAGAAAACAAAACTGAGAACATATTGGAAGTGCTCAAAGTGAAAATTACAGTTTAGGTAGGTTTGGGGGTAGATAGTTAGACATTTTAATTGAACTAAAATAGTTTTGTACTAATACAGTACTGTTGTGGGAGTACATTTTATGGTGCATTTGAAATTCACGTATTTAAGTGGGGGAAAATGTATGTTAATGCTTTGCAAGAAAGTGATTTTTTTTTTTTTTTTTTTTAATACCATCTATCTAAGCAAAATAGCTGTTAAAGAAATAGAGCTCTCAAGTCTGTACTGGAGAGTAAAGTGTAAAGTTTAGGATAATTTCTTTAAGCCAGGAGTTTGCTTTTATCGCTTTGGTTGTATATTAAACTGCTGTAGGAAACAATCATGTGAGTTCTGAAGTAAATTTGTATTTCCTGGACAACTACAGCGAAGTCAGCCTCTATCAGTATAAAAAAAAGGTGTTGAGTCAGTTTGGATTCTGAAAGGCCTGTGTTTTTAACATCTCTGTGATGGGAATAACAGAAATGAGTCCAGATGATGATTTCACTTACGCACATGGAAACGGGGGCATTGAATTTGGTATGACAGCTTTGGTTACACACAAGCAATGCTGCCTCCTGTTAAGCAGCGGAAACCCCTGCTTGTCCGTTACAATTCAGCACTAGTGTACAGCTGGACTAGCTCAACATAGTTAAATTAGTTAAAATTACTATTTTTATTATTTTAGCTTAATTTCATCTTTGGGGATTTTTTCTGAATTTGGAGTAACTAGTTCTGTTAAAAAATAACCTACCACTTACACATGCATGCGCACACACAAAATTATCAAATGAAGTGAATTGAATTTTTTCAGGTGTATATGTGCAGCCACATTTTTCAGGTGCAGGTGAAACTGCTCTTAGTCTAAATGGATCAGGTGCACTAATGGAGGGTTTTGCACTCTTTTGAATGAATCTGTTTTAAAACAATAACGGTGCTGCGTGATAGAGTGCAGATAAATTGCACTGACCTGAGCTGCTGTCTTTTTTCATACCAGTCCCCCCACCCTCCTCAAGTCGTGTGATACAATCCCATTATCTTCAAATTATGTGCTCTGTTTCTATTCTGCCAGCTTTGGTTTGAGTGTTCTGCAAGATACTTTCCTTGTAATATTTTAAGAAGGAAAGAGCTAGTATATTTTTTTATTATTATTCAGAATTGCAGAATAGGTTGTGGTCCATATTTTGCACAAAATTAAGAGGCAGTGAAAATACAGCATTAGTGTATTATTTCAGGGCTTCTAACCTGTGGAAAAGGTGGCTATGACAGACCTTACTGCTTTGTTGAGGGAAGCTGGAGGGATGAGTACCTTTCCTTTGCAATCCTTAGTAATCAAGCTATTCCAATGTGTTATTTCATTTACAGCATGGCTGCTATAAAACTATTTCAACCCATTTCCGTGACAGAGTAGCAGAGAGATGAAGGTGATATTAGTGCTTGTACTTCCAGAGCATTGTACCTCTTCTGTGTGAATGGGGATAAACAGACAACCCAGTCAAGTACTTGGACTACCCATCATTCCGGAACTTAGCTGGGCAGATGTGATGTCAACATATGTTTTCCAAAATAAAAAGTTATCATTATAGAACACTTAGTGCCAGACTGTAGAAGGATGGAAATGACCCCTAACTAGCTGTGTATTAGAAGTTCACATCAGTAAATAAAACCTCAACAAAATAAAACAAAAAACCCAAACAAAAAAAAAAAGGTCAACTCAAACCTTGGATAAACCCTAACAATTCCGGTAAAACAAGATGATACAAAATATTACTTGACTGTTTGACATGTATATGTTCACATGTCTCTGTACACATGTGCTTTTGCACAAGTTCTTTGTACTTTTTCTGTGTCCAGGAGCAGCAAGGGCCAGCTGCTCTGCCAGGCAGGTGAGCTGGCAGTTGAGCAAAGGTGCCAAAGGCCACGGTGTGGGCACAGATCTCACTGATGAGAGGCACAGCCCTAGGCTACCTGAGCAAGGGCAGAACAGCAGGTCCAGTGACAGTGACCAGGGTCAGTCAGAGAAGTCCACAGGGATGAGGCAGGTCCAAGGTAAGGCTGGGAAGTCAAGTCAAGGCTGGGAAGTGGTTGGGGCCACTGAGATGCAGGTGTCCTTACGGCATGGCTCATGAAAGGAGGATCGGGGACCTGAGATGAGGCTTCTCCTAGCTCTTTCTCCTGCAGCTCTTTGACTGGACCCTGATCCCTTGTGCTCATGGATGAGTCACAGGAAAGAGGTTGTAGAACCTGGTGGTGCACGCAGGGGCATGAAACTTGTGGAAAATGTGGAGTTGTTTGGAATGGTCAGTGAGGACCAAAGCCTGTGGAAATCATTCTGTTCTCATCTCTGCTGAGCTTTAGGTCAGGTCTTGCTTGGCAGTTGGCAAAGTGCTGGGATTTTCTAGTCATGATGGTGAAACAGCTGTTCTCATCAGTAGTTTAATTTGACCAACTGGACTTCCTTCTTTGCCTTTTCTTCTGTGTAAGATTTATTTTAAATGACTCTGGGGAAAATGCACTTTCTATTACAGCCATTTAAAGGACAACTTGTTGCCAAACACATGAACAGAAGTTCTTAACCATTAACAAAACATGATTTTATAAAGGTATCACCTTTTGTCTAAGTAGAGTGACTGGGATTTACACATTCAGGTTTCAAAAACCTTATCTCTTTATATAAAATATATATTCCACACTTTTTGTATTAGTTTTGCTTCATTTAATCCAAGTTGTAGCTATGATGCTTGTATGTTCCTCTTCAGGGCCTTAAGCGTGATGAGTATAGAAGCAGTTAGTGCCAGAAGGGTTTGAAAAGGTTACTGGTGCATGTGGAACTCTTGTTAACTTACGATAATTCACGTCCTTTCAAATTTGTCTTTTGTTTTCCTCTTTGCAGAAGGTAGCCTATGTTCTTCGTAGTTGCTGCTGCCAGTATCATCAGGATAATATCTTTTTTTCTCAGGGTCCAGGGTTTTGGTACAGGTTTTCTGTACCGCAAACAAATAGCTTAATTGTGTAAAGGTATAACATATATAAAATGTATAGAACATATAGTTTATATAAAATAGAGACGATGATGACAGCTTTTCTGCAGAAATGTCGCAACTATTTTGTAAGGGCAGTGAGATTGTTGTAGATGATCATGAAATTTTTTCTAGCTATACAATGAGGACTTAACAGTGACACTGCTTGAAAAATTTATGTACTTGCGGAAATACATAGTTCAAAAGAATTCAGATTTAATACATCAGGTATTTATGGACTGTACCCTGTAAAGATTTTAGTAGCTTGTTCTGTCAAGTGACCTTTCTTAAATATAAAAAGTAGTGTGATAATGAGTTTCAGGTTTTCTCCTTTTAAAATTTCACATTTCCAAATAGGTAATATTCTTTTGGGGAATATTAGTGGTCTGTGTTTTGTCAAGAGTGCCTCTAGTTATTCCAAAGCTTGCTTTATTTCTATTATAATTCTTAGTCACAGTATGGAAATGTGAATGCAGTATACTTCTTTATACAGTAAGCATTTGCGCATAGACATCAGTACATTGGAGGGAAGAAAGTCCCCAGGACTCAAAGGACCAAAAACCCCCACTGGAAACCAGTAGGCAGTTCACCTGGAGGGAAAACAGAACAACTTTTTTGTACAGTGATCAGAAACCAATGACAAGGTATCAATTTTTTAATTAGAGGCAGTGCAGGGGCAAACAACTATTTGTTTTAGAACTTTGCGATTTATTTTAAAACTGAGCTTCAAAGTTTATTTTTTTTTAAATATGGACAAAATGACAGCATGGATTTCTAAAAATGAGTATTTAAAAATCTTCTTCGATCTGTTGTTTGTTTTGCTTTCCAACAGCTGTGGTTCGAACAGTGCAGATACAGAAATCTATGTGTTTTGCTACCTTTGGATCTTGTGCTCTTATGGCTCCAGACGTAGGAGCATTAACATTTTGCTTTTTTAAAACTGAAACTAAAACAATTAAACTGTTTTATTATGGATTCAAAAGCTTCCATGTATCAGATATATTGATTAAATATGAGTTTAGTATCAAACCACAGTTGCCCAGAGAGGCTGTGGAACATCCATCGTTGGAGATGCTCAAATCTCAGCTGGCTATGCCCTGAGCAACCTGACCTGGTTGGACCTTCTTTGGCAGGAGAGTGGACCAGCTGATATCCAGATGCCCTTTCTATCACAAGTTATTCTGTAACTCTCTGAAACAGGTTCCTTTAAAAAAAGGTCTAAACAAACAAAGTAACTCCTGGCTGCTGAAGAACATAGCTGCTTCTCTGTGTTTTACTGTGTTTAGTTCAGCGACTTGTGGGTACCTGTGGAACTTCAGCTGCAGGTTTAAGGCAAAACTACATTTTAAAATTATCCATTTTTTATTTTAATACTAGACTTACACGATTAGGAGATGATACTGTTAGAACTGAACAATAACTTTGAGTGAGTTCTATAACATAATTGGGTACCTTTTGATCATTAAGTCACAGGTTAAAACACCTAAGATTTGTTCATGGAGTATGAATGGTCTTTAGTGTCTGAATCGGGCAATCTGACTACTAAGATGAGACTTGAGTCGGTGACATTGTGGTAGATGAATGGGTGATGAGACCTAGCAAGAAAAGAGGGAAAACACTGTCCCCTGAGTGTATATATGTATGAGTTTGTGAACCATAAATAGTTGCAAAAAGGAAGTACAGAGTATGTGTAAAAAGGTAGTGGCAAACAGGATACCACATCTTGTGCCATCAAAGAATCAGTAGAAGCACAGTAGGCAATCTTCCAGTCAGCTGCCTGCACTATAATCCAACATGCAGTCTGTCAGAAAAGCATCTGGTATTAGTTGCCAAGTCATATTGACATCAATATACAGTATGATTTTGAAAAGATCAAGTAGCATAGGGAGTTATCTTACTATTGTACTAAATACCTACACTAATGTGGTAGTCTGTGTCTTCCAAGTCATAGGAAATATTAAGTGTACCACTCCTGCATGGACTGTTTGGAGGAATATTTGTACTTACGTGAACCTCTGAAGCATGTGTATAGCCTTTAATCTCTGAAATATCTATTTAATATCTAGGCAAATACAGATGCCCTGGATGTAGACCTTACTGTGTTCCTAGCTGGCTTGATGATGTTTTAAGTGCCATTGCTTTGGCTTCCTTTGCCATTTATAATGCCAATAATTAAACATTGTGTTTAGTCTGAAATTACCATTTTTTTCACTTCTTGATGCTTGATTTTCTTGAGCTGCAATTTTTATTTTGGGCCCCAACTAAAGAAGGTTTACAAGGCACAGAGTTGAGGGAGCAAGATGCATTGTTCCTTCAAGATAGCTAGTGTGTAATAATGAATTAAAATAAAATTAGTGGCATACCCAGAGGACATTCTGTAACTTTCATATTTCAACAGTTAAGTAAAGATTGTGAGGAGCCTGGCCTCATCAGAAGGAATTTGGAACTGCTTCTATACGAGCTAAGGCTTTCGTATCTTTTACCTCACATCAAGTAATAAAGCGCATTTTTTCTCTGACAAAGACAAATCTGCAGGCCAACCAAACATAGCTTTTGGTAAATGGTGACTTGTTCCTAATCTCATCCAAACAGTATCCGTGTCTTGCCCTGGGGAAGTTCTGGAAGTTGGATGATAGGGAAAGAGGAAACAGATGAGCATCTGATTTCTGTGCAAGAGGGAGGTACTGGAGCTGTTCTGGCAATATCTTCATTCCTCTGGAAAAGCAAGAGTGGTCACTAACAGGAAGAGACAGCCTTCAATTCCTCTTGTTTGTGGGCAGGACAGGTTGTCTTCTTCATGCTGGTTGCCTTCTTTGAAGGAAGTCTGGCAAAAAGCAGGAACTTTATAAAGGTGATCTCCAATGACATGTGGCAGGGTGCCTTGAGCTGTGTCAGTAGGAAGCATCCTAAATAACAGACTTTCGGCAGAGGGACAGGACCTCACCCTGAACCAGTTGGCTTTCCCTCCTGTTGCCTTGAGAGCAGAATTTTGCTCCTGAAGAATGCTGGTGGACAAGATCCAAGCTGGCTTTGATGGAGCTTGAAGACATGAATGAACAATGCTGTGCTGGGACTGCTCGTGTTGCTTGGAGAAAATTCTCATAGTACAATAGGACTTGAAGTTCTGAATTTTATGAATTTGAGGTTAACTGGGGTCAGTCTCTTTCTGTTTGTAAGTTAAATCCAACTTGCTATTTTGCTACTGATTCTCTGGGATCGGTGGGTGCTGGGTTTTGAAAGATGAAACTATTGGCTCTGTTGAGGGATGGGAAGAAGTCTGCAGTATCATCTTTGGTCTGTCTGTGAAGTCCCCTCACTGTAGAACAAGCTGTCCTTATGGGTGACACCAACTGCAGTGCATTTGGGTCAGTGCAGCAGGGCATGTGCCCCTTTCACCTGCTTGGGACCATTTTTTCCTTTGTCTTTATCCTTCATTCACTTGGGCACTTGCTGACATCTTCCTGGCTCTTGGCTGTGCCATCCCACTCTTACTTTTTTCTGCTTCCTTCCTAAAAGTGGGAATTCCACCCTGGCTGGGTTTTCCCAGGTCAGCAGAACTGCTGTGCCTGTCTGACTTGGGCTGAACCAGATACCAGAATTCAACTTGTGCAGGAGACAGGACCTCGCGGCCCCAAGGAGCTTGTGGTGCTGGGATGAGCTGGAAGGCATCTCCCAGGCCTGCCTGGTAGCCAGAGTCTGGCTCCAGCGAGGTGGCTGCCAGCTGGTTCTGGACAAAGGCAAGCACAAAGCTGTACTGATTTCCTTGACCACAGGCACCAGCCACGCTTGGGAACTGGCTTCCAGCACTGCTGCTTACAGAGACAGACAGGAGCTGAGGGTTTGGGCTCCTAGTCTTTCTTCCACAAAGCATGAAGGGAGCAGGAGACAGCTCCTGGCCCTGCCTGTGGGCAGGGAGTGTCTCCTGGGAACCAGCTCTCTGTGCTTGCAGGAACTAACAGGAGACAAGAACTGGCACTTGACTGGCATGGCTAGAGGAGTCGCACAGCAATTAGGAAGGTGTGTAGCAGCTGGGAGGCTCTGGCCTTGAGCATGTCTTCAGAAGATATGTTTGCCCTGTATTTTTGGCTGAGACAGACTATCACATCGAAGTGAGGGCACTGTCATGTGAGATAAGTACTTCCTCAGATCTTGTTGCTGTTTCCATTAGTTAAAATACGCACAGTCCAGTTTCAGCAGTGTATGGTCCTTATTACTGATTGTATGACTTGGTGTGTTTCAAACAGTTGTTTCTTCACCAAAAATGCTGTATTACCAAAAAGTCTGCCAAGCCCATAATAAACTGTTGCCCTGTTACGACTACTAAACTGAACTAAACTATGAGGCTTGCATTTAGATGTGATCAAACAGACTTGTTGTGCTGCCCTCTCCTTGTAGCAGAGATCTGGGGTTAAAGTGTGCTTAGTGCTAGAAATGGTGTAAGTTTGTGTTCCTGCCTGCTGTGTCCCTCCCATCCCCTGTCCTGCGTGCTTCTGTAAAGTAACTACGGAAAAGTGGATCTTGAAATACTGGTATTTTTGTAGTTGATTTGTTTGAATTTGTAGAACTCTGGGAATAATACAAAAGCCTGAATTATAGTTGCACAAAACTTTCATTGTTAGCAGCTTGAAAAGATTATGCTGAAAATTGGTTAGCTTTAGTCATCTTTTTATAAATTGTGTTTTAATTTTAATCTTTTCTTGCTTGACTTTGAAACTTGAAATATCTAGTTGAGTCTCTACTAATCAAATGTTGTGAATGTAAAACTTGACAAATAAAAAGATTATTCAGACAGAACTTGTGACTGTTCAAAACTTTTTGATGATTTTGGTAAAAAAAATATTAGGTTTGCTTTACAATATGTTGCTAATTTGTATGAATAGTATTGCTTTCCTGTTGGAAAATATCATATTTGTTTATATGCTTGCCTCTATTGTTCTATTTTATTTTATTTTATTATTAAATGAACATTTTTCTTTTCTTCCCAGAGGATGCTAAGCAAGTTTTTGGCCAGACCACGATTCATCAGCACATTCCTTTTAACTGGAATTCAGAGTTCGTACAGCTGCATTTTGGAAAGGATAGAAAAAGACACCTAACATATGCGGAGTTCACCCAGTTTTTACTGGTGGGTCTAATACAGTACAGTTTGTCAAGAGTAATAAGAATGATGCAAGAATCAAGGCATTTGCAAACTTGCCAAATACCATGCTGGTAGGAAAGTTGAAAATAGACCAAGTGTAGGCTTTTACAGTCAAGAGTGCTGCACTTTCATAGTGTGTTGATAAATAGGATATGCTTATGGTAGAACTGCTGATTCAGGGTAGCTGGAGTTTTTTCTTTTGTTTTTGGCAGCTGTGTGCAGAAGGTAATCTCTTCTCCACTTGGGTAGACAGAGACATGAAATTAAAAACGTAGACCTCTAAGCCTGAAAATCTCTTGTATATTTAAATCCATGAGTCAAAGAATGTTAAATAACAGTATTGAACATTTTGGACCCAGTTGCCAGACTGGTATTAAGAAGTACTTCTGTCTGTGAACAGCATGTTTACCAAACATGTATTTAATTCAGTGCTGGTATCCAATAAAGATGTTTTGCTGCAAGCCCTTTCCATGCACTTCTTTACTTTTGATTTTTTTGAAGTGAGAGTATCTCAGATAGGGTAATGCTGTTTAGCTTTGCTTGTGGTATACAGAGGATAAAACACCATCTTTCTTTTCCAAGGAATATGGCTATTCATACTTTGGGGTACTTTGTTACAGAAAGTAAAATATTGTGCTAATAAAAAAAAAAGATCTGTATTTCAGCTGTACTGTTAAAAATAGTCTTCAGTAGGAAAAGTGATCCTTGAAGTGGTGAAACACGTGAGTTTCTTATTTGTATTCCTTCTGAATACTTAATGCCTGTATTAGTATTTACACTAGAGAGTTTTAAAATGGGAACCTGCTTCAAAAGACTACAAGGTTTCTTTTTTTCTTGTTTACACAAGTATGTTAGTTCACAGTAGGAGGTGGTATCATTTTGATGAGGAATAATTAAGATAATGCTATTGAGACAAATGTTTCAAATTGACTTGGTAGAACATAGTCTAATTAACTTTGTATGAAGAGGACGTCAGGTATCACATGATTAAAACATATTCCCTTAGGTTTTGTATTGACTATTGTAACTCCTCAGTAGCTGAGACATAGACCAGTTTTGTGACAGAATAGTGTACTAGAACCTCTTTTAGATAAAAAAGCAAATATGTTACTTGATTAGGAAAGAATGCCTCTGGCTATATATTCTGGTGCTCTAGTATCGCCTCACAACTACAGAATAGTCCCTGGATATGTATCCCAGTTTTGGTGGATTAAAATCACAGTCTTAACAGAGTACTAGACCCATTTGCCTCACGCATCTGTTTGTTTAGAGATCTGAAGAAAACCCGAAGAAAAACCAAAATGAAAAAAGGACACTTTCTTGCCAATTAAAAAAAAAAAAAGAAAAAAAGTGGGGGGATGGTGAGAGAGGTTAGAGCCACAGACCTAAAACAGCCTGTAACCTCATGGCTGGGTATTTGGAGGATTTGAGTTCTTCCTTTGTGTCTTTGGGTTCTTCTGTGTTTGTTCTTTGAATTAGAAAAAACAAGAGCTGAGGCAGGAGTTTTCTGACTTTGGAGATGAGTCCTAACTGCTAAGCTTTCTCCTGTGGAGGGGCGTTCCTTTTTCCTTGTCTGAAATTACTTTTCTTGGATGTGATCATATTCTCAGGAGAGTTGTATTTGGTTTTGGTGTGTCTTCTCCCTGCCTCTTTTTCTTTCTTTTTTTTTTTTTTTAACTGGCTCTACTGCAAAAGTGTATGTTAGCTAGTTGCAGTGTAAAGGTTGACAGAGGAAAAAGTTGCAGAGTAAAAGGTTGTGTTGGAACATGTCAGTGGTCGTCATGAGGCAGACAGCCCTTTTGGTGATGATCCATACAGGACAGAAAGAGGGAGGAAGAGCATAAACCTGGAGAATAAGGATGATGATTCTGTGTGTCCTCTAAAGAGGTAACAGGCATTCAGGAAAAGTTCTAAGGCTGCTAATAAAGATGCTCTCAGCATTGGTGCAGGCAGCAAGAACTTTCAAATAAGTTAATTGTCTGCTATCAGTACAGTCCGTTAGGATGCTCAGTCAGTCACTGTAATTGGGTACATCTGTTTACCCGCTTTCTAGAGCTGTAAATCTTTGCAACACATAAGTTTCCCTGCTGATTCTTGCCTTGCAGCGTTGTATTACAGATACTGAAGTTTGGGTGCAGTAATGACTCTTAACACAAATTGGAGAGTTAATGTTCACAGGCATAGAAATCTTCCTTTAAGCTCTGAAACCTTTGGTACTCTGACAACTTCTGACATTCTGCCTGTGTGTGAGTCAGTCTCCTTGGTCTGATGTCTAGACCTTGGACCTTAGACAGCAGGAGACCACAGTGGATACCAAATTACCTTTCTGCATTCCTGATGTGTGAATGCTCTTTACATTGTACTTAACATGGACCAGATGGTTCTCTAAGTTGCTTCAGGTACTGCTTTGTAAGTACAATGCAATTTGCAACTTTTAATGAAATAATCCAGCTAGATTCAAATGCATTCACGTTGGGTCCTATTATGCCACATAAAGTTGTTACATACTCATTATCTGTCGCAACATTTGGGCTAATCCTCACTTCTGGCAAAGCTGAAGGTATGTGGAAAATAACATTAGTATATTTTATCCATGCGCAAGATAGATCTCTTCTGGCTTTAAATAAGAAGAGCTTAGATGGGATTCTGAATATTTATATCCTGCCAACACTTTTTTGTCTACAGTGACAGAGATACCCAGAAGTATAGCGTCCAAACTTCTTGGCTCGAATACAGTTAGCAATCTATTTGCATAAACCCAGAGCTCAAGGTGTCTTGGTTTACCCTGCTTCTCATTTTGCTAGCTTACAAGTAGCTCATATATCTCCACTATATATCCATCACATCTATATGGTCATGTTCTATCATCACTTCAGTGGCAAGTCTGCTTCATGAAGAGCAACATTGACCCCTTTCTCAGCACATACAACCTATTCTGCAGGATGAAATTTAACATGTTTATATGTGGGCCTGGTAAATCCATTTCCACATTGTCTGGGAATTTATTTGTGCCCAGCATATTAGTTGATGAAGTAGTACTCTTTATAATTGAACCCCGGGATCTACTCCAGTGGAAAGGATTGTGCTGTATCTGATGACTTGTAGATCCATTGGGATGGAACCCAAACGTAAATTTCTATCTAAGTGGAAAGTAAAGAAGCTTTTAATGACCTGTAAGTGAAAGCTGAGGAAAATCTCTAGATAGGAAACAATTTCATGAAAATTCTGGTGCCAGTGTTCCTGCCATGATGTGCAAATTTTTCACAAAGTCTTACACTACCTGGGGCAATTCTAGAATTTCAGCGTTAAGGGAGAAACTTGTTTTCTAAGTATATCCAAGTTTACAGAAAGTCTAGTCAGAGAAGGTACTTCAGGATGTGTAATTTGTATTGCAAAGCAGTGAGGACTGTATTTCTTTAAACCTTAATCTGTCTAGGTAAACAACACTGGACTGAAATTGGTGAAACAATAAAAATTACTGCAAATCAGATAGCATCTCTGAACACTACAACTTTGCTTTATTGGTTTTCAGTTTAAGGTGGTATTTTTAATACTAGCTGTGTATACACAGCATAGGTGATGTTATGAACATCTCATAAAGATTTCCCTGATAAATTGTTAGTAGCTACTGAGCCTCATTTTGAAACATAGTCATACTGTGAGATGTCTCAACTTTCAGGCTTGGAGACTGAGGGAATGGATAGCCTTTCTTTTGAGTTAAACACTTTAAGGAGTTTATTATGTTGTTATGCAGTGTACAGTGATTAGAGAAGTCACATCTGTCTGGGTTTTTTTGTGACAGACTTTATAGGTGAAATTTAGTTTTGAGACTGTGTTACCCCGTAGTGGTCTATATGTTCTTATATGCTGTGTTGCTGCTTTGGTCATGGTTTGAGAATGTCACATGGCTGAAGGTCCCTGTGCCTTTTTCTGCTTGGTGCAACTGGAAAATGTGTAGCACAGCTCAAAATAACCATAGCCTGAAAAGACCCTACCTTTCTGAGAAGGTGGGACGAATCTTCTCTATCTATTTGCAGTATACTTAAACCATTTCATTTCTGAACTAAGGAGGAGGTGCGAATAGGGAACTCCCAAAGACTGACATCATCCTATTCAGAGTTTTGTCTTGCTGTCTTATCAACAGCTAAGCAGCTCTTTCCTAGCTGACAAGAACATGGGCAGATGGCAGCACTGAGTCCTTGATCATGTTTAACCAAGTAGGATAATTCTTCTCTGTAGTGGTTTCCACATGTACCAAAAAGACTGAAAGGAATCATGTGAGCAAGGAGAGGATGGGGTCTTTTGGCTTGGACTCAGCTGTAGTACTAACAGCCTTTTTGCAATTAGCTGGGTGATGACAAGAAACATGCACTTAATCTCTTTGGAACATGAACGCTGCTTTGTTTCTGTGGCTGAGACATCGCTGTCAGCCAGGGTCCCACCGATGGTGTATGTACCTCCAAACTGTACACAGATGGTGACACGTTGGACTTCTGCAAGTGGTGTTCAGGTTTTTTTACTGCATTTTAGTGCTGGATTCTGCCAGCACAACACTGCCAGCGGTTTCAGTGGTTAAAACAAATCAAGTGAGAGAAGAAAGCAGCAACATTCACATTCAGCAGCATTACATTCTCATGTAATCCTTCTGATAAATTCATTTTTTTTTTCTGTGGTGATACTGCCACTTAATGACAAACATTTTTGTTCGTTTGTTCATATGTTTCCACCTGCCAGGTGGTGAGTATTTAGGCATACAAGAGTTATTATACCTAATTCCTCTTCAGAGCTCTCTGCTTCCTGAGTAGCTGCCTGCCTCAAGCTGACAAAGTTTTTTGGTTTTTTTTTGTGCTCCTCCCACCGTAAGCCTCCCAAAATTGCTTGCTTTCAAATTTCTGTTGAAATTATAGTCACAATTGGAGTGAAGCAAGGGCTTACATGGCTGCATCCAGCCAGAGTGAATATTATTGCTGAATGGTAACACCTCCACATAAGGGGCTGTAATGTAAGGGAAACGTGACAGAAGTGAAATTGTAATACTTCAAATTATAACCCCCACAAGCATTTCTCATCAAAAGCAGAAATTTCTGAATAATTCTGTGAGTGAAATGCAGTGTTGAAACATTGATCGATCAGTCCTTTCCCCCCCTGCCCCTTTCCTCCTTCTGCCTAATGTATCGGGAGGCTTTCATCATACCTTTCAGGTCAGGGTACAATGGTTTAATTAGAAATTAGGACTAAAATTGTAGAGCTCAGGAGACTGAAATGAAAAGACAAGCATGGTTTGAGTGGCAGTGTGCATCAGTGGCTGTGGCGTGAGCTGCATGAGCAGAAGGAGGGATGGCGGCCGAGTCTCCGTCAGGTCTGATCCTACACCGGCTGAATTTGCCTTTTGCCCTTCACTCTCTATTCCTTTGGATGCTGCTGTGAGATAAATACCAACTTACAGGAGATCATAATCACCGTGAATACGTTGTGATGTAGCCTGAGTCTTGGCTTGTTATGACTTTTAAAGCATATATTTGCAAATATAATAGAAATAATAGGATAGTGTCATGGTCCACTGCAAGACTTGCTTAGTATTGCTGACATACTTTTGCTCCGATTCCATTTTCTGAATAACTGATTTTGAATATGTATTCAGGCTAAACACTGTATTTCCACTGAAGAAGTTTTTATAAGCCTTGAAATTTAAAGGGAGGACATGGCAATTATTTGTTTTCCTCCATTCAGCAAGGAAATACAGATTGGGAAGTCTAACTGCATCACCAAAAGGTATTTCTGGTTTTGGCAAACCTGTAGAACTGAACAAAAAGTTCGTACGTATTATCAAGTTACTATCTGTGCAGGATTGTTCTTTTTAAATGAAAAATTAAAAAATAGAGAGTAGTCTAACAGTAATCTGTGAAAAAAGGGTGAGGGTCACAGCAGGAAAAGATAGTTTTGAGAAATCAAATGCCTTTTTTCTCCTTTCTTCTCTCAGGGGTTTGAATCACAAAATGAGATTATCAGCTGGTTGCATCAGATAACACTTGTGATTGATCTCTGCCTGTTACTACTGTTGAAATATTGAGAACTATCTTTAATCAGTCACGATACAAGAAATTCTACGTGAAACAGCTGGTGTCTTTTGCAGACAAATAACTTCGTTTTAAATGAGGATGCTTTTTGAGGGAGTGCTTTCAAGATTAGTGGGTGTCTACATGGAAATCTGTGATCATTGTATTGTCCTTGTTCAAGAAGTAGTGAATGCTTTTACAGAAAGTATTTTGACCTGCTGCGACACACGTAACAAAATGGATAATGCACATCATGAGACACTTTAATGTTCATGAGTGGGAAATTACCTGCACTGGTGTGTTGATACATGTCCTCAATTTTTCAGTTAAATGAATTGTATGACCTAATGTCCAGACAGCAAAGAAATCATGATGGTTGTTGTAGATCCTGAGCTCAATGATAGAGAGCATATATGCCACTGTTAGAAAAGGCTGAAAGTTACACATACAATATCCAGTTAAAATTAGATTACATGTAATCGTGTTTTGTTAAATGTGAGGTATCTTGTAGTATTATGTTATATAAAATCTGTTAAGGTGATGATTTTGAACCTAACTTTTGGGTTTTTTCCCCCATATGTTTTCAGGAGATACAGTTAGAACATGCGAAACAAGCTTTTGTGCAGCGAGACAATGCTCAGGCTGGAAGAGTCACAGCTATGGACTTCAGGGACATTATGGTTACTATCCGGCCACACATGCTGACACCATTTGTAGAAGAATGTCTAGTAGCTGTGAGTAGTTCTGGTATCCTAACTGGCAAAGACCTGGGATACAAATGTGGGATTCCTTTTTTATGTACCTTGACCACGATATGTGGCATGTAGTCCAGCTTACAGATGTATGTTTTTAAGTTTAGTGGTTATTATCTACGCATCTAAAAGTTAACCCTTATTGCAGGATAGGTATCCTCAATGTTCTTCATCATATGAGATAAAAGACTAAGCAAGTAGGTGGACCTTAGTAATGGCCTACAAATGTAGAGTTTGCCTGACTATTTCCAGTCATTCCATCACAGTAGACTGTCAAATAGGTCAGAATGCTTCTGCATCCCATTTAGGAAGTCATCCTCAAAGGACTTGCTTTGTAATGTCAATTCAAAGCTCCCAAGTGTCATCTCCAAGAACATGGGACAGTGTATGAACTGGAACATCACCCAAGGACATTCACTATATATTAACTGATAGTTGTTACACTTGAGTTTATGCTTCTTTTCAGCTTGAAGTGCCTAAACCAAATTAAATATTACAATTCTGCAGTTTCACTGAAGAAAAAACAAAGGTACATTTGGTTTTCACCACAGTGTCTAATCTTGGCAACTTGTAGCAGCACTTTTGAAGTAATCCAAAGTCTGGCCATATCCAGGTTTAAAGAAATCTGTTCTGCTTTGATTTGCAAGGCAGAATTCCAGGGAGATGTGTGAAGTGATGAGAGCTGCATACTCTGGACAGAATATTGGAAGAGCATAGAGCAAAAAGCATAGCCACAAGACTTGGGGACTGACAATGAGATCTGATACTTTCTTTGTTGATTTTCTCCCCAGTCTTGTTATCAGCTTTCCTGGGTCATATACTCTCTCACAAAACATAAGATTTTTGATTCTCCTTCAAAGTCAATTAAATTTTGGTAAGCTTATGCATTGTTTTCAGAAATTTACTGCATCAACAATCATATACTTTGAATAGGAAATTGGTCCAATAATTTTTCTATGTGCAGACCCAACACCACTTTAAAATAAAACTTCAGGCTCAGTTCACATTTGAGAATGAATAACTGGTTGAACCTCATTGTTCCCATTTTGTTTGACTGCTTGATAGAAGCCCTAGAGCTTACTGCTGGTTTTCCATGACTTGAAATGCCTGTGAATTTAAATATTTCAGTTGACCTTTTCCAGAATGTGTTTTGATTTTGTTAAAATTTTCTGTATAGTAATATACTTTACATGTAGAAGTAGATTTCCTCATTACTAGAAATAAGCCAACTTATGAAACATTTCCAACTGAAGCAGTACTGAAACTTGAACTTTGTAAATTACTACTGGTTATGTTGTTATAATCCTGCATATGTATTTGTTTAGGTTTGTAGGGTGGGGAGAGTTTTACGTTCTGGTTATGATTAGTTTCAGTAACATAAGAATCTTTCATAGTTTTCTTTATTTTGCAGGTTTTGTTTTTTTTTAAAAGCAAGCCTTTTAAAGAGCAAGTGCTACTGTTGCTCTTGCAAAATAACATTGTTTGAAAACCTTTATTTCAAGATTATTCTTAGTCTGTAACAGTCTCCTTTCTCTTTTCTTCTTTTACTGTCTCTACTCTAGGCTGCTGGAGGTACCACTTCCCATCAGGTCAGCTTTTCCTATTTTAATGGATTTAATTCTCTCCTTAACAACATGGAGCTCATTAGAAAGATCTACAGTACTCTGGCTGGAAATAGAAAAGATGTGGAAGTCACTAAGGGTTGGTAGAAATGTTTGCAGTCTGGAAGTTTCCTTGAGCATTTGGTTGGGGTGGGTGGAGGGAACGACCTCATCTGTATACTTTTAAATCTATGGGAGGGGGAGAAAGCCTGCCTCATTAGCATTCCTTGGTACACCACTCGGTTTTGTACACTCCTTTTGGAGTCCGCCCTCCAGGTTTTTCATTTTGTTTCAATCAGAAAAAGGTCCTAGTAAACTGGCAGTGGGGGCAGGGTGAAGAAAGTATGTAAAGATATTTAAAAGTTTAAAAAACTTCCTAGGACTCCTGCCAAATTGGCAGCCTGTTAAAGTGACCTTCAAGGGTAGTTGAAGAATTCCATAAACTTGTATTGGCGGCACAGTAAGCTGATCTACAAGCTTGGAACAAGATGTTATCTGCTATATCTAACCACTTTTATAGATAATTCCCCGTGCAATGCCAAAGTTTCATTAATGTGGCCTACTGGGACTATGCATGAAAAGTTCCACAACTCTTGACTCCTGGTTTGTTTTTTCTGTTTGCTTTTTATTTTATTTTTTTCCCTCTGACCTGCAACTGATTGATACCGTATGTCAGATATCCTAAATCCTGCTGATAGTGCTAAGCTTTCAGACCAGAGTGTTGTACTTATTTGCATGAAGGATAGACCATTTAAAACATACATTTATGTAGTGGCAGGAACACTTTCGTGGTGGGTCACTTTTATCCCCTTCTCCCTCCCCCACCAACGTCTTCTACTTAACACTAAAATATAAAACAACTCCGGGGTGCTCTGGATTATTTGTTCTGGTTCAATTTGTTTTTTTTTTCTGTATTCTTATTCTGTTGCAGAGGAGTTTGTTCTGGCAGCTCAGAAATTTGGTCAGGTTACACCCATGGAAGTTGACATCTTGTTTCAGTTAGCAGATCTATATGAGCCACGGGGGTAAGTGGAGAATTATCTGTCCTCTCTTTCCTTTCCTTTCCTCTCCTTCTTGGAAGGAGTGGAAGGTGGTGTTGGGGAACAGCAAAGTGTAGTGTAGCAGGTAACTTCTTGTGATCTGAAAGCCCATCTCTAAGCAAACACTAAGCTGACTTAATTTCTTCAGGCGCATGACGTTAGCTGATATTGAAAGAATTGCTCCTCTGGAGGAAGGGACACTGCCCTACAACCTGGCTGAGGCTCAGAGGCAGGTAAGAACAGAAGCCAGTATGATGCTATTATCTGTTTCCAGTTCCAGGTAAATTGATAGCCAGCCTCCTCCTGTGTTGTTGGCTAAGTTGCTTCTCTCTTGTGTTCTGTAATAATCTGCGAGGAATAACTTCTTGTTAGAATTTTGTTTTTAACTTGTCATGTCTTCTCCCTCTCTTCTCTTTGCCCCTTTCTCTTGGGCTGCATTTTGACAGGTTAAATGTAGTTTACTTTGGAAAGATAAAATGTACATGAGTGTCATCCAGCCATTCAGTAAATGTTAGGTGTATACCTAATTAAGGTGTTAATGTTTTGTGATTCTGTTGCTCTCTGTTCTTTTCAATGAGGAAAGAAGACTTCCTGCTTCCAGTATGGATGGCAAATTCAGCATCTAGGCTGTTAAAATGGCAGCTCTTGTTCTGAACACGCATGCATGTTCCTGGCTTCAGAGTATTCTCTGCTTTGCCTTACGCTCTGCTGAATATTGAAATAGAGATGATGTTTAGTCTTCCGTCACAGTTTCAGTAAAAGCATTAATATTCTCTGCATTTTCATAAACTAAAGGATATTGACTTCGATGGTATAACAGCAAATGAAATCTGGTTGTGTTTGAGGCAAAAAGAAATAGTGTTTTTTAAATGTCAAACCTGTTGATCTTTTAGTTTTCATATTATTTTAGAATATCTTATATTTTCATTGACGTGAGTTTCTATACAGATAGACTTAAAACTAGCTCTCTGTTTCTGTTTCTGTCTCTATTTTAAGGCAGTCTTTGTGTCTTGTGAGACCAAGGGTTTTTTTGTTTTTTGTTTTTTTTCTCCTGCTCTGGGTCTGTGCGGAGACGCCAGTTTGACCACAATGAGTTGATGCAGGCTACATTTTTAGGACTACCAGGCCATAAGCCAGGCCTGTGTGTCTGTGTGTGTGTACCCATGCGTCTCTTTTGCTTCTCTTCTCCTCCCTCCCCTACATGTGAACACCCCCACCACTGCTCCAAGACAGTATCTAGGGTGGTGGTTTTCTGTTTGTTTGAGCAGTGACTAAATGTTGACTATCTTGGGTTGAATTCAAATGAGTTGGCTCCCAAAAGCTCATCTATTCCTAGAAGACTCCTAAAGGAGTTAAAAGCATTTGCATTGGACTGAATATCAAGTAACATAAATTACAATAGGTGGCAGTAAAATGTAGCCAAAAATGCGGTGCTGAAAGTAGCAGCTTCTTCAATTTTTGCTTTGGGGCCACTGTCTTTGCCAGTATGATTTAAGCCATTTTATGAGGCTAGGACATATGAACCTGTTTAAATCTTACCATTTCTTCTGCGTATGTGTCCTACCTTTTCATTTTTCCATCCAGTTCCTGTTTAATGTCAATTGCTTGATGCTGAGACTGAAAAGATTTTCAGCTACACTGATACTTTCAATTTATTTTCAGGCCAACTCTACCTCCATTGGAATATTAGCTAAAACTTAACCCCATTGTCAGGAAAAAACACATCCATGTTTTTATTGTGTTGTTTTATTTTTAGTATCCTAGAAAAAAAAAAAAAAGGTATTACAAAAAGTGGTAGTAAGTATGGAAGGCTTAATGCCTGTGTGGAACTTCTACTCCTCCAATTCTTTTCTTTCATTAGATAGCAATTCTAAATCTGGAGCATTTCTGAAATTTATTTTTTATTGGGTTGAATCTAGCAGTCATAGATGGTGAGCAAAATGAAATTGTGGGGGTCCTTTATGAAACGTTATTTTGCTTTAGCTAGTATGTATGAACAATGCTTGCATACTTGGTTTGATAGCCTGAGAAGTAATAGGCATACCTGGTTTTGGCAACAGTAGAAAGAAATTCCAGACTGGACTTGTTTTTAGCGGTAGAAAATGAGTGACTTAAGATGCAATATGTGTGCCCTCATATGCACATTTAGACCATTGATTTTGGAGTTGTATAATTTTGTTGTAGTATCAGCCTTTCTTTTCTTTGCTATTTGACTCTGAAGAGGCTACATGATATGGCACTTAGAAATCAGTGGAAAAGCAATAATAATGGAAAACAAAATCTCCAGTGTATTGTGGGATTTTTTTCCAGGTATCTGTATACTTATATTTGTCTGATTGTGAGATGTTCTTTTCAAATACGATATTCTGATTATTTTTCTTTCCTTTCCTTTTGTTTTAAATCCTGCCTTGACAGAAAGCTCCAGGCGATGTGTCTCGACCTATTCTCATCCAGATTGCAGAATCAGCGTACAGGTTTGCCCTTGGTTCAGTTGCTGGAGGTTAGTCATGGCTGAGCAAAAGAATATTCATCTTCACTGTTTGGGTTTTTTCTTCTTCTGCCCTTTTTCCCCTCCTGCCTTTCATTTAAGTGTGGAAGGCTTTTCAGTCTTTCCCTTGGAGCTGTGTCTAAGGGATGGGATGACTATAAGATTGAAGAGGAACGGGTCATCTGGTCTACAAGAGTTTTGGAATTTACAAGCCATTGGAGGTTGCAGGTGGTGTTGCTATCTGATTTGTCACCAAACCAGTTTCAGAAGAATCAGATTAATAATGAGGTAGGGCCAGGAAGTGCTTTTGGTTAAAACTGTGGGAGGTACTTTAAAGTATCCAGAATATATCGTGGAGAAAAAGGTGTCAACTGATACTTGAGAGGTAAATGTGGAAGATGACAGCGGCGGTCAAACACTGCAAATGCAAAATCATGTTTTCTTACAGCTTGATTTTTATTTGCAGCTGTTGGAGCCACTGCAGTCTACCCAATTGATTTGGTAAAAACTCGAATGCAAAACCAGCGCTCTACAGGCTCTTTCGTGGGAGAACTTATGTATAAAAACAGCTTTGATTGCTTCAAGAAAGTGTTACGTTATGAAGGTTTCTTTGGGCTCTATAGAGGTAAGGTTAAAAGTTAGTATGTAGTAATGATAAGTAATGATAATATATATGCAAACTTCTTGATAATTAAAACCTCATTGTAATGAGAATATTTCTGTAGGACATCTCTGTCCATTCCTTCCTCATCAGCAATAGGGCAACAATAGCAATTTCCTACAGCAAAAATATACTGCAAGTCAAGTTTTAATTTCTTTAGTAGTCCTTAGTACCACCAAGAATGTTTTGCCCTGTTTGGTAAGAAGTTAGATCATACATTTTTAGTTTTTTGTTTCAGTGTTCTTTCTTACCTGTTTTCTTTCTATTTAAAAACATCAAAACATAGAGAAAATATGGTACCTTATTATTAACCAGATCTCTTTTTGTGATATCTTTTGTGACAAAAGCGTTTCTCTGAACCAGTCGCATGTGCTTCACTAATCATTGCGAACAGTCATCAAGTTTTATGTATACCTCTTCTTAGCTTGTCACTGTTGAGTCAGCCAGAGAGATTAACTGGGTTTCAACCCACTTAGCTTTATATACGTAACCCATACACCCAATTGACAAAGTTAGCTGCTCCAAGCTCCCCTTGTAGTCAATGGGGAAAGCTCCAAAAGCGCATTTACTCTATTCAGGATGTAAATCATCCTCACTTTGGGTATCTTAGGTAAGTGCTTGCAGTTACATGGTAGCTTTTTTTATTTATTTTGTCCTTGTCCCAGTTATGGCATCAATGGTGTAAGTTCAGATAATACAGAAGTATTCATAAGGAATCATGAACTACTGTATGAGACTGCAGTTCTTCTCTGTCACAGAGATAAAGCAAATTATATTTCTGGTATTCCAGTTATTGAGATCTCTTATTCCCTCTGGCATATTCATTGGGGAGAATTTGAAACTTGGGTTAGTTATTTCATTTTTAGCCTGCCTGCTTAGAAACTTTTTTTAACTTTTTAAAATAAGAATATTGTAATGACAGAAATTAATTGCTAAAAGCAGTTGAGTCAGAAATGAAGAATGGAGGATTTCAGTAAAATATCATTCTGATCTGGCAAAGCTATATGCACCTGGAAAAAAGTAACAGTTTGTAAGACTGCATGTGGAAACAACATTAAAAGTAAGTGGTGTGACACATGTGATACATGTGCACTCTTTAAGTTACCTAAGTTACTGGAGGTTGGCTAAGTAGCTCCTGTGCAAAATACAGACTTTGTAATTATTTCAGCACAATTGGAGATGGGAATGCTCTGTTATTATTGACTGAGTTTGAGGCAATTTTTTGAGTAGGCCTAATAATTTAATGAAGAGTATTGACATGGTTTCTATTTTGTAAGGATTATAGCAAGCAGAATCGTAAAAAGTCCCAGTTATTGGCTAAAGAACAAAATGTATTCCCTGCAAATGTATGTCTGCTTCTTCCAGGATCCTAAAAAAAACAGATATGCAGAATTCCACTATTATGTGCTTCTGTCTTACCAAAACTCTGAAGCACAGTGATTTTTTTTCACCTGGAAAAAAACCCTTCAGAAATGTCATAAATGTGTATTCTTAACTCCCATTTACTTGTCTTGTTTTCGGAGTGATTTTTTCATAGGAAAATGTGGGGAACTTTAGGCACCTTCATTAGTATAGCTTGCCCTTCCATTCCCTATCCTCTTTACTACTTTTCAGGCTTCCAAGGAGTATGGAATAGTGAAATCTCAGTTTGGCGGAGCTGAATTTCTAAGCCCTGGGCAATAATCTCATTTCTGGATTATATAGTAGAAATCGTGTGATGGTAAAGACCACCACCATTTCAGAGGCAAATTGAGACCTATGTTTCTACAGATTCTCTACTTAAAGGGTACCCTTATTTAACTTCTCTTTTTAAAGAGTCAAATAGAGAAAACTGCTTAAAAATCTGGAGCTTCCTCTGTGCAGTTCTGTAAATTCGGACTGTTGCCTGCTTTCTAAGGAGATGATGTTGGAGAAGGTTGAGCAACAGAGTGCAGAATAAAGGTTTCCAGTTAAGCTTGAAAGGACAAGAAAATTTGAAAGGAACTTTTTATAGATTAGTATCTTGACCCAATTTAATGCAGTAAACTTACAGTGAGAATCATCTTGTTCTGGTCTTAAATACTGCACTAGGTAAGACAAACTACAGAGTATGTTACTTTTTGCTGCTTATGGGTAACTGGTGTTCTTTCTTACACTGTGGTGCATTCACAGTTAAGTAAATGTGGGGGTTTGTCCCCACTGGAGGAGGGAGTAGTCATTGGTAGAGTTCTGCCGCTTGGCCGAATAGTGATACAAAGCCTTTTAAAAAATACAGTAGAAATGTTTGGAGCAGTGGTCCCTTTGTCATGATGCACTGCAAGCAAGCAAGCAGGAATTATAAGCGCTACTCTGAACTCAGCCATTTCACATGATATTTTTGATACAAGGCACATATTTTCATCCAGTGAACTGATTTTTCTGTCTTGTATCATTATTGTATTCCAAACTTTAAAAGGGCAAACCCATCATGTTCTAAACCACCATCTCAGATAAGGATAAATTACACCATCTTGTGGATATAAAGAGAGCACTAAATTTTGTTTAATATCAATTTGTTTCTAAGGAAATCAGTCTTTCCACTGAGAAGATACATTGATTAAAGAAAAAACCACCAAACCCAAACATGATATAAACCTCTCTAGAAGCTTTAAAATATGCTTTATTTGAATGCTGTGTTGTTAGATTCTTTTTTTTTTTAAGACTGTACATCTGAAATAAATTTTTCATCTGTCTTTTTCTCAGTGTGGCTGAAAAGAGTACACATTTCATATGCCTATAATTTACTGTTGTGTCTACATTTATACCTGAAATACATATTTAGAAACTCACAGGTATTTATATATATGCAAATATATGAACATTTTGGAAGCTGTGATTTGTCAACATCTCCTCCAACTGATGAAGTCACCTACATTTCTTAATAATACCTTAATCAGAAGTCCACCTGATGAGTCACAGAATACTTCACAGTCTTAAGCAATGCATCTAGTAATTTCACCTATACTTGATAGAAATTTTATGGGAAATTTAAGTACCAGAGATAAAATGTAGTTCATGAAAATGTTCAGTAGCCATGCTGTTAGTGCCACTTCTCCCAGCGGATGAAAAAGACAGGAAATGCTGTGGAAGACACTGTCATCGGTGATCACTAACTGTTAAGGAACTTGTTAATTTCTTCTGATGGTGCTTCTAGCACTGCAGTGACTCCAGATGCCATATAATCTTAGATTTTAATCATTCATTCATCATCCAGCTTCATTATGACTGGTGGATTCCCATGCTAATGATACAACAAGACCATGGCAGCAGCTTTCCTCCAGAAAGATGTAGTGAAGTACCGTTTCTGTAGAAAGGAAGTACAAACCTACTCCTACCCAAAGTTCTGACAGAGCACAAAATTCAGGAAATTTCCATTTCCAGTTGAGGGAACTGTGCTTGAATGGCAACTGGTGATTAATTGTCCAGTTTCTCGTGTGAATCCTGTAATAGAAAAATGTGGCGATGTTCCCTTGCCACCTTTCTATCAGGTGTCCAAATTTTTTCAAGTATTTTACCTAGTCTGAGCAACAACTCCTTCAGTCAGTCATTTTTTTCTAATACGAAGGGGAAATCACATCTATTACACAGTGTAACACTGAAGTTTCATTGTTAGGTATCTGAAAAAATACTTTGGCCAAATAAGATTTTTCTTTTTTTACTTGACGCAAGCACTAGAGCTGGGCTGGATGAGCTATTGCATGTATATTCACAGTGTATTTAGACTGCTTTCAGAAAGTAACTTGTATAATGTCGTAAACTGAATACAGTTCTTGGTGCTCTCTCTCCCATATACCTTCACCTTCCCACAGAGTCCTACTACACAGTGTGTCAAATATGAAATGGTGCATGGTAATTGCTACTAAAAAGCCTTGGATATATGATAATGGGTTGAATAACATGTTTGCTGTGTACTATACTAGCAGGCTGCCTATGTGCAAAATGTAACGTATGCCTCTTATAACATCAGAGAATAACATTTCTGAGACACTGTCAGACGTTTCTAAGCCTGTCCTACATCTGTGTATGTGTCATATTGCTGATCTGCTAATGCATAGTAGCACTGAAAAATTTCCAGCATGTCAGAATATCCCCAACAGAAAAATGACATTTTTATGTGTACCTTGATGTGCTTGCTTTCTTCCAAAACTTACCACCTTTATCATGTTCAGAAATCTTTCAACAGTGTTTCAGGGCTCCCATCAAAACAATAAAGAAAAGAGAATTTAGTTTGGATGGTCATAATCTATAGAATGCACAGATACCACTTACAGAGGGCTTTATTACATAGATATGAGGGCAGACGAAGAGTCCCTCTACCTTCCTAAGCTGCTGGATATGTAATGCTAAATATACACCAAAATTGTGTGTGCAGTAGGGAGAAAAAAAGAGAAAATGTTCTGGGGTTTTGATTGTTCAGTTGGGTTTTTTGGGGTGGTTTTTCTTGGGGGTGGGGGAGGTTGTAACATCTACCCTTTCTGTTTAATCTTTCTCTTCTACATTGAAGTTTTGTGGAAAGGTTTGAGTTGTAACAGTTTCATTCAGATTTGAGTGCAAAAGGAATGGACCATATGGGAAAAAAATAACTTGTGCCAAGATAAACATGTTTTTCCTGTGATTTTACAAGTGCCTTTACAACTGCAAAGTCTTAGGAGCTGAAAAATGAGAAATAGTAAAAAGGCCATCTTCAGATTAATCTAGTGAAAATTAATTCAATTTGTCCTGCTTATGTTACTTCCAAAACTAGAGGTTCATACAGATCTCCAACTGGACTATTTTTTATGATTTTATATCTTGATATTTTAGAATGTCTTTTTCTGTAATTTAGTTGATACGATGTAACTTCAAAGTCATGTTATATACAGCTTAGGTATAGTAATACATGCATACGTGATTTTAAAATTTATGATCTCCAGGTTCTTTTGGAATTACATGTTTGCTTACAGGCCTGCTCTAATTCTACTGGATTAGGTTTAGGATCAGGTAGTGTGCTTGTAAAATAAATGGAATGGGGTTTTAATCTCTGAGGATACAGATTAATTAGCCATAATGGCTATACAAAGCTATACGTGTCCTATAGTGAGGTATAAATATCATAGCAGTTGTAAAGATAATTTTGTCTGTATAATGCTAAAACTGAAAAAAATCCTATTCGTTGTATATCTTTGTGTTTTCTTCATAGTGCTACAGAAAACGTAACATTTAATTACACAGTTTTGACTGTCTTAATGGTTTTTCACTGAAGTCTGGATTCACTGTTTAAGAAATTCAAATTTTGGATTTTAACTTACTCTGCAGAATCTTTTTTTTTGAGCAACTGTATGAACTGGCTGTTAGTGTATTCTTTTGTTTGAATATTTAGCCATATCAACATAGTTATCTTGGGTAAATGTTAGATGTGTGTGTATATCAGCTGTATATGCAATTAATTACTCTTTTTGACACTTGAAAAACAAAGATGTTAATACAGGTGCAAAATTTTAAAGGCATTAGTATATAAATATGACTGGCCCTCCTGTTGCCACAAGCCAAATAGTGATATTCTCCAAGTTCATTTCCTTATTAAGAGCATCAGTAGTAACTGGTAAAGCTGATGGATGGTAGCAGGATGGAATAATACACTAATCCAGTGCACGTATGTTTTTCTCTTTGTTAGTGTGACATTTAGCTCTTCGGGAAAATGCTTTTTGGCACGTTCTTAGAGGTGAAACCTTGATTGTTGTTTTTCCCCAAAAATAAAACCATGGAGAGGTGAAAATGTCAGGTTTTGTAGAAGGTACCCAAAGGTGCTGCCTGAGTTATTAAAACAAAGTGGGTCTGCATCAGGAACTCTAGCTGGGGTGATTTTTTCGCATTTCTGAATGGTGTCCTAGTTTCTTTATGCTGATGAATGCTTGCCAACACCATTCTAGCCCCAGGCTTCCTTGGTAAGCTTTGCATATTTTAGGTTGTGTTGTCCAAAAATTCACAAAATATCAACTGTTCACTTCAAGCAAGTGAAGCTGATGGAGATTCCCACTTCCAGTTCTTACTGCATCACTTCTAACACAATAAAATAGGGAATTCCATACCTGGGGAAAAAGCAGCATAACTTTTTTGTTTTAAGATCTGGTGAGTTAGCTGGGCAAAGAGCTCAAGAATGCAGTCATACATGTTTGAATATTTTGCATTGTTTTGATTCCTATCCCCTTGGGTCCTGCCATCTAATGCCATTGTTCTTGCCAGAAAAAGGTACTGCGCTCATGATTTGCATTGAGCGCATCGTGTATCTCAACAAAATTAATCAGAAATTCTTATTTTTTGTGTGAAGATGCAGAAAATAGATGTTGGTTTAGGACAGAGTACTGAAACGTAGTTGGAAAATCTGTATTAATGTTTAAGTGTAAAGTGAGCTACTATCACAGATATAAAAAAACTAAAGAAACAAATACATATAGGCAGTGGTAGCACTTGAAGGGGTGGCACAAAGTTTGTTCTCAAAATGGAATGTTTAAGTACTCTTATTAAATATAATAACACAAAATTACTGTAAAAATTGCCTGTTTCTGCGTGGTGATCTCTACATATATTTGTTGATCTGTTTAGTTAAAACCAAGTTACTCAAAGAATTGAATACTCTGTTTCCATGTTGCAGGTCTGTTACCGCAGCTATTAGGAGTAGCACCGGAGAAGGCCATAAAACTTACTGTAAGTTTACAAATGGATTGTGTTCACATTTCTCCATATTGTAAAGTCCATCTAAGTACAATTAGCGTGTTGAGTTTTATCCTTAATGTGTCAGCAACATGGTAGAGTGTATTCTATCATTTTTTGCTTGATGCAAACTTAATTACAAAAAGCACAAGGCAACTGTTTGTGTCTGAGTTCTGAACATTACAAGTGGCATGCAAGTCACATGCAGATATATGTATGTACAGTTTAAGAATCTTACTGAAAACTTATTTTTGGACTCGCTTCAAAATATAACAAGCTTATTCAACTTGTTCAGCTCGTCTGCTTGTTTGTAAATAGCACAGGCCTTTGGTTTCATTTCATAGCAAAAATGAGTAATTATTTATTGGACTTGCAGGGCTTTTGGTTTTTGTATCTCCATGTGTGTCGTGTATGTTTAAATCTAGCGCAACAGGAGATAATATGAGCATGTAGTGAAGTGTTGGTAAGAAAGGAACTTGCTTGCATGCTTTTTTTTTCCCCCGTAAGTGTTTTACTTCTGTAATTTTGTTATTTCTTGAATGATTTTAAGGCACTGAAGAATTTATTATAACCCAGTCATAATGTATTGGTTATTCACCAATAAGCTAGTATTCACCAAAGCTAGTAGGATGCATTTCAAAAAAAGAAAGGTACTTAATGCTATTAATTGAATTTCTATTATATTAAAACTTATTATTGAATATTCTGATATTAATTTGAAATTATATTTACATTTGTAGATGTAATGAGCATTTCTAAAATCTGAAATTATTTTATCATTAATTTTCAGATAACAATTTTATTCTTTCATTAGTGATTAATCTAGTGGTTATCTTTTTTCTATAAGTGTTTGAATTATGCTGCAAATCTTTGTTAGAAAGAAAAATATAGTCAGCTTTACAGTATTTCATATAAAATCTAAGACTTGTTTGATATCTGTTAGTTTGGTATCGTCATGGATGTATTTACATTTTCGGTTGCACACAGTTTGCAGCTGATGAGCGTTTTCTCCAACCCTTCAATTTATCAGCTTTCATAAATGTTTGTTTTTCAAGGTTAATGATTTTGTGAGAGATAAGTTTATGACTAAAGATGGCTCTGTCCCACTGGCTGCAGAAATTCTTGCTGGTGGCTGTGTAAGTATCTTTCATTTCCTTCATATGAGATTCATGAAAGTGCACTGTGTAAGATTAACTGTGCGGACTAAGGCTTCTGTTTAACCACAGATCCAGTTCAAGAGCAGACTCTACTAGAGCATCTCAATTCTTTCCTAGATAGGCCAGCCATTCTTGATGAAAGGGTAAATGTTTCTGTGCATCGTGCCTTTTAACTGCGCTGTATAATTCTCACAGCTTAGAGTTTGTTTCCTTAATAAAGAATGTGTCTTTATTCATGTTGGCTGTAGCTTATGGCCTGAAGAGGATTCATGCTAACCTTTCCAGAAGTTAATAATTAGTTACTACTTTGTGGCACCCACTCTGCCACGTCACTTCTTTCCTGATGTGTTATTGCACCCACTAATTTTCACTTTTTGCAGTGATACTGGCTTTTTGAAATGGCAAAAACTACTCATGCTTCTTTGAGTTCATAGCAGACGTAGGCTGTGTAATGTTAACTTAGTACATAATGCATTCCTGAATGTAGGCTGTATTTAAAACCCACTAAGTTTTTAAGAGTGTTTTGCTTGCACAAAGTAGTATCTTAATGAACAACTGGCATATTACCGGGTAAATGATAATACTTCATGATTTGGTCTAGTTCTGTCTGTTCATATTACAGCTTACTTTATCTGGCGTATTGATTTTGTTCAGGCAAATGTAAATACTTCAGGTAAAATGAATAGTTGTTCAAAGACCGGTGCACTTTACAGATAAAGAACACCGTTTATTTAAACCAGCTTTGATCACTGGGGCACAGCAATTTTGGTATATTTTCAATCTATCTTTGTTTCTGCTGTCATAAGACAGATGAGGTCACATTTTCAAGCAGCTTCTACCTGTGTCAAAAACTAGAGAGCAGCAACTTAAAAACAAATGCTTGTGTCTTAACCTCAGTATGTGCGGAGATTTGTGCTGTATGTGCTTGCAGAGAGCGTACTATGATTATCTGAGCCTCAGGGTGCAGTGGCTCAGTTGCATTGCAGGCTGAGAAGCCCTGGCTTTCTGTAATTCTCAGGAGATGGGGCAGGATTTGGCTGCTGTCTCACTGCTCCTTCTGTTTGATCACTGACCTGTTGTAGACTGCCAGGTAGGATCCCCTTGTTCTGTAACTTTAGGAGCATTCAGGGGAGGAAAAAAAAGAAGGGGAGGGAGAAAAGAATGTGGGTCTCTAAAGCCCTAAATAAAAAGCATGCTGTAAATGAAGGAAAAATGCAATAAAGTGCTTGCAGAGTAAAAAGTATTTGCCCCTTACACTAATAAAAAGTCTTATGAACATAGCAGCCATAGAGAATTCAGCAAAATTTTCATTTAAAATGTCATTTGATCTAGAGTTTTTATTTTTACAGACTGCTGTGAATTTTTTAATGCAGTACAAAAAGCACTCTTTACAGAGACCTGTCATTCATGAGAATGCTGCAGCAAGCTTTTTGCCAGTAGTTCATTGTAAACTAAGGATCTGCTTTAAGAGATAGGTGGTTTGAGACGTATTTTAAATGTGCTGTAAATGTTGGCTTGTCCTATTTGGTATTTGAAATACATATTAACAATGAGATGCTGCATAAAGTTGTAGCAGTAGACGTGCAATGGCAGAATGCCCTGAGTTTGCTTTTAACTGGAGTGCTCCACTTAAGGGCATAGTCCAGTGCCAGGTAGATGGGTTGCAACTTGTCTTTTCTGCAGGTGGTCTTTGGGTTTTTTTTGTAATTTTAAACCCAATTCAGACTAGCAACAGAGACACTCATTACAAGTGGTGCCTAGTTTTTTGGGGTGAATTTTTCTCTCATGGTGTAAATATATGCATAAAATATGAGATGCCAAAGACAGGCTTTTTCCTATAGCTTTCAGCATTGTATTGGCCTAACTTTTTGTCCCCATTTAAGCCAACGTGAAACCTGTGATTTCACTGTGGAAACAGTAAGGACACCGTTGAATGCTTTTGAAAATTTTCGGTCTTGGATTTTTACCTCATTTCACAATGTAGTAATCACTTACGTGGGAGGCAAGAAGACAGGAGTGTATGATGTTTTAGAGTCTAAAAAGGGGCAGCCAATTAAGATGAATTTTATAAAAGACACCTGCCCTATCAACTTTCCGCTCTCCACGTCCAATTCTCAGCTGTGTTGTGTTACAAACACATGTTAAATTTTCCTTCTTCTGTGCTTCTGTTTCCTGGGAGTGCGTTCATTGCCTATGCAAGAACTGTGTGCTGGGATGCATGTTAGATTTTGATGTTTTAAATACCAACCCTGTGAGTACAGTATAGCATTAATACCTAAGAAAGGGAGGAACCGAGCAGATGCTTGGATGGCTTAGGTTGTTCAGTAACACAAAGGGCTTTGAAGGGGTCAGTATCACCTGAGTAGCTCCACTCCACTGTTTGCCCAACCATTGCCAGGTTGACTTTTAAGTCCCCAAGGAGTTCACTTTGCATCATAATTACTGAGAATTAGTACCCATGACTGACTTTTGCACTTGTAACTAAAGCTGATTGTTTCATTTGAACAAGTCTTTTTCTGTTTTGTAAACTGTTTTCTCTCCTTAACAAAAAAAAAAAAAGAAGAAAATAGATCTTTTGCTTCGTGACCTTGTGGCACTTAGTTCAGTTAACAGCCTGTTTCATAGCTTTTTATTGTGTGAAGATGAAAGTGATAAGTCGGTTGACGTTATTTTTTGTGAGACCCCCAAGAATATAATTAAAAATATTTATAACCCTTATATTTTTATACAGAATCTTAAGGAGGGTTGTTATGAAAATTGCTAACTCTGAATTTCCATCTCCTTTGTTTGTAAGAAATTTTCCTGTTGACTATGGAATTTGTTGCCCATACAAATACATGTAACTTCCAGATTTATACAATGCCAACACCCACCATGAACTCTGGTCTCTGCTGTGCATTTAGCACTCTCATCACTCATGCGAATCCTATATAGCCCTTATTGTTATTAGACTAGTAAAAAGCTTCAGTTCCAAGACATAGTGTAATAATACTGTAGAGCTAGGATCTGCTGAGCATCTAAACCACAAATCTGACTTAGTCTCCTTGAATGAAAAAGTGCACAAATTTGCTAGGTTTCATTTCTGCTAATGCTGTAACTTACCTTCAGGAATTCTCTAATAAAAGGATGATCTTGGGTAAGCTGTAAGTAAAACTTGAAATCTTTTTTTTACAGTGGCAGTAATCTTGAAGTTTCTGTAAGCTTTTTACATGGTCTTTCAATTCATTTTATAGTTTAAATAAAAAATAATAAGTAGTCATACCGAGTTTAGCTACTTGCTTCCTTTACACTTAATTCACTTAAAAGGTTCTGTTAAAAGTAACCTGATTTTTTTGATACAGCACTGGTCATTATTTTTATTTTTTGACTTGTATTAACCAATTGAAAACTTGGTTTGTAAAATATTATTTTGGGAGTTTTGAGGTGTTGCCTTTGACACTTAAGCTTTTAGGTGAGAGAGTCATTTTACTTAGTTCCTTAAATAAAGCAGTTCCACGTTTAATTGAAAGATTTACATTGTGTGGAAGTAACTGGGAAGGAGAAGCAAAGATGCAAGATAAAGAGTGATCGTAAAACACACAAAATATTAAGAAAAACAGAAGTATTATAGTGTGACTAAAAAGAAAAAAAGCTATATAATATATACTGCCTTGTCTGCATACAGTGATATGATTACATAGGTAGATCGGAGGCTTAATTTTCAGCAAGAAAAGATAAAAACATTTTGTTTTATTAACCTTTGCTTCTGCTCTCCCTTCTCTTTTTGAGCACACAGTCTTTTCCTTCCCAGCTGCTCAGTGTGTGCTCACTATTAGCCAGTTTAAATCATGTAGCACAGTACAATTACAGACCCCGTACAGATCTGCTTCTATTTAAGTTGTCAAGACAATTTTAGGCATGTTTCTAGAGACTTTATAGTAATCGTAATAAAGTTAAAACATATTGGACCTGCTTGGACAGCCTCAGCTCTGCTATGGAACGTAAAAATTAGATACGGTTAACATGGAGTTTATCTAGAAGGTGCAAAATCTTGTCCAGAATTAATTTTTATAAAGGAATATTATGTGAAATTCCAGATGAATTGTGCCAAATAACTGATCAAGTGCAAATAGTTTTATTAAGCTACTTGCAACATTTATTTTATGTTTCAGAGAGTAATAAAGATAAGTCCACATATGAGCTGCATTTTCTCTGTGGCATTGCAGTAGAGGCAGAGGGTGTATGGACTGCAATTCCCACACTTATTGCTTGCAAAAATTGACATTTCAGAGTTGTAGGCTAAAGGAGACTGAAGGTGTCATTCTTGCTTTCATTACTCAGAGACCTAAATCTGATAAAATTCTGTTCTGTTCGGCAAGGGAGGCTGAGCTATGGGTAAAATGAAACTGAGCATTTATGTATGCCAGGGGAAGAAAAAAATCTCTGCTTGTGTATCTGAACACAAAAAAAAAAAAGAAAAGAAAAGAACTGGTATCACACAGAAAAGTTTTGATATCATTTATTGAGGTAGTTAAGTCATGATGGTCGTCTTGATGATTGCTCATATTGGCTTTGAAAGCAAATGGCATACATACCTTGAACTCTTAACAGATTTATTCTCAGAGGTCTATTCTTCCTGCAGTCAGGGTATCTAACTTCCATTACTTTTAAGGGGAGTTCTACCTGCATGTGTGAAAGCTCAACATTCATCTCACATTTCTTCTTGAAGGGAAGATTCAGAAACTCCTAATACTTTTTTTTTTTCTTGATTAAATTTAAAGCTATTTTCTTTTTACATAAAATATATGTTGTTAAACTAATTAGATTTAAAGTATTTAATATAATTAATATATTGTGACAAAATATACTATAATTAATTAGGTATTTTTAAAGTGTTGTTTTCTCCTCTGAACCCCTGTAACTGTAGTTATTTTCAGTGTACTGAAAAGAATGTAAACTAATTGTAAACCTTTGATACAAAAAAGCCAGCGAGATACGGACTTAAATTTAACTTCACATTTGCAAACGCTGCTCTGTTTTAATTGTCTCTGATTAATTTCCAGCTGATCTTATGTGTAAGCCTTATAGTCAAGTTTGGGAAGGATCATACAGTAATATGATAGCACGTCCAAGACCTTGTACCAAAGGGTGGGGAAGTTCCTGTTGTAGAGATCCTGCTTTTCTTTGACCTCACCCCATATTTCCTTGCAGGTCTGAATGTTTTAAAATGTAGTTTTCTGAAATTTTCACCCAGTCATACCTGTTTAAACTGGCCTTTCCTGAAAGGAGTAAGGAGTTATGCAGAACATGATTTCACTGTGTTTTGAATTTTGCTTTTGGATTAGTTAACTTTATTTTTTTTTCCAACAGTATTTTTCCATAATAAATTGAGGTGCTTTCCCCTTTTGCTTGCTCTCCCCTCTTTGTTTCTCTCTCCCCTTCCTTTTCATTTCCCTTCTCCATTAAAAAAAAAAAAAGAGAATAAATTTTTCAAACTGTGAACCAAGGAGGGATGCATAGGGTTTAGGTTGATACGTTTCTGATTACAGAACTGAACTATACCGAACTCTTAAAAAGCCCATTTTTTTCCAACAGGCATATTTAATATTCTTTCCATTTGAAACATGAGGTTTTTTCCCGCCTTACTATATTAGAAATAATGACTGTAGAATTTTAAATAAGCATACATTACAGTTTAAAACATGTATTTTTTTTTGACAATTATATTTTATTACACATCCCTTTCTCCTATTACTACTTCTTTTACTGGCAGTAAAATATTTTAGTGTTTACCAGTGCAGGTTCAAAAAAAAAACCCCAAAAAACAAAGCCTCAAACTCAAATAACGAATTAAAATCTAGCTTTCTAGGAGGAAAAGGAAGATATTTATGATGTCACAGCAACTTATGATGTGACCAAGAAATAATGGGTCACAGTTTTAATACAGCTACCATGTCTTAAGACTTGAAAGGTCTGTAAATCATTAAATGATTCTACAACTAGTCAAAATAGACAAGTAGAGCAGACAGAGCCAAATGTTAACATATTTGACAGGTCTGTAACTTAATTGCTTTTATAATGCCAATCAAGTAGGCTCCACTTGATTTTTTGGCTAGGCTTCTGAGAGCTGAATTACCTATAACGTGGAAAATATCAAATCTACACTTTTAGTTTTTTTCCCACTGCGGACTTGATCAGTGTTTATAAACCATAGTCCTGTTTATTTCTGTTTAGCCAGGTCATTAATATACTATTGTAGGACAATCGTCACAACTTGTATCCGAGTCTTGGAAATCTGTCTGAAGCAGTAGCAGAAATGTACTTCTGTTCAGACTAATTGCAGTTCTATTTATGAGCACTTTTACGTGAGCATTTGAAGGAGCTTGCTTTACATTTTATGTACACTTGGATGTTAACAAGACTCTGCGATTCTAGCGGTGTTTGCTGTTTGAGCTGCCCAAAGTAAAACCTTAGCCAGATCAAGAGAATGCTGTCCTCAGAAGGCAAGAAAGATTAGCTGGAGAAAAACACTGTTCTGCCTGAGCAGCATGAAAGCTGTTTCTGTGCTAGGCTGGTCAGGGTAGTGAAAAGCAGATAACTGAGGGCTCAGGAAATCTCCTTGTGATCTGAAGAAAAGGTATTTACTATATGAACTCCCATTGCTAAAGAGCATTATCAGAATCCTGTATAGATAGGACCACAGATGAGAGGACACAAAATAGCATGAGATGGCTTGTCTGGATTTTTGAAGCCTGGCATTATTGAAAAAAAAAAAGTTAACATAGAACCAAGCTTTTGAGAACCCAGTGTGCTTTGCCCTTGACATACAGCGCCACATAATTAAGGTTATCACCTTTGAAATCTGTAAGAAAAACAGCTCCTTTGGACACATGTCTGTTACTCGGTGGCTTTTCTGGTAACAGGCAAGTCCATAGCGAAATCACCTCTGCAGCAGCTCAACATAATTCATCTGATGCTCTTGGGATCTTTTGCCATACAAACACCAAGACTTTTAAAGGTACTTTAAAGCACTACAGTGGCACTCCGTAAATCTGGCTTCTAAGCCGTGTTCTGTCGTAGAGTTAATATGTGATTTTGTGGTAAATCATTGAATAGTTCTATGCCTTAGTTGCCTTTTATTATACAATGAGGATGGTAATTCTTCCATTCTTGCATCCCTTGAGTGCATTTTTAATTTAGATCTTTTTTTATGACAGGGAACAATCTTTATTTTGTGTCTGTACAATGCTCAGCACTTTAGGAACCTTGACTTTAATTAGGATTAATGGACGCTAGCAAATGCACAGGAAAACAAGCTGCATCTGGCAACTGGCAAGGAGTAAGAGCCTGGGACTGTGTGTGATATTCAGTATGACTGAATGTAATAAACAGTTGTCTAAAAATTTTGGAACTTGCACCTGCTTGTCTTTTTGTAAGTTGAATGAGTAACTGAGACATTGTAGACTATTTCTTTTGCAAAGGTTGAGTTTGGATAATTATATAATATGTTGCTTATGTATTTTAATGGTTGCCATTAATTGTCATAATTGCTTTCCCTAGGTGATATCGTTGGGAAATATTAACACTCTAATAGCAGTAGTAATCCTTTCTTCATCCATGAAACCTTAAATGTGACATGTGACAAGTTGGATGGGATGCAGAAGAAAGATCTAGGCTGACCCCAAATGAACAGGAAAAAGGCTAGATTTGAAGTAGGTAATAAGGTTAATTCGAGGCACAAGAACAGTTGATGGTCAGTAGTGATGCAAGGAGAAGAATCTAGTACTTTCTTCTGGGATGGAAAACAGAATTTTCTTCCTGAATTGCAAGCAATTGCAAGCTCTTCAGAACCTACACCAGAGCTTTCAAATGGAGATGTGAAAGCCATAGGAGAGTTGGGTCGGTGTGCTCATTTCTTATCTAATCTTGTAAAGGCACAGAACGCAGTAACCTTGAAAAGAACAGGAATTTCTTGTCTTTGTGTAATGAGGGGGGTGAAAATCTGTTTATTTTCCAGTAAAGTTTATTACAGAGTGATTTGAACATGTGAAGAAGTAGAAAACATTCTGACTTCTTAAACTGGAGTGTTGTTAAGTGGTAGTAATTAAACTATTTGTTTTTCACTACAGAGTGAGTTTTATTTCCCCATGGACAAAAAAAAATACCTCAGCTATTTCTACTTCCCTTTTCTGTTCAGTAAAGTAGGAAAGTAGAAGGAGGCATGTGATAGACAGTACTGTATTACTGTACAAGACTATACTGCCATCGAGAGGTGTTGGGTGATATCATACCAAGTACAGAGTTGAAGAAGTGCAAAAATGGGGGGGGGCAAAAAGAAAAGAAAAAGCTTGTTTAAAAAAATTCGTATGTGTGTGTATGCATAACTAGCTGTGTGTTAAAGCACGTTGAACATTTTATAGGCATGCAGATTTCTAGCTATGTGTGTATGAGAAGTTCTTGAATGACGGAGGTATTCCCCTTTTATTTTCTTGGTTACATTAAACAAGACCATAAGTGCTTGTGATTAGGTCAAATGTTAAATTTTTCAGAATCATATGGGCCCTTTGTGGGCCCTTATAGATAACTATCTGTGCAGTACCTCTAGGTATCTACTCCTATAAATAAGTCAGAATTGCAGTTTTTATTTTAATCACATGATAATAACTGAAAAGTAATAGATTTGCTTTTACAGTCAGATCATTTGTTTCTTTAAAAAATGATTGTAAGAGGTGATAAGGAATTCAGAGTTGAGGGTATTCAAGTTTGTAACTTCAGTACAGAAAAGCTGGTGTACTGGAAACTCTACAGTTGATGAGGCTAATTTTTGTGACACTTGGTGGAGAAATTATTAAGCTTGAGCAACCTGAGCTTAAACTGTGTGTATTCTGACCAAATAGTTTTCAAATCCTGACCTTTGGGAACAAAATTCAAAATTTTAAAATGAGATACACTTTCAACTGCAAAACTTAGCAAACAAGAAGGCAATGTTCTTCAACTTTTGGCCAAACTGAATGAATGAGCAGGGTGCTACTATGAACTGATGTTTATTCTGGTTTTTCCATAACAGTTTATACCAGCACCTTGAAGAGACTGGAAAAAAATAGATTGATGAGATTTCTTTCATTGCATATGCAAAAACTCGGAAGACAGAAGCCATGCTATTGTGATTCAAGCTACTGATTTGGAAATCAGGATATCTGGAGACTCTTACAAGTTGTGTGTGTTTGAGCTAGGGGGATGCACACACATACAATTAACCTCTTTACCTCAAATCCCCTTCTTGTAAAACTAGAGTCATTGTACTTTCCTCACAGGAGCACTGGGAGGAAATACCATTAATATTTATGAGACACTTGCGTACTGTGATGATGAATGACACAATAGGAGTTACCGGTACTAGATAAGCAAGAAATCATTTCATTAGAGAGTACAGTCTCCAGTTTGCTTCCCCCCCATTTTGAGAGTAAGGAGCTGTAGTTGCCAGCATAGATGGTTGAATAACAGAGTGATAAAAGCTCCCCACCAGGCGACTGTACTTGTTACTGCTAAAAATGCCTGGGCACAGGCTGATAAACCAGCCTTCCTCTCCATCACAAAGCAGGCAGGTGGTAGAAACCCTCCTACCAAGGCCCTCTGTCAGGTATTGTCTGGCTCATCACTCTCAGTTATTCACCATTTGATTTTTTTAGTGTATCTTTGATCAAATTCAGAGGACAACAAAGGTTCTTCAGGGAGTTCTAGGCTAGCACCTGGACAGTTTTGTAGCAAGACTTCATTGGAAATTTCCATTGTCTTTCTTCAGACCTGCTTTGTGGGCAGCAAAATAGGTAGCCTTTTTAGTAATGCCTTGTGCATGCAGGTCCCTGTTGTAGAAATTTGAATGCAGCAAACTTGATTGTATGAGGTGGGTAAATAATAGCATCCCCATTTTTCAAATAGAAGGCTGAAGCAGAGGAAGTCTTGTGTCACTTACCCAAAGCCACAAATATCTAATGCTGCAAGTGTCAGCGCAGCCAGGCTGGAGATGCAACCATAAACAGTTATATGTGGTAGGACCTGAAGTACTTCCCATTTGTTTGAATTCAGAAATCATTTGCCTTTTTTCTCCTTTAAAATCAGATACCTGTTTCTATTTCCTTTCTTTAAATATGGCATACACTGATACACATTTTAATAGATTTTTAAAGTGCTCAGTGTTTTGGTGCATTAATAATAATAATAACGACAACAGCAACAACAATAATAGTAACAATAATAATAAATTAACCTTACATTTTTTGTCATCTATTACATTTTAATATGGTTTTCCCATAGTGAAAATTAAAGGAGCACTTCCCATGGAGTCATGGCACAATGAACTGCAAGAATATCATACTGGGGGAAAGTAGTTTATTTGTGCTAAAATAGGTCAGTTGATATGAGTTTTTAAGTAGTGCAGGAGGGCTGTGGTATAGCAAACTTGCAAATATACTTTATCACCTGCAACTGGGATTTTATCCTTTTAGGAAGAAAATATATGTGATGGCATGTGGGAACACTTAATATTTGTAATACATAGACCAAAATGTTTAGTATGTAGGAATCTGTACTTCACCATAAGGACGTTTCCAGGATTTTTTTATTATTTTGAGGCTTTGCAAGATGAGTAGACAAGTAAAAGAGGTAATTTTTTATTTTGAATACTTAGTTACTTAATATATTTCATTTTAAGTGCAAAACTGAAGTCAGTGTATGTGCCAAATAATTTATCAGTCTAATTTCTGATGGCAACAAGAATAGCAGTTTTATATGTACCAGGATTCTGGTTTGGTAAAAGCAGTTAAATTAAGTTATGCCAATTTGAAAGTCAAAACCAGTTGAGTTACACAAGAGCAAACTTTTTCTGGTCAAAATAGGAAACATTTGGGATATTTTGGGGGTTATGTAAAGACTTTAATTTGTAACCACACTGTGTATGCTCGGTCTAAGTGGTAGACAAGAATAGTTGTTCGTGCGATTTGCCATTTCTTCAGCACATTATTTAAACCATATTACTGTGCATATTTTTTATTTTGAATGATAGTTAATCTGAGCTATGATTAATTCTTTTAACATTTGGATAATTTAAAAAAGATGTGCACATGGTGTTTACATAGTAGACATGGCTAGATGCAAGTGCTTTTAAATGCAGCCTATTTCATTTTAGTCATTACCTTCTAGAAAAAGACTAGAAAAAGTTTTTTTGTTGTGGCAAGGGTGAGAGTTGCCCTTTGCATAGTTTTTGTTCAGAACCTAGAGAAGGGCATAGCTGTTGGGCCACATAATTAAGAAATTAACAGAAGTTAGAGTGACACGGTTGAATTTGGACTAGATGGAGTTTGAATGAGTATTTTTTTTTCGTACACTTAGGTAACTTTCATGTTACGTTTTTTTTTCTCGTTTCAAATTTTTAACTGGGGATCTGTCAGTGTAGCAGAAAGGTTATGCCCTCTGTTACATATTGTGAATTAAATGCACTTTACGAGCACTAGCGGGGAGTTTGAAATGCTGGTCACTGTTGTGTTTTAAATCTAACTTTCACAATCAGTTGAGTGATGTCTTCGCAACCTGACAACCAAGACTGACATGTTAAAAACATCTAGCGGTTCTTGATTAACAGAATCCTTCAGTCTGTAGACCTTCTTTTTCTTATTACCTTGCGCACAAATGATATGGAGCTCAGACTCTTGAATCAAACAGCATTTAGCAGCACTCAAACCAGTAGTTCAGTGGGGTTTTTAAAAAAAGTGCAGTATGTCTGTAGTACTGGTCTTTGGAATCCATGTGTTTTTTGTTTTATGAACTCATGCCAAAATTGAAAAAGTTTCTGCCAGACTTTTACTCTTCAGTAGTACGTTTTCACTTTCTGTGTCCTGGCATGCGCATCTGTTTCTTTACTTAAGTTACTAATTCTTCCTTTCACTTCATTACTTGCTTTACAATGTTCTTGGCTTGTCAGTATTGCATAACTTGGTGTTGGTGAATGTATTCTTGCAGCAAGAATTGCACAAGTGTCTGTCTCATGTACTGCAGAGTACTGCAGTGGCTGACCTGCTTCCTCTCTGGTTTTCCTGACAACTCATCTCTTGAGGGGGTAGGTTTCTTACCTTGTGAGCTGCAGTTGATTAATTAATACTAAAACTCTTGTCTGCTAATAGCTTGACTGACTGCAGCAGGCTTAAAAATGTCTTCTTTTAAATGTAATAGGATGTACACTGCAAATAATCTAGTGGGTTAATGTGTTGCCTTCCACTTTTAATTTCAGGCTGGAGGTTCTCAAGTGATCTTTACCAATCCACTGGAAATTGTCAAGATTCGATTACAGGTGGCTGGAGAAATTACTACTGGTCCACGAGTTAGTGCCCTCACTGTATTACGGGACTTAGGCTTTTTTGGTCTCTACAAGGTACGGATTTTTAATATAGACGTGAATTAAAAGCAAATTATGAATGTTTCAAATCAAAGGATCATTTCATTGTTCTCACAGACTTTCATAGGTAGACATAATTGTACTTTGTAAAAAAAATCCTCCTTATGATGTGATACTATATCTTCATTTTTCATTTCTAACTAAGGGAAGAAACTGTCTTGCGTTTTTGAGCATGTGGTTCTTGTGGATCTGACTAAGATTTCTTTTCTAACTTTATCAGGTGTAAGAATTGTTCATTGATTATTTTGTGATTCCTCATGTTCTGCCTGGTGCAAAAATAAACTTATTTTCATCTGCTTCATGATACAGAGCTTAGTTTTGGAGCTGTGCTTTTGCTTTTCTGTGTTTGAATCAGCAACTTTCCCAGATGTCATTGTTAATTTGGTGATGGGAATTAATTGCAGCACAAAAATAGCAAAGAAATACAGACAGTGAGAGCCCAACATAAAAGTAAACTCTTAAAGCAAGTTTCTTCTTGCTACTTTAGAAGAACATTGCCACAAATAATACCAGGAAAAGCTGCTTTTACAAGTGTATACTACAAACTACAGTCTGCCTTCTACTTTACTGTCCTCACATAGATGCGTAAATATGTAGAAACAAAGTTAGGTTTAATGTTAAACTGCAGCAGGATTGGAAACGTCTTCTGTTGAATCTAATAGGATGTATATTGCAAATCATTTAAAGGATTAACATGCTGCCTTTTGCTTTTAGATGAAGGAGACTAGATATGGGGGAGTATGAGAGTTCTTGGAGTACTTTGAGATAGCAATTACACACAGTATTGAAACAAAAGTTGTAATGAATGCCATATACTGCAGAGCACCGTGTGATGTTTCTTCAGATTCTGCAGATACCTCTTGGTAGAAAGCTTTCACGCTACCCATTTGTCCCAGTATTTCCAGTGCAGCAGACAGTGTTCCTTCGTTTCTTATTTACAGCAGTGTAACTGTAAATTGAAGATGCTTTGAAAACCACCAAATAAGCCCTATCCCCCTCCTCCAAATATTTAAATTCTATCTCCATTTTTAGGCATCCAATCCTTTTAAATTGTTCTGTTAACATTACAAAGAGCAAGCCTGCCTTCGAGTAGATGTATGTATGTCTTGGCCTGGAGAGAAGTTGCAGGTCTGAATAGGATTTAATGGGGAGTTGGTTTTGCCTTTAAATTGACTTGCTAATTTTTTTAGGTGTTTTACTGAAGCTGATGCTATTGTGTAAACTTCTAGTAAATGACATTATGGTGTTGATTGGGTCAACATTTACAACTGAAAACATGGATATGGTAAACAGTCTGCATCCCTGAGGCTGTGCAGGAATGGAGGGCAACTACTGACTTTTACTTGGACTAGTAAAAACATAAAATGAGAAAGACTTACTAAAGTTAGCATTTTTTAGATATTTTTTTTTCTGAATACCTGCTTTTGATGGCTGAGCAGAATTTGCTGCATTTTTCTATTTTTAAATGGCGTTAATGTCTTGGGTCTTATTATGAATTATTTCTGTTTTCGAGAGTAGATACTTGATGAATATTTGGGTAAGGAATACACCTGAACAGGAGCCTGTTACAACACTGTGTTGCATTGAAACAGGCAGTTATTTAATCACAAGCTACACATTTCGTTGGTTCATTCTTTAAGTCTATTTACCTCCACAAGAAAAGCCACAGAAGGGTTTTGGTTTTACTCTTCTGTTCTCTCTCTCTCTCCACCCTTCCACCCTGTTCCTTATGTTCATGCCCTTTTGTATGTCCGGTTTGGATCCATTGCCTGCAAAAACTTGACTGATCTGACAAAACTAGAGAATTTAACCTGGCAATCATGGTCATACACCCAGCAGAGCACAGGCCATGTCGGAAGGCTTGTGCGTCCGAGTGCATCCTTAATCACAGCCAGCTCTGTCGTTGGGCAGGTTTGTGCTGTTGTCCCCCAAACACTTTGGCACTGTAGCCAAAAAACAATGGCAATCCTGCCTGCCGCCTCCTCTCCCATATGCCAGCAAGAGTGTTGGTGCAGCCACATAATGATCCAGAACAGGAAACTCATTAAAACTAAAGCCTCTTCCTCCTTATGGCTTAGTTTATTTTGAACGCAGACCAGCTCTGTAGCTCCTCAGGGTGGTTGTACCCAGGCAAAGGGAGGGGTGGCTTTACGGCATAGGGAGCCCATCAGTCTGTATCAGAGGAATTTTATACTGCCTTGAGGTGCTTGTGGAACAGCAGTGTTAGAGGCAAAAGCAGTCCTCCTGAATGCTTGTGCTGAAGCTGGCAGTGTTGGTGAGGCCAGACAGGGATTATAACTCATCCGTCAAAGTCACCAGCCCCAGTAAATGCCACCCAGAGACATCAATGGTCTAAAATGAAATTCAGACAAGGCTGGATTTCATAGGTGCTACCTTCTTTGGTGCTGCTTCTAGTAAATTAATTTAGTGAATATAATGACCAACTGACCATCAAGTAATAATAAATATTCTACTAATGAGCACTGAAATGTCTTGGTAAATTTAGAATGCTTGTACTCTTAATGAGTCAAATTAGCTTTAAAACTAAAGCAGGAATGAGGATTTTGTGTATATCAGTACTTTTCATGCTGTTCACTCTGTGAACAAGTCTTTCGTTTGCATCTTAAGTCTCTGTTTTAGCCTTGTCTTTTGTTTCTCAAGACACAAGGCTTGTATCTCAAGCCCTGAATGTACTTATTTTAGTAATCTTAAGTAAGACTCCCTACATACTGCTGCAGAAGAACAAGAATAGATACTTGTTTTAGAAAACAGTTTTATTTGTAGATCTTGAAGTTTGTTTGTGGGCTTAATGGGCCTTCATGTAAGTATCCCAGCTATTTAAACACTGGTCTGTCTTAACCATGATTTCGGACCAACTGATTAAATTTCTTTTGCAAGTGTTGAAAGCAAAATTCTAGACTTTTCATTTCAGGAATTTTAATTTGAAATAAATGGATGTCTTTTTTCTCCCCATAAGTTTTCTTTAAAAATAGTTAACAATCCAAAATTTAAATCTAATATTTCATTTCATAGTTGACAACAAAATTCTTTGTTTTCATGTTTTTCTGTTTGGTATGGCCTGGATTATTTATTTTCTGGATTTTTTCTTTCTTTCTTTTGTGACCAAAAGAAAGCAAAGCCAACAAAAATTAATTATTCCCTCAGTGTTGGTTCAAGACCATAACGTTTCTCCTTTTCTACTTGACTTGCTAGAAATTCTTGTAAAACTGCTCTAAGAAGGGTTGACTGCAGTTTACTACAGCAGTTTCCACCACCGACCACCCAAATAATTAACTTCTGATGTCTTCATTAATGGATATCAAGTGTGTGTAGTGCTGTGTCCCTGGAAGAGGTGAAGATGGCCACTGTGTAGGTGAGGCCAAGCAAGACGGGATAGTGTGAGAAGTTGTGCAGAGGGACAGGATCCTCTGTTGCTTACAGGATTTCCTTAAAGCTCTTGGTTTGAGATGGGAAGAGAAGGCATTCCCTCAACCTGATGGTGAGCTAGTGAAATCCACAGAGAGCAAAGATCAATGATTTGTCTGTATTGCCAGCAGTGGAGAAAGTAGGCTTCTTATGAAGATAGAATAAATGGAGGGGTATCACATATTTAAGAGGAAGTTGGAGCCCAGAAGGCGTGATGTTAACTTGTAACTAATACTACCAGAATGATAATTTTTCAAAATGGGAGCCCTGATACTTTTAAGCGGTTGGTTTTGTGTGATGACCAGTCAGTCTGCATGCTCATAATCGAGCTGAAGTGTTTCCATTGCTCATGAATGTGAGTTTACTTCTGTGTTAAGTTACAAACCTATTAAATCAGAACAGGTCATCCAGTCTGCTGCATGCTGGCTTTTCTGTTTCTCACTCTGCTTTGGTGCTGTTCATTAACTGCATTGCAAGGACTGCAGTGAAAATTCTCTTTTCCCAGTTCAGAAATAAATCATCTTGAAAGCTGTTCTTACCACCATACATCAATCCGGCATGCTCTGCTTAGTTCCTATGAATCTTTTATGCTGAAATTTGGGTGAAAATCTGTAAGACTCCCATATAGTAGTCAGAGAGGAAGAATGTATTTTCATTAATTATAACTACAGCCAAAAGATGTGAAGAACTACCTGGATTGGTCTTGGCTTGATAAGGCAAATTCCTGCATGTCTTAACAAGATCCACTGCTTGTTGTTTGAATTCGTATATTTTGTATTAATTTCTACCTGGGGAGCACCTTCTGTGGATTTTAAAATAAAGTGCCCACACCCTCCTGATATAGGTAGTGTCAGTGTTCCCATCTTGCATTAATAGAGAAAACCAAGGCATGGACAAACAGATCTTATGTCTCATGTCAACAAATTCACAAAGGAAGTGTTATGTAAACCCTTTTTGCGTCCAGCTGAGTGACTCTTGTATTGATTATGATCATAATTACCCCAGCATTGTAGTTCAAATGAATAGCTGGTTGAGGATCACTGAGAAGCTGGCTTTGTATGGTTTTGATGTCCCTCTATATTAGTGAGATTTAATATTCTTTTGGGTCATTCATTGGTATGTTAATGTGGTGCTCTACTGTGCCAGTGACACAAACCAATTCACAGTAGTACTGTGCAGACACCTGTGCTGTGCTCTACTTGCAGACTTGATGTTAGAATCAGAAAAATTTGCGTTGAAAGCCAGCCTGGAGGTCATCTGGGCAACCCGACCCAGTATTTGACCGCCTTCGTGGTTTAAAACAAGCATACAAAATCAAAACCCCTTCACCCTTTTTCTAATGCGTAGTTGGAATTGGCCATGTTCCAGCTTCTGTCCATTGCCTCTAATCCTTCCACTGTGCACCTCCAAGAAGAGTTGTCTTCCTTGCACCCTCCCTTTAAGTAGCTGAAAAGAGCAATAAAGTCTCCCCACAGCTTGCTCTTCTTGGAGTTGAGCACACTGAGTTCCCGTGGCTTCTCCTCGTACACCATAGGCTACCCAGCTGGCTTGTTGGCCCTGCACTGGACGCACTCCAGTGTGGCAACGTCTTTCTTGTACTGGAGAGACCAGAACTGGACACAGGACTGCAGGTGTGGTCTAACCAGTGCCGTGTGGAGGGGAATAATGACTTCCCTTGCACCCTTACTACTGCAGCCCAGGGTGCGGCTGTCTGTCTTCACTGCAGAGAGGCGTCGCTGACCCATACTCAACCTGGCCACCAGTACCCTCCAGACTTTTTCTCCAAAGCTGCTTTCTCACCACTCAGCCTCAACCTGTACTGCTGTATAGGGCTATTCCAGTCCGGATGCAGGACTTTGCATTTGCTAATTTCGACTTCATGATGTTCTTGTCAGCCTATTTCTCCATCCTGTGACAGTGTCTCCGAATAAAGCAGCCTTGCCCTGTAGCACACTAGCTGCTGCCCTGATTCAGTCTTATCTGCTAATCTGCCGAGAGTGCAGTTCATGCTCTACTGATTTAGCTATGAAGGTACTATGGCAGACGATCGCAAAAGTCTTGCTTATAGTCAAGGTGTGCAACATCCATTGCTGTCCCCTCATCACAGGTCTGGCAGACAGGTTGGCCAGCTGTGATTTTGGTAAATCCATATTGGTTGTTCCCAATCTCTCTCTTGCCCTTCATATGATTGGAAATGGCTTCCAAGAGCGTTTGCTCCATAAACCTCCCAGGGACAGAGGTGTGCCCAAACAGCTTGTGGTTTCCCAGATCTTCCTTCCTCCTCTTCTTCAAGACGGGTGTGGTTTGTCTTCTTCCAGTCATCAGAACCCTCTTGGCTGACTTGACCTTTTGAAGGTAATGACTGCCTCACAGTGACACCAGCCAGCTATCTCAGTACCACTGGAAGTATCTCTTCTGGTCTCATGGATTGTGTATGTGCAGATGGCTTAAGTGCTCAGTCTGTATGTAGTGCTTTGCTCCTGCAGACTTTCCTGGTAAGCTTGTGGAGCTGAGAGGCTTGAGGACAGATTTTACTAGTAAAAAGCAGGGCGAAAGTAATTTCTCTGCCTTTTCCATGTACTTTTGTCACTAGGTTTCCTACCCCCATTGAGCAACAGCCTCACAATTTGTTTAGTTGTCCTTTTGCTGCTGATGTGCTTATAGAAGCCCATTTTACTCCCCCTTCACATTGCTTCCTAGATCGAACTCCAGCTGACCCTTGGCTTCTCTGACTCCATGTCTGCATGCCCAAGCAGTGGTTCTGTATTTCTCCTGGGTAGCCCATGCCTACCTCTGCTTTCTTTTTACTTTCTGCATTTGAGTTCAATCATGAGTTCCCTGTTCATCCATGCTGGCCTTCTGACATGATTGCGCAACCTTCTGCACAGTGGAATGGACCATTCTAGTGCGAGGAGACTGTCCTTGAAGATCAGTATTATCCTGGTGTACCTTTGTAACTAAAATTAGTTTTTATTTGAGGGAAAATTACTATAATGGTGCATAGAGTTCCAGGTCAGATGTTTTAGATCTCCTCTCCTTCTCTTCATTCCCTCCCAAAGAACTAAAGACCAGTGGGTCTGGAAAAACAGAAGGAGTTTTTCACCTCAACTAATTGTCCATCATAATAAGTAGAACAATTTAAAGTCAAAGCTTCCTCCCAGACTCACTGTGCCTTCACTGGGTGTTCAGATACTAGCAATTCTGTAACGATACACAGCTTAGAAATAAAATGCATGTTAATTCCAGCAATAAAAAGATTTGACACATACAGCTCGTTAGGCTAACTGCTGGGTTGAACCCCTGTAGTTCTTTAAAGCTAGAAAGCAAATATTTTTTTCTGCCTTTGTCTAAAATTCTGAACTACTTGTGTAAATAAGTATTTTAAAGCATTATACTTCTCAAAACCCAGCTGCTCCTTTGGCGAGGCACATAACAGCACTTTTGCAGAAGGAATTTGTTTCCTCTATTTGTCTTCTTTCTGCCAGTAATTGTTGCTGTGAAAGCACCAGGGCATGAAAACTTACAGCTAGTAAATTCTTTAGCTACAGATGTTCTGTAGATGACAGCGATTCCTAATAATACAGAGATAACATATCCCAGTCAGGGAAAATATCATTTAACCTAATGCAAAATGTCATTTGTGTTGGCAGAAATGGGAAAGGATGCATTTCTAGTTTTCAGTATTTTAATAGATTTTATTTAATTTCTGGTCACGGTTGAATATTGAAGTAATCGTACAAGATTAGCTAATACAATTTCTGTCTTCTGCCTATCTTACGCAGTAATATGCATAAAGTCCCATTAAAGTCAGTTGAATTTTTATTGTATTGGTTTTGAAAGACATCTTTAAAGTGCTCATGTAAGTACACATTGTACACCTACTAATTTTGTACGTCATAGAAACTCATCTCCATATAATATCTGCAACAAAATGTTTAATAAAATATTACTCTTTTTATAAGTAATCATTCTGAATGGTGCTTTACAGCATAACAGACAGTGCCACTCCATAATTTTGCACAACAAAGTTATTCTGTGATCCCAAGATGACAGTAAATAATACGGTAGTTAATGAGTCCTTGAGGAAAGGATACGTTGGTTGTGGTAATGTTTATGATTACAATTACTAGAAGGTATTTAGCTCAGATTTGGGCTTTGGCTGATATGGCCAACACAGTTTGCATTTCCAAAACTAGTCAGAAAAGCTTTCAAAAGTCTCTTTTATTTTTGACAACTTCATAAATGGGCTTCTGGTATGTTGACCTGGAAAGTGTAATCTCAGGTGACAGGATGTGTACCAAGCTCCCACCTAGTTGCTTTGATAGCAGCTGAGGTTTTTCACCTCTTGAAGTTGTGGATTTACAGCAGGATGATGAAAGTACGAAACAGAGTAGTAGAAGTTTAGAGTTACATTAATTTGCATCCACCATGCCTATTTATGACTGTGTTCTCATACGTGGGAACCTGCTCTTCAGAATTTTTCTTTGAAAATAACAAAAAAAAAAAAAGTCCATCCAGGTAAGAAGTGCTATAATTTTTGTGTGCAAACGGAATCTGAATTGCTGGCACAACTTTTCAAATCAGCATTTTATTCCTCTAACTTGATGTGCTAAATCAGTTTCATAGTTTGGTTGGTGTCAATATATGTGAATAAAACCCTAAAGCAGCTTTTAAGGTAATGTCATTTTACAGTAGAAAAAATTACATCCCTTGAAAGCAAATGCCAGTAATATTTGACTAACTGTTACAAAACCTGTTAGGTGCTGTTAGGGCTCCGATTCCAAAGGGTTAAGTCTGTAGTAAAACCCAAGAAGAATGCAAAATGATTAAGAAATGACATGCTGCCTATTGTTTGTAGCTATAGGATCAAAATAACAATTATACATGCCAAATAAATTCTAAACCTGTAAAGGAGAAAAAGAGGGGGTGGCTGTAAGTACAGGTGCCAGAAGCATTAAATAACCCTCTCAGACAAGGTGCACCACTGTTGTCTTGAATGCTGCTAGGTCCCCCCCGTCTGGCATTTTTCCCCCTGCACTAGACAATGTGCATTCACTGCAGGAGACTAGGTTAAGCCTGCGTCTCCCAGACCTGCCGGCTCCTTCTGCCCAACCCGACACAGAGGTGCCTTTGTCAGTATAATTACCCTCCCCTTGTAATAGAAATAGTTTGTTTAGAGCCTTATTTGCAGGTAGAGCTGGTATAAGCAGGAATTAGCATGCTAAAGAACCTGCCCCAGCAGTGACTTGGGCTTATTTAGCCGAATCTTTGACAATCAGGGTTTTTTTTCCTCTGCTGGTTTATTCAGTGAGATACTAGCCGAGATTAAGAGCTTTAAGGTTATTAAAGAGATTGAAGATGGGAGCCAACTGGCTGTTGTGTGAGCAAGGCACATGTCGTGGTGTGTAGGATCTCCCAACAATTTCATGCCTGGCAGGTCTGCACCTTGGCTGCCAGAATAAACTCGGGCGGATGATCCTTACAGCTTTCTGGGGATTGATTAAAACTCCTTTTGGCTTTCAGCATGTTGTCCACATCAAAAAGGTGCGAGAAGTAAAATAAATGTTTCTTTTGCTTTTCAAGATACTGTGGCCAATCTCCCTAAGCCTTCCTAATTGGCCTAGGCTGGTTGCGGATGATTAACTTGAAGTTAAATGAGGCCTGCTTTTAAACATGCTTTCCCAGACTTTAAACTGAACGATGGGGGGAAGCTTTAGACTGTTGTGATGCTGGACCGGAGCCAAGCTGGGTTATTATTAAAGTGGACCCAAGTTTTGATCCAGGTTTTGTTTACACTGAGCCAACTAAGTTCATGGATCATCCCTCCCTCCCTGTGTACCTGAACATACATTATTGCTGGTATTAACAATATGCTGTTTCTGCCCCATGAAAAAGAGCCTGTTAATGAAGGGGGAGGAATATTAGCAGCTCGGGTTGAGTTAAGAGTTGCTCGTTGCTCGCATTTAGAGTTTATTGATTTCCGTAAGTTATTTTAACTATGTGGAGATATCTCAGAGTATGAAAAAAATGCAGAGGGAAAAATGTATGCAGTATTTAATGACAGCATTGCAAAGAAAATAAAAGTAACGTGCCCTGAGGGCAAAGGCAGCGAGGAGATTTGCTCTGAGGAAAGGCATGCTCTAAAAATAAATCTCTGAAGAAACCGTGTTGGTTTGTGAATGTTTCGTTAGTGAATGTTTCACGATTTTTCTGTGAGATAAATACAATGCAGACATTTGGTCATTAAAAAGTTGTTTTTTCATGCAGAACTTGGTAAACCCCTGGTCTTTCCTTTTTATGTGAAGATTTAAGGTAAACTGTAAAATGGGCTTCGGTTGTGCACCGAGAGGCCAGAATTCTTGTGTCTCTGGTGACTAAATACAAAAGTTTTACCATCTCTGTGCCCTCAAGGTAAAGTGTGCAGGCTTTGCAGGTAACTTCGCGAGGAGAATCCAGCCCAGCATTGCTTTGTTCCACGGCTGATCATGCCATTCTGCACAGGCGAACAGTGGAGCGGCTGCAACAGCAGCGCATCAAGTTCTTCTGTGGCATCTCCCTTAGTGCATTTAGGAAGGCATAACGAGAACCAATGACTGGCAGCATAAATCAGACAAATCCAGCCGAGCAGCAAGGCAAAGGGTCTGAACAGCAGGGTCATTAACCTCCGAATGGACTGTCAGGGGAGGCAGTCAGTTCTCAGTCTGAAAATGTCAAGAAATAACCTGAGAAAGCGTGGTGGAGAGCATCTGGTGCTGGAGCAGAGCATGACGTGCTCTCTGCGTTCAGTGAGTCAGTGACACGCAGAAAGTCTTACTAGAAGATCTAATGGCTGTTTTTAGAGAAATCTTTTATTTTCTCAGAGGCACTCTCTGACTGCAGACTGCACTTATTAGCATCTCCTGTGAACTGGCTGGCAGGACCTGGTTTTCCTGCCACACCCCCAGCTCGCCTGCCCCTGCCTTGCCTCGCTGAAAGGCAGCTTTTCAGTTTTTCTGATACCTTGCAGCTCTGGCGTCTTTGCTTGATAACCAGCATCCTACTTGAATAAGCACTATATTTTAACTGGTATTATAGTACCAGTTAAGCTTACAGATATGTCCAGGCATATCATTAGATTTAATTAAATTCTGTGGATATTAGCATGTCCCCTGTGAAATGTCTGGCGCACAGCCACGGCCGCAGTAGACCTGTACACAAGATAAGTACAGTAACAAGGGCACCCCAGAAGGCCTAATGGATGCACCTTGAGCAGTTTCACCATGACTCCACCCTTACTTCAAAGAGAAGAGGCTTAGGCTCATCCATGAACCATTTCTTGATCAAGCTTGAAAGATTTTACCCGTTTTACGAAGCTACCTCCTGTTTGTGCCTTCCTGCTGGTCTCAGTCCTGGTGTGTTCAGGCTCTGGTGTCCTCTGGATCTCCATGTTGAGGAAAGGCAGAGTGCAAGTCCCTTTTGCTGTCGGAGCGTGGGTATTATTTGGTATTTTATTTTGGTTGACCTCCCCTAGTGGCTTTTTTGCTTTTCCCCCTGCTTGGAAAATAGCTGATTGCTTGCCACCACCCCAAAACTTTTCTTGCCTGTTTTCCACCCTCTTTGAAGATTTGAAACCAGCTGTATTACTGGTAGCTTTGATGGCTGTTTGTACCACTTACACAAGTTGATAGCAGAGCAAATTAAACAGTAAGAGCTGAAACTTACTTGAAACAAACTGTATCCTAGATAGCTTGTACTTTAAAAATCACAAGTAAATCATCCTGTTACTCTTCTGTGGAAGAGTTGTGTTATGGCCCTATGCTCTTTCTTTCCCTCTCTCCCTCAATACATGTTGCATTAGCAATTGCAGGGTCTGCATAGATGCATGGACTGAGCACTATTTTCCTTAAAGTACTTACTGTAAGTGGGAATGAGAGGGGACAGACCTGTCCTGTGGCTCGATCTACTTCAGACACATCCTGAACTCCCACTACAGGTGCACGGCTACAGTGTCAACTATTTAAAATTCTGCAAAGGTATTATCAGAGTTTACTCCCAACACATGACATTTTCTCTATTGCCAGCAAATAACTACAGTACTAGGGAGTGAGGGAGAACAAGTAGACAAGATAAATACAATGACAGAAATTACTGAACCAAGAAACAATACACAGAGGCTCCTCAGCAGGCAAAAAACATGAATCTCAAAATTTTGAGAGGAGAAGTTGCTTTTTCTATAAGCCCTTTGCAACAAAACAAAAAAATACAGTGTTGCTCTGGTCTCTGCTGTTTGTAGTTCGTGGTATTAAATTTGCACATTCTCAAAACTTGTTCTCTTTTTCAACACAGGGTGCTAAGGCGTGTTTTTTGCGTGACATCCCTTTCTCTGCCATTTACTTCCCCTGTTACGCTCATTTGAAAGCTTCATTTGCAAATGAAGATGGGAGGGTTAGCCCTGGAAACCTGCTCTTAGCTGGATCAATTGCTGGTAAGTGCCAAAATTTCTTGTTGCATGGCATTATATTGCATCTGCAGTGCAATAGTTATGGCAGTGAGAACTTAGAAAAGCTCTGAAGAACTATATGCAATTATACTGTATTTTGCAATCTTGTGCCTAAATAACAGATATCCACCATGCTGTGGAGTGAGTTGAGGTTAAAAATAAAGACACTGTTAAGTTCTTGGTGTAATCCTAATGTTCAGGAAGCAAAAGAAAGGGAAAGATTTAAGTGCTGATGTTTTGTTAATGTATATCATCATTCCTATTGAAGTTACTGTGCTGGTTTTGGGTGTGTCTGACTGACTGGTAAAGTTTTGTTGAAATGGTTTATAAATAAAATCATGGCATTCATGAAATTCTTTAGGATCAGAAGAATCTTGAATTTTGGTATATAGAGTCCAAAAGCCATGCTGGCAGTGTAGCTGTCCAAACACAGTGACATAAGCTGTGACAAAATGACGACAATTACTTGCTACCCACGGTATCCCATGCAGTTACTTGGTTTTATGAAGATTTTACCCTTACCGTTTTTTTTAATATGAAACAAAACAGAAAAGCTTGGAAACATTTCTGCAGTGCCACAGGTTGCTGATTCCTAGCGTACCCAGATGTGACAGAGGTGCTGAGTGTCATCTTGAGCACTTCTTGGTTTAGTCTGCTGCACAGCAGATAGGAGACCCAAACCATGCTTAACTTGTCACAGATGCGTTTAACTTGAGTGCACCAAAGCCCAAGGGAAAAGACAGAGACACACTTTGTAGCCTCAGCTTGCTTCTGTGTCTATGCATAGCTGGTCCCTGGCACGGCACCCAGCTTCTACACCCAAAGGGGACCACCATTTAGTAGCTGCTTCCTGGAGAGGGCAGCTTGAGAGTCCTGCTGTGTCCATGGTTCTCCCCTCAGGAAACAAATGGGCTTGAAAATTTGTGCAACAGGACCTTTGGGGGAGTGTGTAGCAAGCCAGAGTCTCACATCAGCAAGTATTTCCATCGTGTTCATCAGGGTCTGCTTGGTCTTTCCAAGCTGCAGCCAAGTTCTTCCTCCAGCATGGCCTCTGACAGGCTGCTGTGACCTGCCAGGTGAGAAAAATGATGGAGTGGCATGAATCCAGTACAGATAGGTGGTTTAGCTGTGTTTTCTCATCTGATTTTAAGCTTTCTTCTCCCTGGGGAAACTGTTCTTTATCAGGATTATACACGGGGCTGTGTCTCTTGACGAGCAGGGACCTTTTATAGCCAGTATCTGGGCTTAAGAAGTAGTTAGTTTGTCTTGTTGAAGCACATAGCTGTGTATTCAGTAGCTCATAGTCCAAAGGAATTGACCTGGCACTAGGAAAACCAGCTGTGTTCAAATGACTGGTGCTTAAAACCCCCTTGTCTTCTCCCCTCCCCCACCCCAAACAAGAGCCAGCCTCCAAGCCCCCCAACAGGAGCTTACAGCCAGCTTATTTCTCACCCATTTTAATGGAACAAAACAATTTTTGAACTTTAGATCATATTTACAGACTTGAAACATAAGCTGGCATTTTTAAGCCAAGTCATTTCTTAGATTTTCCTATTTTTCTCTTTCTAGCTATTGTCAGGTGATTGCAGACTGAGATAACCATCCCTTTGAAGTTCAGGCACAGAAGCAGTCTTTATTGTTGCTGATATGGCTTACCAAACTAGCTATAATGTGAATTTTATCCAGTGCTTCCTGTGAATCCCATCCTAGGTTAACTCTCATGAGCAAATTACAGTGTTAAAGGTACAACACTCATCGTACTGTTTACAGAAACAAGGAATTTATTTTATTGGGTACAAGTTAAGTGTGGTGGGGGTGTATGTGTCCACAGTTTTGCCACAAGAAAGTCAAGGGGAAGACAAAACGAAACCCCACCATCTCTGAAACGCTTGCTTGGTCTCTGGGCTGATGTCTCTGCTCTGGCTGGGAATCTCACCTGGTCATCAGACTTCAGATGTGTGCATGAGCTGCGTCTGGATGTGGGAAACACCACCTTTCCACAGCCTGTGGTAATGGGGTATTCACGCTGGCCGTGCTCAGATATGCACCTGTGTCTTTTGCCAGTGGGTGTTGCTTTTGCTGGGTCTGTTTTCTTCCTTTTCGTTGCTGTTAGGGACATACGCAACATGCATGTCATCTAGCTTGATCTGCTTCTGGTTTTCACTGTTCACTAGATGTCTCAACCTGCTGTGCCGTGGCGTTTTGTGAGATAATCCTAGTATCAGCTACAGGATCTCTCCTTGATTTGCTCCATCTGCTTATTGCCTCCGTGAACTTCCTTCTCCTCCCCTCACTCCTCCTTTTTTTATTGTAAGCTCCTGCTGTGCCATTTGTCTTACTTTGATTGTAAGTTCCTCACAGCAGCAACCTGTAAACTTTTATTTGTCTGTAAAGTCTTTTGTCCTGTACACATAGCTTCTAAAAGCACAATTAAAAACATCTTTAACTGCAAAATATCCTCAGTAATAAGGAATGAGGAATAAGGAGATGGAAGTCAATGTGTAGTAAGCAGATCTGTTTCTAAGTATGTCCTTTGGTTTTCCTTGAAAACACTGGTTGGCTTTTGAAGGGCAAAAGTACGGCTTTAAATTGGAGACTCAACCAATATCCTGGTGTGGGTAAGGCTAAGCAAAGAGGAATTTCAACATTTTTGGAGTTGAGAAACCTTTACTGGGTTTTAGCACTTGCCTCCCAGACTGACAACTGTGCAAGTTCAGCATGTGCATTATTTTGGGGGGTCTGGGAGAGGTGGAGGAGTTCTTCTTTTGGTGATACACACAGACTTATATCTCTCAGAGCAGTTTGCAGGAAGGGTGCTCTGGTGCTTGCAGCCAGACCATGGTGGTTTGGACCAAAGTTGTTACAGAATTATGAAGCCTAAAAAAAAAAACAAAGGAGATTTATGCATCTACATCTGACCAAGTTGGTTTGGAACAGATGCAGAATGGAAAAGTAATAAAACCATAAGAGACAGTGTCTTCTGGGTACAGTCTCAGTGCTTTTTTTTTGGGGGGGTGGGCTTTTTTTTTTTCCTTCTTCAATTCTAAACATGGGCAGCCCCAGTTTGGATAGGAATGATTTTAGAAATACCACCCATTGGTAATTTGGTATTTTTTGCTTTCAGATTATTATCTGCCAGGGTAAATTTAAATCTTCCTCCAAGTGTTCTGCTGAAGATGTCAGCTGTGGCTTTGCAGCTGAGCAGTCTGCCATTCCTAATGAGAAGAATGACCCTTTTCTTTAAACCTTAGCTCTCATGCCTTGCTGAGCATGCACAGCATTATCTGGTTCTCGGTGACATTGCTGCAGGGTGTGTGTGTGTGTGCGCGCGTGTACAGGCTATTCTAGCACAGTGTGCAACCAGAATGCCAGGAACCACAGAGAGGCGTGAAAAGCAAAGGGAAAGATCGACCTCACCTTCAAAAACTTTTTGCTTATTAACTATGTAAGTTTCTGGTTAGTGCTGAAAAATCCGACCCATGCCTCCCAGCTCGGCAGAAAGCATGTGATATGGTTGTTCCTCTAGGAGAAGCTCTCTCTGGGTGAAGCCACATCCACAACGGCTGCCTCTTGTGGCTTGTTTTCCTTTGCAGCTTCTGCTTAAATCAGATGTTGCTGGATTCTCCTGATGTAAGGACACAAAGCACAGTTATCCCCGGGTAAATGAGGTGTGTAGCATATGTGACAAGTCAGTGGTACCCACCTGATGATTTTTGTGTTGTGTAGGTATGCCTGCAGCCTCTCTGGTGACCCCTGCAGATGTAATCAAAACAAGGCTACAGGTGGCAGCTCGGGCAGGACAGACCACCTACAGCGGCGTTGTAGACTGCTTTGCGAAGATCCTTCGAGAGGAAGGTCCAAAAGCTCTGTGGAAAGGAGCAGGAGGTGTGTAAAAGAGATTGGATTAGTAAGCAATTTCTAACTGTGTTTTTTGTCACTTAGGAACTCTTTTCTTTTCTTTCAAGCTCGTGTGTTTCGATCTTCTCCTCAGTTTGGTGTTACTCTGGTGACTTATGAGCTACTGCAGAGATGGTTTTACGTGGACTTTGGGGGAGTGTAAGTATGTTCTTTCTGAACCTGCTTGGGACCCTGAAGCTGCACTTGATTTTGTGTGGTTCTTGGTGCTCCTTGACATGTCAGAGTCAGGGTCTTGCTATTACAGAGGACACGTTGCAAAGGCTTTGTAAATATTATTTAAGCCATGCTACGCTGGTGGAAGTTAGAATGATATTCCAATACCTATTTCACAGCAAGACATTACCGCATTTTGTATCACAGTTTCAAGCTGGGGACCTGTGTTAGTGTGAACAGAGACAGTGAGAGGCTGAATAATTGGCTGGGGATATAACTGCAGGGGAAATGTCATGCCTGCCAGATTAGAATATGCTCTGCGTTAGTCCTTATTAGTTTGGTAGAGGATCTGTGTGCCTGATTAGGCAGGGCATTTGACATCCAAAAAAATCTATAGGTGTGTCACCAAGTCCAAAACCTATTTGTTGGAGCTTCAGCTCTGCCTCCTGTCTTTGCTGATGATACAGATGGATGTGTGTATTGCTGTTTAGTGTGATCCCAGGAGCAGGTGCAGACTGTTTATGAATCTTTGGGGACAGTAGTTTGAAAGCCACCACAAAAATTAATTAGACTTTGCTAGGCTTCTGGATTGGTTGTGCACTGTAGCAGGGACTTATGAACCCCTGCTCCCCCACAGTGCAGTTTAGATTAATGCACTACAAATTTTATTTGGATTTGACCATAGTTAAGTCAACACAGAGGCTCCTAACTGTTCTGGAAGGTTTTAAAACAGGGTATTTCTCATTACATTGTAGCATTTAATTTAGTTAGTTACTGGGAGATACACTCAGATGTCTCCTTCAGCTTACTTTATGGAGGAGATTTTTGTGAATACTACTTTTACTCGGTGGAATTTAATTTCTCATTTTTATTATTTTGCAGAAAACCAGCTGGATCAGAGCCAGTTCCTAAATCTAGGATCACACTCCCTGCTCCTAACCCTGACCATGTTGGTGGTTACAAATTGGCAGTTGCCACTTTTGCAGGGATTGAAAACAAGTTTGGACTTTACCTACCTCGATTTAAGCCATCGCCACCTACCTCAAAGGCTGCTGCAGCAGTAGGACCCTAAGTTTATTGCTGTAGGTTTTTTGTTATTAGTTGGGACAGAGCCACTTTTCTAATTGGTTAATACTTTGTTCCTTTAGCTTCTCATCATGTAACAGTTTAGCTTCATTTGAGTTTTAGGGCAGTTTTCATCTTAAATGTAATCATTTGTCTTTGTGCTTCCTTAACCAGATCACTGTGAAATTCTTACCAGTTGTTTTAAGTTTGGGACCATGAATGTATTTGTCCACATCTGACATGTGCTTGTGTTGGGAAGACACTAATTTTAGGTTCCGTTTATTGGGGAGGGCTGGGTGAGAGCTGTGAACCAGATCATTTTACAGGCAATGCTCAGTTGCAGATTACCAGGGCGGATGCCACACATCGTCATTCAAATGGAAAAACTCAGTGGATGTCACGGTGCTCAAAGCAGAATTATCTTGACTGTACGTGTAAATTGGTTATGAACTTTGTGTGTATCTGTAGAGGTCAGCAAATATATACCCGGTACCTAAGTATGCCAGTACAGCTTCAACTTTTTAAGTATGTACACGCACAAGTTCTGTTTCTGGATTGTATTATGAAGCTTTTATGTGGAACATGTTTTTGTAATGGAAACCACATTTATAAATGTTTAGCCATTGTATTATGTTACTGGTATCAAAATGCTCAGAAGAAAGTGTTATTGTCCATGGTCTTTGCACTTTATGGCAGAACTTTTGGCATTCTACTACACATACAAGGAAATTTCATAACTAGGTGCCTATCTTGGGTTGCTGGTGTTTGGAATTCAGTTTGTATATGCACTTCTATAGTAAAACGCTGCTTGTTTAAATATCTGCAATAGAAAATTCATGCACTGTATCAATGGTACCTGCCTTAACTGCTGGCTTGTAATTGGCAAATAGGTGGTTTCAGATTCTTATTTACTTCATTGAGTCAAAAGAGATTAAAATACTCTAAAAGAAAAGATTTTACTTAATTTTTTGGTGCCTTGCACAGTGTTTAGAAGATTATGTATTTATGAAGATAGAAATAAACCTTTCAAACAGATGCACACATGGTATTCTGTTACAGAAATAGCATAGAACATCAAAAGTCCTGTTCAGCTTCAGTTATAAACTTAGGTTAAGATAAAGTTAGTATTTGGATGTGTAGGCTATAAAAACACCTGCAGCTTAAGAACAAATTACCTGAATTCCCCTGTGTAGAAGAGACATCTGTTGGTGTAGATGTTACTGAAAAAAGACATTTTTCCTCAGCCAAAAACCAGGATTGGCGTAAGCTTTGATATTTTGACCTTTACTTTGTGGGGGAAGTTAATGGATTTTGAACAGTCTGACTACCTAGTGAGCTGGAGGTACTGTTGGGTGTCTTCTGTGATGCATCTTAAGACCAGGAAGCATTTGTCTGCTTGGGTGGGGGTGGATGGGTGCCTTCAACGTTGACTGTAAACTGAGGGAATGCATAGACCCAGTATCTTAGCAGAAGCACAAGTTAGGTACACAGTGTCACATTGTTGTACTATAAGTTGTGGAAATACTGAAATGCAAATCATTCTATTATTGTATTTGTGTTTGGATCATCATGAAAGTTATTCTCTTGGACTAATTTGCCTTTTGAAGTTACCGGTGAAATGGAGACATGGCAGGAGTAGCATCTGCAGTACTCATGCACGTGAAAGCGAGGGGAGAAGATGACATCTACCTGCAGCTGCATCTTGGAGTCTGGCTAAACCAGTGTGCAGAGACTCTGTGGCAGGCTCTGACAGCTGCCGGCTGCTGCCTCTCAACCCTGTGTATCCAAGTCTCCCCAAATGACAGCTCCTTCATTTCAGAAATGGGGAAGAAAAGCTACCCCTTGATTACTCCAAAATTAACCATCAGGATTTTTGGTTAAGACTTGTCATAGAAGTTAAACTTTCTCACTGGGAGCTGCCTGTGCTGGACGCTTGAGATTTTAGACTATTTATGGGCTGGTTTTACGCTTCATCCCTCACTGTTGCCTGATGTACCTTGTCAAGGGTTTCTGTGGAAAGTCAGCAGCACAGGGGAGACGTATGAGTACGGAGCTGCACGTTCCCCCTGGCCCGGAGAGGAAGCGCCTGGCCACGTGCGTGGGTTCAGCCAGCAGCCGCTGGAGAGGGACAGCCAGGCTGCCCTGGCCAGAGCACCTCCCTCTGCTGCCCAGCGCCGAGGTACAGCACAGCCAGGAACAGAAGAGGAATTAAAGCTGAGTTATTTTAAGACCTGCACAACTTCTTGGCTCGTGTGATAAAGACCGTTGCTTGTGTTTTACAAAGCGAATCGTAACTCGGACTGATTCCCCTGCCTGCTGATGCCCTCTCCTGCCTGCTGATGCCCTCTCCTTCCCAGGCCTGGCAGCATATTTATGACTTACCCTTTATTCCAGGGATGAAGGGACGAAGCTCCCAGCCAAGGGACAAAGCTTAGGCACAGCTCTCCTCTGGCAAGTCCATCTCAGAAGGCCAAAGCCTTCATCTTCTCCGTGGCAGAGATGAGCAAGGCTGGACTGACACACCCCACCACCACCCATGGGGACCCTTCCCTTCCCCATTAACTGTCTTCTGGGGGGTTGTTCTGTCCTCCTGCCCTTCTTTTCAGGGCAGGAACAGGAGGAGAGCCAGTGGCTGCTTCATTAACACATGGCCTGGTTCAAAACATTTCAAAGCACGCTACAGCTCTGCCTGGAGATCTTGGGGAAGAGCTGTGCCCACAGCCGGCTTCCTCCAGACACAAAAGGATGCATTCCTGCTCTGAAAAGCTCACAGACCAAGAAGTTGTCAGAGTGCCTTACAAACAGACAAAAGTCCCGAGGACAATCTTTAGATGTTTGTCCTTTTTGGGTTTCTGGGTGAGTTGTGTAAAGTGTGGGAGGAACGGGATAAAATGTAACCTTGCCTGCTTCCTGCAGTCCAGCTGACTCCCTGTCACAGCATCTCTAGAAAGAAGAAATGATCAAATATTGGTGATGTTACCTGTTGTCCTGAGAGTGGAGTGGGGGTGTCTCTGGAGCACTTACCCTGTGTTTGTGTCTCTCAGCCCAGCAGAAGCTGAGGGATGCTTTTCTGCCTGGTCCCCAGGGAATGGGTTGGGTTTAAGATGACTTAACTTTGACAGTTTGCAGGGATGCTTTTGTGAGCAAACATACCACAGGCTTCAAAAATAACTTGGGCAGGTTTTTCTAAACCTGCTAAAAATATAAAACCCGACAAACTGCATCTTCCTTAGGAGAGGACGGCCTGCTCAGGAATGTCCCTGCCACACACTCCGTGGTGTGCATGAATGTCACACTGCTTACTGCTGATCTCCTCGGGTCTCCAGTGCACACATGGCAGAGGGATGAACAGGAATCCTCCAACCCTGCTGTTTAAACACTGCTGTGAAATTCAGACTGTTTTCAGTTGAAGTATGTGCCTTTTTTACAGAAGCTAGAAGATGATTTCCAGGGACGATGATCATCTGTAAGTTATGTAATGGTTGAGAATATAGAATTCTCAAGACATTTGTATTTTAAGTATCTCCAGAGAGCTTCAAACAGCAACACAGAAGCAGCCTGGGATGAAGGGTTTCTGTAATGCTATGTGCTGTAGGGTGGTTCTGCTTTCTGCACGGTGGGCAGTGGAGAGGTCAGGCTGCGAGCACGGGCAGCCTCTCCCAGTGCTAAATGCGAGGATGTCATCAAGGTGTCTTGCCCTTCAGGCAGAGATGGCATTTTAAGAAGCGTATTCATCTTTTTAACTGCTCCTTGCACTATTCCTTATTGCACCAGGAAGCAGCACCACTGCTTGCAAGATTCATTCCAACTATTCAAGTTATACTGCAAAGGGCTGCCTGGCCTCCCTCCGTGCCCACTCACACCCCAGGCTGTGCAGGCAGTGCACACTGCACGCAATGGTGCTGCTACAGAAGTAGCTCTGCTTATGGCCTTGAAGGAGAACCAGTCCTGTAAGCTTCCTGAGGACAGGCTGCTGCTCCTGCAGCACCATTACGTGCTGAGTCCTTCCTTAGGACTGATGTTGCCCTGGTGATAGCAGAATCTCCTTTGTGTGTCACTGGTCAGTGGGGACCATCCCACTCTGCGTGGGGTGCTGTCTGGCTCTGTGAGGGGTTTCCAGTCTTCTGCTGTGCTTGCTTTGTATCTGAAGTTGCCAAAACTTGAGAGTTTTTCCTGTATGTCTTGCACGAAAGAACCTATTCCCAGTTCTTTCCGTAGCACTAGAGATGCAGGCTGTCATTTGCAGTAAGGCTCGTGATGTTCCAGGATGTGATAAGGGGTTCCTGTGTTTTCAGAAGTAGCAAGTGCTTGGGGCATTGGTTTTGAGACCCAGAGGGAACTACCTTTCATCTGGGAAGATTCACCATGGAGCGCTTGCTGAGTACCGTGTGGAAAATGTTGCAGCTCCTGAATCCTTCTGAGCCAGCACCATTTGTCTTGCATGCATTTTCTCTTTGAAGCAACAAGCTAGAGGCAACTCTGCTGAGCCTGATCTGGGGCAGCAAGCACATGCTTTGATGGCCTTTCCGTGGCAATACCTGTGGCGCTTTCAGACTCGGGAGGTAGCCCTTTTCCACCTTTCAAACATCCACTTGGTCCAAGTGCTGTTGTTTACATGATAGGCCTGGCATTCCAGCCGCACGCTTGGTATTTGTGTCCTGGCCCAATGCCAGGTTGGCCAGTGCTGTGCACATGCTCCTTCAGTGTGCCCTGGCCATCATCTTCCTGTTACCATGGACCATGGGGTCTCTTGAACAGGGTGCATGTCATAAGCTTCCCCTTTCAGCTAATGCCTTCTGTTCCCACCCCCAGTGCCACCTGCCATGTGTGCCTGTGTGCTTTCGCAGCTCATTTCAGAGCAAATCCCAAGACCCTGGCCATACCATTCCTCCGCCTCTCACTTGTGTTTGTGTGGCTTTGATCATTGGCACTGAAATCGAGGGAGGCTCTGGTCTTCCCTTCATCAAGCATGGGACAGTTTCTTCCACATCCACCTCAGTCCTCTCATCCATCCTACACCTCAGTTCAGCCTTTCCCTTCTTAGCCCACATTGCTCATCTTCACGAGGCACTTGCCCGATTCTTCCCTGGTTGGGTTTGCTCTTTCTTACCCTTCCGGTTATGATGCACTCGCCAGCTCAGTCTGAGCACACAGGTTTTGTCCTTCACAGAAAGCTCACTTGCAATGGCCCCAGAGCAGAGCCGGGCTGTTTTCTAACTCATTGCATCCCACAGCAGGCATGGCAGTGTGCCAACAGCGGCCAACAGCGCTAGAGTGTGGGGCACACTCCTCATGTTCTTCCTTCTCTTCTCTGGATGTTTGTAGGCAAAAAAGCCTGGAGAAGATGCTTTCTCTTTCCGGAAAATAAAGGGTAATTTCGTATTTATTTCCCTACCGGGCAGGTTCTGAGGAAGATCTTGTTGTACAAGCTCTTTGGAAAGCCATTAAGGTGGGGCTATTTGTTTAGCAGCAGGAAAATCAATCAATCAAAAACTGTTGGGAGATTACTGGAAGGGCAGCAACGAGGGCTGGTCAGAAACTCCACCACATGGCTGTCACAACCAGCAGAGGGGTAGTAAATGCCTCTTCGTCTTGTTGGCTGCTCTTCTGTTTCAGATGCATGTAATGGCCCTTGCATGTTGTTGCTCTCTATGTACAAACCTGGTCATTTCTGTGGAAATCCAGATCTTTTCCTTGTTCCCTTTGCATACTGCTGAACCCCACTCAAAAGAAGGAGAGAAAAATAAAAAAAAAGGAGGGACTTTGGTCATATTCATTTGCACACAGCAGCAAATGCTGAAGGTCTTCTGAGGCTGCTCTTAAAACCATTTTACAAGCTATTAATGCAATAAAGTAGGGAGAGTTTGGAAGGTCAATGTGCAGCTCCCCTCTTAGGTTCCAAAAATGGAATGGTAATATGGAAAAAGTGGAAGTGAATTGCCAACCATTTCCACTGCACTGGTTACGATGAATGGGAAACACCTTTCCCTTTACGCCACAGTGTACTCTCGCACGGTGTCCCCATGCTTTCAGATGTGAATTTACTGTAGGGGGCTGACAGGTAGTGACCCACCCACCTCTTCTCCCCAGTGACAGCACTAGTCTGCTGTGTATCTGCATGTGTGTGTGTGCTCCTAATCTTGTGTCCCGCTAATGGCCAAAGCATGCCCCATTCCACTGTGCACCGCAGCTGCTTTGCCCATGTGCATAGACAACACTTAGGTAAGCTTTTTGAAAGGAAAACATGGAGAAACTGGAGAAAAAGACCCAACAACCCAGAGGTGATGTCTAAACCACTGTTTTACAGGTGCCTTGCCTGGTTGTTTATGAGCAGTCACCTCTAAGCTACGCAAGTGCTGTGTGTGCGTGGTGGTTTGACCCCGGCTGGACACCAGATGCCCACCAAGTGGCTCTGTCGCTCCCCTCCTCAGCAGAACGGGGAGGGGAGAAAATAAGATGGAAAGAAAAAAACTTGTGGGTCAAGATGAAGGCAGTTTAATGAAGTAATAGCAAAAGTTGCAGCTGCAGAAGCAAAGGAAAACAAAATATGTTATTCTCTACTTCCCATCAGCAGGCAACGTTCAGCCATGTCCCGGGAAGCAGGGCTCCAGTCCACACAGCAGTTGCTCTGGAAGACAAACATCGTAAATAACAAATGCCCCCCTTCCTCCTCCTTTCTGTTAGCTTTTATATCTGAGTAGGCATCATATGGTATGGAATACCCCTTTTGTCAGTTTGGGTCAGCTGTCCTGGCTGTGTCCCCTCCCAAGATCTTGCCCACCCCTGGCCTGCTGGTGAGAGGGGGGCCGGAGGGAGAAGGTTGGGGGGACAGCCCTGATGCTGCGCCAGCGCTGCTCAGCAGTAGCTGAACCACCGGCGTGTTACCGACACCTTTCTAGCTACTGATACAAGCACAGCACTGTGAGGGCTGCTATGGGGCTCAGCCAGACCCAATAAAGTGTGCTACACTGGTTCGTCATGACAGCTCCCGAAGTCCTGGGGAGCAGCAGGAACACAAGGCTCCCCCACACATGGCTCCCGTCCCAGGGAGCCACCAGACCAACGACAGACATATTGGTGCTGTGTGAACTAGTTCATCTGGGGGACAACCCCACTTACCACAGCCCAATGGGCAGGACGCTTCCACGGGCACTGGGAGATAGCTTCAGGTCACATGTCAGCAGGCACTGGGACAGATCTTCAGGTCCCACCAAGATGAAGGAACTAGCCCGTGCACTCTCACTAAGAGTTATTTCTAACCACCAAGAGGGTAAGGGAAATCCAGCTGCTTTTCTTAGCCTGCTCTGGCTTTTAGCAGTGCAGAGACTTCCCAGTCGTTCTGGGTTTGACCATAGCTCTGAAGAGCATTAGGTGATACATTCCTTAATGTGACTGCCCAGAGACGTTCCCTGCAAACTTACACACAAAATCTTTGTTACTGTCTGACCTTCTTGCTGTAATAGTTCACCTGCCTGCTCACGTGTGAACCACTGTTAAACCCCAGTGTCAGAGCCGTGCTCTGGCTCAGCATAATGCTGTGATGCAAACATAACTAGCAGCCTCATCACCAAGGTCAGCATGCACCAACGTCCCTCAGGGCCACAGCACTCAATGAGATCAGTCTGCACCCTATTTCTTTGCTCAAGCCACAGGAGTTTGTCGTAAAGGAGAATATTCCCTTGTCCCCTATCCCAACCTGTCTCTCAAGACAGTTTGAGAAGGCCTCGTGGTTCCTATTCCTTTTCTTCTAGTGCATATGGCAGCATGGTGCTGCTCTGCATGTGTGTGCAAGTAAGCATGCACAGCTAGGGATGGAGGAGAAAAAAAATAAATCAGACCTAGAAGCTGACATGGATTAGTGTCTGCTTGTGTAAAATGTGTAGCAGGATCTGATGCATGCAAGTCCATTACTGGCCAGTCCTTGTAGCCGAAAGTATCTATTTACATAGCAGCTGCATGAGCACTCTGCGAGTCAGGGCAGTCACATTTTCCCAGTGCCTCGCCAGTGACCGGTAATGAACATGCTGAGCACTGCTGGCAAGGAAAGATTAACCACACGGCGACAGAACGGGCTTGATAGATTTTATTGGCAATGCTAGTGTCATACTCAGGAACCACAACCCTTTGTCAGACTGTTAGTGTTAACTTGCATGACAAGTATCAGTGACCAACTGTATTTGAAATATAGTTAAAGTGCCTAGAAATAATAGGCATCTTAAAAAAAAAAAAAAGGAAAGGAAAGTCATTCCATCCACTCAAGCCAACCTTTATAGATCTTACATCTGAAGCACAACTGATGTACTGTAATTGTTACGTGGACTTGACTGTAACCTCTACAGCAGCACACAGACAATGCAGTTCTCTCATTATGCACATGCTTTAGGATCGTTTATTTTAATGCTTTCAAATAAATATGTTCCATGCAGCACACCGCAATAAATAAGGAGCAGCAACTTTCGTATAGTACATCCATTCATAATGTAAGTCACCATGTGAAACACCACATCTAAAGTCTTTGGCCCAGTCCCATACAGTGAAGCACACCACATCTGCACATAATCATATCTGGCTTCATATGGATTTAATAGGACTATGCCAGAAGGGCAATGTGAGCACAAGTTTAACCAGGGGTTCCTAGCTATTAAATACAGCTACTAAGTAGTTAAAAGGCAACAACTAAACCCATAAAGGGTTGATTTGTCTTTTCTTTCTTACTTTTCAGACAGAAATATAAAGTATGAAAATGCTCTGGATATTTTCAGCCTTGTGTAAAGCAGCGTGATTAATATGGAATACTTTGAGCAATACTGGCACGTACACTGGCATCAAAAGCCACGGCAAGACTGACTCTGACACTGAACACCGGCATCCTCAGCGGGGGAAAGCTGCTGTTCTGGCGACGGCAGGCGCTGCCCCTTCCCTTCCTCTAGGCTGAGAGTTCCACTGCCCCGTCCTCTTCGCTGTCTGCTCGGTTGGCACGGATTTCCACCAGGGTCCGAGCAAAGCGGGTCCATTCGTCGTTGTGCGGAACAGCCAGCTGGGGGAGAAACCGACAGGGAATTAAAAGACCGCGTGGGGAGACGGGTTCTCTCTCTGGCCCAAACCCAAGGCACTTCCTTTGAGGAGAGCTCCTGTTGCAATCAGCGCGGTTGTGCACGGTGGAGCACCAAGGCACGGGCCTCTCCAGCCCGCCCTGTGTTGGTTACAGTGACGTGCTGCCCAGTTCTCAGGACACATCTGGCAGCTTCCCGCTCAGTACCAGCTAGAAGGAGCTTTTACAGTCACTGGCAGAGAAAACAGCTTTATCTGCTTGATTTTAAGGAAACGTTTCTTGCTGGAGTGCTGTTGCAAAATCTACCCCTTGCTTAAAGTATTTCAGATTTTCCAAAGTAAGATGAGGCATTTTGATCTCTACAAGCATATACACGTATGTTTAACTTCACACACGTGAGCTGGCCATTTGAAGTCAGTGAGGCTGCGCCTGAGTGTAATTGTTTGCAGGACCGAGGTCGATGTGCACAAGGTAACAGAGCTTTTACAACACTGCACTGAAACTATTTTCCTGAAGTTCATTAAAGCTCTGAATAGTAAAATAAATATATTGTGTTATTTTAGTTACCCTCCTCTATGTGGAGGAATTCATAATTACAAGAAACGCATTATAATGGAAATGTTATACCAACTGAGTACTACGTTACTGGTCTGATTTTTTTATATCATTGTGCAAGATCCATTTCCATTTAATACCATTGATGTTTCTAATGAAGAGATCTTGAACATTAGGCTTCAAGAGGGACATGTAATCTAAATAGCTAAACTTCCAGACAAAACCCTTTAGTGCTATGGCAAAATAATACTGCAGTCATTTCCAGCTGGATCCAATACTACAATTTCTGGAAGATAATGCAAGCTGGGATTGAGATAATTAAAAAAAAAAAAGCAAAAAAAAAAAAAAAGCAAGCAGTTTTCTCTAACTTTGTTTTCACTAACTCAAATTCCAGAAACAGCAACAAGCATCCAGATGAACCATGCACATTTTTACTGCCCTCTTGAAGCCCTGTCATCATGTCCTGAATATAATATGAAAAAAAAACACTGTTTCAAGACATTGTGCAGTGCTTGGTACTGAAGAAGGCAACTGTTTGGAAACAACAGGGCATATAATAAACTGCTGTCCACCTCAGCAAATGGATGCCTTTAGACTAAAGAATGAGTATGACCTTAGCTAATCCAGTCTGTGGTACTCAATATTCAGTCTGTGGTACTCAATATTCAGTCTGTGGTACTCAATATTCAGTCTGTACTGACTGATTTCTTTTGCAACATCACCAAAAATGCCATGCAGGTGGCTGGCTAAGTACACCCATTTGGTGCTAGCAGATGAGGTGCACACGAGGCTGTATGGTACACTGTACTGGAATACAGTCAAATTATTCTCCTCTCCTTACATCCCAACAGCCATACATATAACTGGAGACTAAGAAAAGGATCTATTACATGAACTAGCAAGCCTGGCTGGGGAAAGAGCTTGTGTATATGCCCAGCATTAACCACATGTGAAAGCTCAGCAGACACTGCTGCAAGTTCAGTGTTAATCACGTGGGCAGGAATTTGCCATACTGGCTCTATTTGCTTTGTATCTCACTGGTGCTGGTCAGTTTGCCAACTATTTTGTATCTAGCTTTGCCTCTGCATCCAGTATCTTGGGGAAGAACATAGCACGTGTTGTGAAGTTTTCCGTGTATAGTGCATGTATCAGTGACTCAGTTACATTATAAAAGGCTGGTGTACAAGAAGTTTGGGGGTTTTGCCTGCTGAAATACTGAATATAGTGCAATTCAGTATCTACCGAGGCTACAGACTGAGAAACGCGTTCTGTGTGAAAGTCATCTCAGCCCTCAATAATAGGTGTCACTGCAGTCTCTGGGTTTTCCCTTCTTTGTCTTCCACTTGCATTTTTCTCCTTTACTCTTCCCAGGAACGGAGACCACTGTTATAGGAGTAAATCATATGAGACAGCTGTCTCACGCTTACACGCACAGATGTGGGTTTGTTATGGTCTTTATTTGAAAGACAGCTCTGTTCTTTCAAAAACAGCAGAAGGAAATGTAACACCAGAGGGGAGGTCAGTGCATCAACACACAAGTACCCATAGCATGGGCTTGGTCACAGCCACACACCTATACAAGCTACTGTATAGTAAGTCAAGGGACTGTGCAGAGATCCTTCTATCAGAGGTGCAATCAAAACCAGCTGTATAGAAATTTCCCTGTTACTATTGCTTGTGTCCTGAAACATTTTATTTCTTGCGATGTGTACAGCACTATCATTTATCAAATGCTTGAATGAAAACATGAAAGGAGTCTCACTTCTTTCAAGTAGTAAAATCATTAAAGTGGGACAATATCCTAGGCAAAGGACTTACTGAATTTAATAAAGCCTTGTTTCTCCTTGTCTTTTAAAGTCCTAAACAACATTATATTGTATTAAATGGCTGAAGAAGACAATATGTCACTCTAAAAAAAACCATTAAATATATTTATGACATTGAGATCATTTAATTTCCCTTACTCCACAGCATGGCCACAGACAAGTAAAACTGAAATCCAACCTGTTAAAACAAATTGGTATCTCAAGCTTGAAGAGTCTCCCCACAAACGTATGTATTACATGCACTACTAGCTGACAGTGTTAGCAAGACCTGGGCTGTTTTTAATGAGCCTGTTCACAAAACAGTTAATGATGGAAGTGAATACCTGTAGCACAGAGATGAAAACATTCAGTGCCCATACATGATCTAATTCCTTAGAACTTCTTATTTCACCTTATTTAACCTCAAGCACTGCATCATGCTTTCAACGAGGGGCCAATCCTGCTAACAGACTGTTAGTAGAATAAACCTCTCTAATATAAATTCCTCAGGGATGCAGAGGGAAACCTTGGCAATAATGAAGTCAAAAGGAAAAACTGACTTTTATTCCCGCCCCCCTACTTCTTTCTGTCAAAGCCCTAGTACTGAACCACTATAGTTAAACAGCAAAAGACCACAAATAAAAACAAAAGCATCCACAAATTCCAACTCAAATTCTTGTCTGAATTAATGTTCCCCTTCCAGTCATTTTCCATTCAAGTTCCTTCAGCCAGGCACGCTGACACCCACAAGCATTGGAGGCCTGGGTCTATCTGTGCAGTCTCCGTTTCAGCTTCTCTGCACAAGTTTTCTCTATAAATACCAGGGCAGAGGTGGAAGAAATGAGGGGGTACTTCACAGAGGAAGGGCAGAGGTTTAGAGCTATCTGGGTGTTCCTCACTGGTCTGGTGTTTTTACCATTTTTCTGTCCGCTTCCAATTACTACAAAGCAGCATGTGTTGAATAACAGCAGTCATGGTGTTGACGCAGGGTAGAGGTGTTCACCAAAGCATAATAACTTAATATGTTAACATTTGGGTCAGAAGGTTATTTGAATGAACTGACACTAAGGTATGGAGCAGAAGAAGAAAATAAATGCTATTAGGTGTTCTCCTTTGATCCCTTCACAATGGAAGGTACGCGCCACGCACATCTAATTAATTGACTTAATTACGCTGCTTTAACTTAAATAAAGTTAACTTAAATAAACTTAATAAAGGTTGCGTCAGATAGCAATTCTAATGAGGAAAACCAGTATTATGAAAGCAAGGTGGTGACTTTAGCCAAACTTTGTCTGTTAAGCTGTATGAAGAGGGGTACTTTTGTCTTCTGTTTGGCTTTGAAAATATCAAAAGAGCTTAGGCTGCAAGCCTACCAACCTGCAAGTGTGACTACAAGTTTACGCATCCAAATAAACCTGCTTCTGCTTGTGAAGTTACACATGCTCAGCTGGTTACAGGAGTGAGAATCTAGTATAGGAAGACATCTTCTCAAGATGTTAGGATGGTGACCCATTTTTAATTGGGTAAAGATATTTAACTCAGGACAATTGGTGTCTCTCATTTCTAAAAAAAAAAAAAAGTTTTCTTTATATCACTATCAACTTCTTAATATCCTCCCCCAATTCACTTTCATAAAATATTCTTGCAAAAGCACTCAATACCTATGACTATCTGAAAGTGCATGATCAATAACGTATAACAAATAACAAAGACATGTAACATACAAAATACTAGGCACATTTAAGATTTTATCATTTAAACTAGTTCACAAACTGTTTTTCTTGCTGATATTAAAAAACTGATTTACGTGATGCAAACCCTCAGAATTAATTTTTCCACCACCTTCATTACTATGAATTTGGGTAAGAAAAGATAACTCTCCAGCACACTCCTCCTGGCTACACGGTGCAGCACAAATAACACAGCTGGAAAAGGAAAGCCTCCCTGGGCAGCGCCTCCCTGGGCAGCGCCTCCCTGGGCAGCGCCTCCCAGCCAGCAGCCTTCACACCACCACGCAAAGTGAGCTCAGCTGAGCCCCCACATTGAGCCCGGCTGCGTGCTGCACACAAGGGCTGATACGCAGCAGCCACGATTCATACTAAGCACCAGAGAGGTGGATTCGTAATTTCAGCTATCCCAGTGCCAGTCTCCAGATAGTAACACTGAACAAATTCCCGCCTATTCCAGTGAGGCATTACAGTTATCAGTTCATCTTATTATAGATAAACAACATTATAGCTATGTGACTCTTTCCCAGTCCGTGCTTTTGCCATCCACCCTATGTACATATACCAAGGGAAGGCAACTCTTGACTGGACAGAACAGAAATACAAAGAGCCTAGAAAGTGAGATGATGGGATGCAGCAGTGAAAGGATTGTAAAGTAGGAGCAGAGATCACCCTGTCCTTTTCTTCTTCTCACCTACTAGAGGTGGCTGGTTTCTGGCCAGGTAGAAGCCCCTCGTCTCTAGTATCATTCTTCACCCTCTTCTTTTTTGGGTGATAATGTATTGAGCTGTGCTTTCAAGACTGGAGAGGATTTGAACAACACCCAGATTTGGAAGGAAGGGATCTGCCTGGCTGGGCCACATAGGTCAGCCACAGTAGGTCCCTCCCCTGTTCATTTTTCAGAGTCACGGGGTTACAGCAGATTTTGAAGCAACAAGGCTTGTAAAGTTTAAACGTAATATTGTTCAACTTGCACCTGTTCTCCACTGTAGATAAAGGATAAAATGACCAGACCCAAGGGAAATTGCTGCCAGGATCTTCCTCACAAGCACCTGGCTTTGCCTTGCCCATATGTCACAATTCTACGTGATCTATGTAGTGCATGACAAAACCGAATCTCATGGTGCCACCACAGAGCACTTAGATTTTTGAACCTTCTGAAGCTTCTCTGTGTTTCCTGGGTTGATCACTCTAGCCAGGCACTTCACTTACCTGTTAGCTTTCCAGCCCTGAAGCACCAACACGTGCCCCCCCTCAGCGCTAGTTCTGACCAAGGAGATGGTTCATGCGCACCTGGTATGAGAGTGACAGAGCCCTCTGCCCCCCAGGGCTCGCCAGGTCGCAGTCACAGGTCGCAGCATGAATGTGAGCTTCACCATGAACAGCCTCCTCCATCTTCTTGTCAAGGAAGAGATTTCCTCTGTGTACAGAGCTTCCAATCCATAGACCAGGGATCTTACAAACACAAACTGTATTTCCCGTGTTCTCCCAGAAACTGTGCTATTAGCAACTTTACTGAACACTACTACTCTTAAGACTGCAAGAGAGAACTCAGGAAAAGGAGACGCTCTGACCAGACAACTCTCGATGCTGCCATTTGTGTCAGCTAGTGCTGGGCTCCCCCAGCAAGCAGAAAAGCAACAAAAAACCCCAGTGCCTGAAGACAAAAATCAACATAAACTTCATTTTCAGATCATTTAACACCTTCTAGTAACATTTGCTCTTTTAAGTTATGTCTATTAAGAAAAAGGCATTATTTTGAGACAAAAGAAAAAAGAGCTTTGAATGTGCCTTTTAAAGGAATCTATCCAGAAGGCTGAAATAAGATATTACAACATATTTCAAGATTTTCATATATTCCTCTCCTATCCATCTTTTTTATGGCTGAGAGTGTTTCAGCTCAATTTGTCCAAATCTCTGTATAGATTCAGTTTCCCTGAAAAACCACTCTCCAGCAAATGAATTATTCATTGAGGATATTTCACTTTATTCCTGGCTTCTTGCCTTCCCTGGAGCCTGTAAATCTTTGGGATGGGAGCAGACAAACTTTTCCTGCCTTCATCCCTCCACACTCTTGTCCAGCACAGCTCTCCTCTGAGGGCTGGGGACTCCCCCAAGGAGATAAAATGCAATTGCAGCAGCAGCAGCCACTTCCACTTCGGAAAACCCAGTGTCCCATAGCCTCAAAGGGAGCTCAGTCGTCAGTGTTCAACCTATTGCATTTCCTTTTAATGACTGTATGTCATGGGTCAAGCTACCTGTCACTGAGACACTGGTTCATAACCTGCAGCGCTGATCACTGGTGAAAGCATCATGCAATCCCAATCACTAGGTTAATAATAATTTATTTTTGTTTGTTTGTTTTACCTGGAGTTTAGATGCCTCAAAGCCAAAATAGCCATGGGAAGAACTTCCTTGGCATTGTCTCTGACCGCGGGGTTATTCTGAAGGGGCAAATTTTTCCAACCAGAGCAGTTTATAGGTGCTTCTAACACACGCATCCCGTGGACACAGGTGTAAAAGGAGAATCTGAAAATGAACCGTTACACCACGACTTGGAACGATCTGCCAAAGTATGTGGTCTGCAGCCAGCCTGCACAACCGTATTGCCACACACTGTTTTCAATTAGACGTTTGCAGACGAGCCTGCATGGTGGTCCAAGATACACTCTAAGGGTGACAGCGGTTCCTGATTCAAAAATCTGTGACCCATTCAAACGCATTTCGTAGAAGTACAATGCTTTCTTATTTTTGTATATAGAAAACCTTGTTCTGATCTAGGTTGCTGGGTTTCTATAGCTAGTCACTGTGCTCCTGAAGATTAGAAACGTTCTGATTAACACGCATCTTTTATTAGCTGCATTTGGGTTTGTTGCTGTTTGGAGGTAAAGGCTGATCTTATTTTAGACAATCCCGTTTACTCGTCTCCACTTCAACACAGCCATATTTGCAAAAAAATCTCATATCCAGCAGGGAAAACAAAATATGAAAATTCATGCTCCTCTCATCTCTAAAATACTCTGTTGCTATTATAACTTTTGAGAAGGGCAAGTTAAACACTCTTTGAAGAGATAGCTAATTAAAGCTTAGAAAATATTCAGATTAATTTGAGTTTCTGGAAAATAGCACGTCTGGTAAACTAACTTTAATGACTAAAATCTCAGACTTCACACTAAGTTATTTGTGTATGTGGTTTATCACTATTTTTATATTCTTTCAATTTAATAGCATCATCAAATAAATGTAGCTTCAGGCAAATATAATTTTAACTATTTTCTCTAAGCAGAATTTTTGTCAACCTATATTGTCCATATCACCCTCTAAAATTAAGTGCTGTATAGAAAAGAAATGTGCTGCAAATACTTTGTGCGATGGATTGACATCTGAATGCAGCTATGACAACATAGGTAAAAATATTTTTAATGACAACAAAATATAACTACTTCAGTTTGATGTTTTCTAAAAAGTAGAACAGACAATTGGTCTAATTTTCTGGGCAAAAGAGAACACTTCCAGAATGAGGACTGTAATATTTACAAATGAAAACCAAGAATTACAGTTCTGCTTTAAGCAACTGATCCTATCTTCTGGAGTTCAACAGATGTTTTATCACTACCACTGACGTGAAAACAGATATGTAAATGTAAATATTAAGTATCTTGATAAGCACACATACAGCAGGCAGGCATGTACATATTCTGGCCGTGGTCTTGCCCCCCAGAATCAATTACAGACTGCCTTTGATATTTTTCTCAACCTATATGGATTTTTTTCCCCTGAAAAAGCCTATATTTTTCCAGGCAACACCCTATGCCACACACATGGATGGAAACAAAGTGGGAGGTAATATGCAATGAAATGGCCACCAAAGTAACCAAGAGCACCCTTTTCACATAACTATAGTACCACTGTATTTAACTCTTGGGAGAGCTGATCATCACTGTTAACAATGGATGAAACCACTGGCAGGAACTCAAACCCCACATACTGCATGCAGATGATTTTAATAAGATACAGTGTTTAGACCACAAAGGATACACTCCAGAGTAGCTCTATATATATTTGTTTACTTAATTGAAGGGGTGGAATACCATAGGCAGCCTAAATATTGCATTTATTCTATGCACAGCAGTCAGTCTAGTGTCACAGACACAGTATACACCACCCTTCTATGAAGTTAATTACTTAGCCCTCATCTAGATTAATGTCTGTTGTGATTTATTTCTTTGCAACTCACCAGCAGGTTCTGATTTAACTAGCACTGCCATAGTAAAAAGAAGACAAAATATTAGCTTATATGACAAAAAAACCCTTAATCTCAAACAGAAACTGAATCCATTTTCAGCAAACTTTGACTTTTTCTCCTAAGGAGAACAGTAGCTGCTGAATTGTTAACATAGTTGATAGTAAATTATGTTTTGAATACCAAGCAAACAATGGTGTTATTTTAATAATTTAGATGTAATGTGCAAAGATATGCTGTATAAAGGGCCTACATAGGAACTCAAGCATTTGAATGCCCATTAATTCTATTCTAAACTTAGTCCTCTGTCTGCAGCAGTCATCTTGATGCCAGCCTAACAGGAGAACAGACTAAAATGTAGTCCATAAATTATACATACATGACACACAAATGCATGTTAACAGAACATTAAGACTGCAGACTGTAACACTTCAAAGATAGGAAATGTCAGAGTTAAGGCTAACTCCCTCAATTTGAGCATGTTATTAATTTTGTGTTATGATACTGTCTTTAATCTTAAAAAAGAAAAAAAAAAGAAAAAGAAAAAGTAAGAAACAACAAAACCTGTGCTGGAAGCAAATACCAATTATGGAAAACTTCAGCCTGAAGGATTAAAACTTGATAGGGTGTATGGGAAAGAAAACAAGGAAGTGGAAAGTATCTTTAATTGTAGACAACGCTTCAGTTCCACCTATAATATCAGAGTTGGCTTAGGCTCTCCTGAATTAACCAGAAAGAATGATGTCCAAGCTATCGGATTATGCTTCCCTCAATTAATGTATCAAAATGCTGCACTTGATATTGAATACAGAGGATAAAATATTGAATAATCACCAGTCATTTTGAAAGAGATGACTGAAAGTTGAAATTCAGATTACTTTCGTTTCCTTAGATTTATTTTAAAAACACAAATGTTAAGCTATAAGCTCATAGCCAGAGTGCTTTCACCAGTCACATTGTGGGGATCCTCCCCTATGAATCTCCTTGAGTGATATTTTCAAAGGCAGAGATACTGGCCTGTTCAAGTCCTTGGAAACAGGAGACACTTAATATAATTGATCAGCTGTGGGAGCAGTAAGAGCATCTGCCATGCTTCAGAAAAACTAACAATTTTGCTTCAAAAAAGGCAGTGCCCTAAGCAGCAAAGTTCTTGCAGTTCCTACCTTTCCAACACTTCAGTAATGCCATCAGTTTACAGGTTGATTAAGAAAAACAGTCAGCGACGCTGTCATTCGTCTCCCACGGGGATCTCAGTCCTGCTTTGACTGCCATTTCTCAAAAGTCATTGAAAACTACCGTAATTTTTTGCATGAGTTTCAGGACATTTAATGCTTGGAGCTAAGGGATCAGGAGATTCCTCCTCTACCAAATTACGTTACCAGTTCTCATCATTGCACTAGAAAGCCAAAAAATACCAAATGGATCAAAACTAGAAGGTAAGGAGCCTTCAACATATTGGTCCCTCCAATATCTACTTTTTTTTTTTTTTTTTACTGACAACTACATTGATTGGAAGAACTGTCCCATCACTTTTACTTGAAGTACTAGAGCTTCAGCCTGTGAGGCAGCTGCACTGGCAAAGATACCTCCCTGGAAGTTCAGCTGAGTGAAGGACTATTGCCTAAGGGAAGAAATAAATCATGGTGTCTTCAGCTCACCTTGCTTCCTTTCTGAGTCAAGTCGACCATGTCCATGACATGATTGATGCCAGGAAATCTGTCAGAACAGGATCTGTAGATGACTTCTGCCATGGCTTTCTGGCTCCCTGTTGGCAAACAGGCTCTCACCAAAGTAGCTTGTAGACTGCTCAAAGATTTTGGGTTGCAGGAGAGCTGCTGCCTTTCCTGAGATCTTGCACACATTCCATTATCTGCAAAAGCTCATCCATGAAATAGCAGTGGGTTTGTTTTGTTGTTTGGTGGTGGGTTTTTTTCATTCACACATAGACTTTTTCATCACTCTAGGCAGTGGAGGATACATTTCACATTTAAATTAAACACTGAATATGGAATTTTAGCTGCCAAGTAGGATGTATTAAGGCTCAGAATTACCCTCAGTTGATATTTTAGTTTAACCATTACTTTCCAAGTCAAGAATTAAATATTTTTTCATGTTCAAAATACAGACCATTTTGTAAACTATAAAGAAAGATTGAAAACCTAGTTAAGGATTCTTAAAATGAAAACTGCTACTGACCACAGAAGCATCATGAAGAAAATTAATTATACAAAGCAGCTCTTGTTTCAGCACAGTGGTAACACATGAATTTCAAGGAAATTTGCAAATTGCTGCACACAAACTAAGCTTAAAATAGATTTTGCATTTGGTACTTTGCCCCTTCCATATTCTCTGTTACTTAAAGTTATGAACATTTTTTCAGTAACACTTCTTTTTACATTAGAAAGAGGGTAAAAACTTTCAGAGAAAATATCACCCAACAGACCGACCAGATATTTAAAATGCGTACTCCATGACACTATTAACATGCATTGCCTTCAGCGCTGTCACCCACCAGTGTTCCAGGATGCAGGATCTGGATGGGGCAGACCAGCTAAGTACTCACTCAGCTTCCACTGCCTCACCTACAACTACCATGGAAAGCCTGGACCCAGATTATCTTTTCCACTGACCCTCTTCAAAGGTTTTCAGGAGCAGCAGTAACTGAGGAGCTAGTCGTGAAGCCATTAGTAGTGCCAATGAGCTAAACAAACAGTGGATGGATTGGTATGTCCAATCTGGAGCCTGCCTTTCTTCTTTCTCTCTTACCCTTTACAGTGTTTTCAGGCTCAGGAGGAAAATACCAGCAGGAAGATTTGTCACACATAGCTCTCCCTTCTGCCCCTCCTGCAGGCTTTACTGTGCTGAAAGGGAATGATCTCTTACAGCTTCTCTTCTGCTGCTCTCATCACTTCGTTATCTGAGTGCCTTCTAATAGTGCATTAAGCTACACGATTAACTCCTGTCACATGTGGCTTGTTCTCTCTGATCCTCTCTGCAGGGGGAGGATCTGGGCCTTTGCAAGGGAAAAGGAAACATACGTCGGCTTTAAAAGTAGTGTGCAAATGAATAAAAAGGACTGGAGCCAGATTTTTGTTGGTTGGTTGACTGATTTTCTTAAGCTTGTTATTTCATATGATGAGGAGTTGAGGAATTCTTATAAAAGATATTTGTATCATATTGGAAACTCATATCTTTTTACCCCATTAAATTCTCTGGGGAGATAGTAAGCTGTCTCTGGAGAACTACTGATACATTTCGTCACAAGCAACTGGAAGGTAAGGATAAAGAATCAATTGAATTTTTAGGATGACTACTTAACCCTACCACCTCCTCTTTCTGTCTGTTTTCACTAATGGCCATTTTATTCCACTGTCTAATCAACAAATGAGAGAAAGAGTATCTTTGTTAAAAGTCTGGCACTTCCTCCTTTAGTTTTAACATGTAATATTCCAGTAGTAAAGTGAAAGTGGAATTTCATGTTCATTTATATATATATATTGAAACAAAAGAAACTGTCATTACCAAGAACAAGCATAGATCGTGGCATAAGCAGGAGAGTGACCCTGCACACGAGGTGCAACCCACTGCTGTATCACACACAAGCACATCACAAAGTCCTGTTGACAGGTTCCACTCCACGAGGCTGTTTGTCCCACTGTCCCTACCCACTCTGGAACTTCAGCCTTCTGATAGTTAAAAATATTCTTCTAATTTTTGACTTGAATACATGGCCAGCTTGCAGCCACACACGCTGGTGGCAGCATGTTCAGCTTCGCTCTCTCTCTGGCCCCAAGTACTCCTGTCTCTGTAAGTACACGAACCATCTATATTGCCACCAGGCTCAGACTTCCTTGGCTTGTCACACCAAGTACGTCAGCCTCTTTCTACAGGCCCAGATCCACATCTCTCCCTGCTATGTTTCAAGTGTTCTTTTCAAAAATACACATTTTTAAACAAGAGGGGAAACGATTTTGAGGTCATCTTTTAAGCAGCATCAGTTTTATGAAGCTGCTTTGTAAGTCGGAAGGCCATGATGAAGGTGGCTGGGAAGGGCAGAGAGGCAGTGATGCCGCATGATGTGCAAGAGGTGGCAGGGAAAGGGAAGTGCAAGGCCCTAGACTGGCACTGGAGATAAACAGCTCCAGCCCTCAGCAACCAGCCTTGGATAAGTCAGATTAGTTAGATCATGGCTCCGTTTTCTCTCTTGAAAAGTACTTCCCTAAAAAAGACTGTTAATAGGAACACAAACCTCCATTCCAGTTTATTTAACTACCAAAACAGACCGAAAGAACAAGGTAACTCATATCCTTTTCCATTTCTTATCAGACTAGTAGGACTGTACTGACAAGCACACAGCCATGAATAGTAGTGTACAGGGGTACTCACAGGCATAAACGCATGCATTTCTATGTCTGGATGTAGCCAAGCCTCGTTTTAAACTGTAAAACTATATACATGCTTGGTTTTAACTTATCAAAATAACAACATTGTTTTTCTACAGGAGGATAAACCAGTGCTTACATAAAGACCTCAAAGCATTCACAGTAACCTAAAGTAATGAATATTGTAATGAGAAACACAAGTATTTAGGGTGATAATGACTGGACTTTGCTCTACTTAGATCGGCTCACCCCCTATGGAGGCTACCAAAGCTTAAAGATTTTATCACCCTAGTAATCAGCAATGGGTAATGGCCTTCATAAACCACAGTAATTAAATTGACTGATTTCAAACTAGTGCATTTTTTTCATTAGGGAGTTCTTATTTAGCCTACTTCAAAAATCCCTTTGTGAATACTGGCTGTATCAGTCAAAATTCAAATGACAAGGGATGAAGAGCTTGTTCTGTTCAATATTTCAGATATTATTCAAGTAAAAAGCTGAAGTTTCTAATATGGTTTGTTTTTTTTTTTTTTTTTTTTTTTTTTTTTGGTCATGTCTAAGAGCTTCCAGTTTTAAAAGTCTCTCAAGACTGAACATTATAACTGGGGGTGGAGGGGAAGCAAACCAAAACCTTAGCTCTTTACATTTTCCAACAGCTCTTAAGAGATTCTGCTTTGTTAAAACATGCTTTTAAAATTCTCTGAGGCCAGTGTTCCAGCCTCCCTAGCAAAAACATCAATGGTGAAACTCACGCACTGCCTCACAATCCATTTAATTATCTTTTATGCCTGGATTATGCATGTTGTTGTACTACTGTATCTTACTTGATCTTTGAATGCTTTTGAATAAAACTTGGTTGTAAGCACAACTCCTTACTATTGTTCAAATCTGCCTTCATGATATGCGTGTGAGCCATTTATTCCAAGAATACTTGTAACTCAGCACAGATTTTAAAATGAAGTATTTTATGGTGAGTCTCAACTCTGCTTTTGTGGCAAAACCATTTCCTAACTCAATATATGCTCTACAGGAACTTTATGATGGCGAAAGTAAACCTACTGGAAAATCTACCTGGATAACTACATGACACAAAACCTAGTTTCATATTTCTCTCATTGGGCTACAGCAGTTTTTAACTGCATGAAAGAGATGCTGGATGTTTTCTCTATGAAACCTATAGTGAAACACAGGGATCTCAAGACAGGAGTACAAAGTACCAGCCCTTCCCCACTCTACCCAGTAAAACAAGTGACTCAATAGCCATGCTGAAATGTGAGAGTTGGTCACAAACATGCATTTCTCTCTGTCTAGAATCATAAGAATCTCAAAGCAGCTGTTGAAGGCTGCTGAAATCAAAGGAAATCATTTTATAGGCACAAGTGGGCTATTCCTTACTGTACCACTTCATCCATATATTTCATGCAGTTGCTAGGTTCTCCCTCAATGATCATGTAATTGAAAATGAGATATAGGATTAACACCCACCATGGAGCAAATGGGGAAGCACACAAAGAACCTAACACAGCAGCCCTAAAAGGGCTTAAGGAGATATTAACTCTGAAACCTAACAAAGTCACATAAACATCAATATGATTCTGATTTCACTGCAAGGAAATGAGGACAGAGGTAACGACTGTGTAAAGAATCCCAGGTAACTGCTTTCTTTGGCAGAGCCAGCTTTCCTGGATGGTCTAGGGAAAGACCTTTTCTTACTTTTCTTCAGTTCCACTTGTCATACCAGTCACCCTTTAAAAGCATGACTCGAATCAACTGTCTGAAAGACCACCAAACAGATGCAATAGTTTGTCCTGTAACTGCTTTGACAAAATAATGTACAGTAATAAGCTTCTTGTGATTACAGTTTCAAACTCTCCAATCCTGTGCTGCAAACTTACTTTATATTTTATTACAATCAAATGATAAATCATTGATTTACAGTTTCTATCTATTTATTCACAGTGCTAGCAGAATATGACCTGGAAGAGATTAATGGGGTGGGGGGGAAGAAAGGTGGATCAGAAGCTGCTTCTTTCACAGCCAAGGGTGCAAAGAGCATTCTCAATAAGCCAGGTAAGCAACAAACATGGTTGTTAGAGAGTATTTATGACAGCGGCAACTGTGTAACATCACTGAAGCATGCACAATGGGAGCAAGCTTTCTAGAAAATATATCTACTAGACAGACATGCAGTTAGGTCTAACTATCAATCATCTGGACATGTGAATAAATCTATAGTCAGTGGTCCATGTTCTGTTAAAATCAATTTCTACCATACAGAAAACTTGCTGCCCAGTAAATAAGCCATAAGACCACAGAGGCTAAAATAAGTTATACATACTATCACAATAATAATACCTCAACTACTAGACCAGCAAAGGTTTGAGTATTTAGATCTTACAGAGACTAATGCGTATTTACAATGACTGGCTATGTTCTCTGGTTAAGTTATACAGGTTTAAGATCCCATCACACTGAAACAATCTGATTTTTATGTGTTTGGGTTTTTATTTCATTTTATAATTCACATTCTTTTAAATCAGTGGTTACTGATCCACAAGAGCACATCTATCACATCTATATGGACTATTTAAGTCTCCTCTCCCCTGGAAGTGTGTGTATAACACCCATTAATGCTAATGGGCATAAAGCACATGCATTGAGGAGAAAATAGACCTCTCACTGTGAAAATAAATGTGTTCAGTTATTTTCAGACACGATGCTGAAATCAAACAACTAAAAGTACATACTCTAAGGAGATAACATTATATAGCCTAACTGATAATGTCACCATTATTTTTAACTCCCTGGTCATGGTGCCTGCCACATTCTCCATGTTTCTGCCATTTCTTGTGTCATAAAGACTATGACTGAACAACATATCAAAAAGGGCCAAATCCTAAATTCTTAGACAAGCGAAAACAGCCCTGATCTCACACTCCTTGCCTTCACAAAGTATGCAAGGTTAGGCCTCGTGTCTTACGTTTTCACTTAGGCCTTATAATGTTTTCTCTTTATACCATATGGATTAATACTAGCAGTAAACTTTACTGTTCTCTAGAATAGCTCCTTAAAACTGCGATGAATCTACCAAAGTAAAAATTCCTGTCACTTACACTCTTTTCTTAATGATTTGATATCCTGAAGTTTTCTGGTCTGATCAAAATTCATGGAGTTAATTTTGTCTGTTCGAACAGGTAAAAAAAATCACTTATAATATTGCTTGTAATAATGCAAAATTCAGACACTGTGCTTTATTATAATACAAATAAAATCACAATTTTTTCTGATAGAACCAATGTTTTATGAATTTACAGCTGATCTAATGTCATATTTGGAACAGTCACGACAAAAGAAAGGTTTTGAAAAGGATGCAGTATAAGTGGAGTATTAATGTTTTTGGTGAGCATGTGTAGAGTCTTTGTAAAGTGGCCTGCTGACTGTCTGATGTGACTAATCACACCCATCTTCCCAAATCACAGAGTTGCACCATCAAGTAAGTGGATGCTACTGAGTTACCAGTCAGGCAGGGATGAGTTTTTCCAGTGATGAGGTCTTTTCAGAAGTTGATGCTGTAGGAGATGGGTGGAATAGTAGTGCTATTGCTGAAAGGTCAACTGTCGCAGCTTAGTGTCAGGCTTTGCAATACTGCTGGTTCAAATAAGAAAGCTAGGTGCTGCCAGGTGCTGTACAGTCCAGCCTCCAGCCCCTTGCCCCCAGCCACATGCTCACTCATCTACTCTCAGAGAGTCAGTTCATGGAGAAAAATACCTCAAGGAAAACAAAACAAAACAATAAATCAATACCGCTCTGCTGATCTATCTCCCTCCCCACAATGTGTGTGGTGCCAGGAGCAGTGCTCCTGGCACAAAAATTGGGCAGTGAGGGATATGACTAGGGAAGGCTGGCTGGCAGGCGGAGGAGGACTGCCCCTTTTAAACTGTCAGACCAGTCCCACCATATCTCAGAATCAAACTCATGCAAAAAGGATGGTCAAAGGAGGACCCCAGCTGAGCCAAGGAACTGGCCAGTGTCTGCACACTGAAGTAAAGAGAGAGCCTTTAAAGGCTGCCACATCTCTGCCAGACACTTCCAAAAGTACATGTGCGGACTGTGAATCCTCCATGCGCCATGTCTGAGGACAGCTAAGCACAGAATAACTCAAGAAGTCTTTTTGGACTGGCACAGAGGGTTAATGGCTGAAGAGGCTGTTACTCACTGTACAAGCCCTCGGTTCCAGGCTCTTGAGCTGTGAAATATTTCGGCATCTCACTTAAGGCTTTGTAGTGAGAAGAGTTGTGCTGGAGAATATATGAGCACCCTTCTTTTTTAAACCAGAAAAAGCCACCAACAACACGGCAGCTCTGGCAGTATCCAAAGCTGTTGCAGCCCAGACCACCTTTCCTAAATTTGGTACAGTAAGTACTGCAGAGACTGATACTGCCAAAATGAACCAGGCAACAAATTAATGAGCTCCTTCATTCACGACAGAGGAGGAGGAGGGGTGGCAATGGCCCATGATCTGTCAGCAGCCATGTGGATGGACATCCATCTGTTTGCGTGTATGGGGCTGAGCTGGAGACGCTCGGGCTCTGCATGGGCAGGGCATGCAACATCCATGCAGAACACTTTATGTAACACAACTCACACAAATAAATACTGTTAAATGACTCTCTTCTTTTTTATTTTGAGTAATAGAAGCCTGTGTTTCTTTTTGATCTGAGTGTATCACTGTGACTCATTTTGCAAGCTGAAGTCTGATGATACAGAGGAAAGGCCAAAAACCTAAATATTACTACTCCTGCATAGAACACTAAATCTATTTTCTCCTGGGTGTGCTTGCAGGGATAAACAATCCTATGAATGATTTGGTGTATGATACACAAAAAAAAGAGACATTTCTACAGTCCGTCTAGACTCCCAGACAAGATCAGACTGTGCTGTCATCAAAGACATTTCCATAGCTTGTCGTATCACTTGGAAGACAGAAAAACCACCTTTTTGGAACAGTCATGCAAAAATGACAAATAAATAAAAACAGCCTGACCTGCCAGTGTCATAGTGGAAATTTGAACGCAGTAACCTTAGACAATTTTGAAATTATGCTAACAATACGGCAAGAAGTTTCAGCAAACATTTGTGAGGAAAGGCAACTCCTGCACAAGTGAATGCAATCCAAAAATATGAGTCATGCACAAGCAATTTTGCTATGGGCCATAAAATCACTTTATGAGAGTTACAGATAATTCTGTATGTATTCTATAATGTTTCCCTACTGTGTAGAGATGGATATCTCGGTATCCTATCACAGATAATGATGGAAAACAAATTCTCTACATAAAAGCTGATTGCTCAGAGATTCACTCACAACTGTTCCAAGGGATTGTAATGCCGACAGAACGCTTTATACCATATTCATCAACAAAGAGGTAGATTCCATCAGTGCCAAACACACTGCAGTTTAGATGGTTTTTATAAGATGCAGCAGGGTGAATTGAGAGCAGCCTTATACACAGAATACACATCCTGCTATTTTCAGCGCCTACATACTCTTTATCACACATGCACCAACCATCCTCTGACACCTCTCATTTCCTCCTGTTAGTCCTTTTGCACATATTCAGACATATTCAGCATTATTCAGTATTAAAAGAACAGACGTATTCTGTACATGTCATGCTGAGAAAAATTTACAGCATTAAGCCAGTCATGAAATAAGATACTGGAATATAAAAGGTGAACCCTTCAGGACCAGCTTCAGAACAACACAGCTTCTTTTTACACCTCTATTTTCCTCTTTATGTTTCTTTGTAACTTTCCAACTGCACCCATAGAACCATTAAGAAAAGTTTTAAAAACAGTGAAAGCTTTCAAAAAATATTTCTCTCATGAGACTTAACTAGTTAACTCTTTTGCAAGGTAGTTTTGCAACTAACGCACTGTTGGCAACCCAAAATCAATGGGGACTCCACTGAAAGAAATCTGGCTTATTCTTTGGAGGTGTCCTATTCATGTGTTACGATACCTGATCTTTTCTCAAACTTGGATGTGGCATTCTCCAGAAGCCAAGCTTAAAAAAGAACCCCCAAAACCCAGAAAACCCCCATGCCAAACACAATAATAATACCTCTCCAACATCATAGATCCATATGCGGCCTTCTGAATCACCAACTGCTACCTCCTTACCAGCCTGGGCCCAGCGGACACGGTTGAGGGCAGAAGCTCCTTCTATGGTGACGCTGGCTGTGGGAACCTGTTGAAACAATAGGAACAGGAAAGAATAAAATCATGCTGGCTGCAAACCCAGGGGTCGGTTTTGAATGTCCTGCTTAGCTGGGTGAGTCACAAGTCCCTTAGCATTGCTGGAAGTTAACATACAACCCTTGTCAGGGGGAGAAAAAAAAAAAGGTTCATTGTTGTTTTGATCACATGTGTTAAAAAGAGGAAAGAGTGAGAGACTGCTTGGCATGAGCAGGGAAGACTTTTCGACAGTAAAGGGCAGTAAATGAAACAGTTTTTTCTCCTTAACCTTGGAGACATGTGAAACCACATCTGCTTCTTCCTCAGAAGTTACTGACTTATGACCGAGAACCAACTGAGAGTAGGACTTGGATTCAGTCCTGTTCTTGTTTCTGGCCTCTGACTTGGGCCCAGATAACGTAACAGTTGGCAAACACATCCCTGTATTCATGCTGACGCATCCTTTAAATCCATATTCACCTCTGCGGCTAGATGCAGAGCTCAAAACTTAAGTATTATGTCAGAGAAGTCCTGAACTAATCACTTCAGAGTGAGGACATGGCAGAAATGAGAACAGCTGAGCTGACATGTAGGAACTCCTATAGTATATTCCCACAATTCTTTTCTACATCCCCAGGAGACAACTTCTGCTTTAAATACACCTGGATCCTGTCCAATTTCCAACCCCCCTCCCTGCCCCAAGTCAACCAACTTAACAGGTGATCCACAAGAATACATAAAGAATCTGGCTAATGTGTGAGATGAATAAAGCAATGATCACGATCTTAGGAGAAGTATTTGTAATCTACGCTGGAATGAGGGCATCAAAAGATGCTGGAGGAAGAAGGAACCATGTGGGTGTTTGTCCCAGATAGGCAGACCACTCAGTTGATGTAGGTCACCTCATAAGACCAATGACAGTAACCTGCAAGTCTGCTAACGCTCCACCCAGCTGCCTTTAATAGGAGAACCTGCCTGAGCAAGGAGCCTGTAGCTTGGCATGACAGCCTTCCAAACAAGGCTTTTTAGCTTTAATGCTTTTTAGGTCAGGGCAAACAGGATAGGATAGCTGCAAAAGCAGCTCTTCCACCAGATCCATCCGTGGGAACAGGCCTCGGTCACATGGTGAGATGGGGACAAGGGGGTGTCCCAGAATCTAAAAATGGAGATGGAATTGGACAGCAGTCCAGGCAAGCAGAGGTAGCTGGACAGGAACCCGCGTCCGGGCTACCTCTGGAGGACTGACAGGTACTCCTGCTGTTCTCATTGTCAGCACAACGCAGCAGAAGCAGGAAGAAAGCAGCTTGAAGGTGGTATTAAAGCCTGGTCTGAACATCGACAAACCAACAAGATTAATAAAAACAATATTTTGCTGACTTCGTCTTGGTTCTCTGTAGCTTTATATTCTTGTTGTGAGATAGGTCCAAAGATCCAGGAGAAAAATAATTTTAAAACAAACATTGTATAGCTCCCACGCCAATCTCCTTCTCCTGAGCTCTAATGCCTTCATTGTGTCACACAAGATGAGTGACAGTATGAAGCTGAACCTTTGCAGACTTCCCAAGACTCTTGCTACAGTAGCAGCGCGTACACAGCCACGACAGCAGCAGGACATGGACTGGGAAGCAAGGCTGCTTGCCTCGCTCCTCTCCCCCTGGACCATCCCTGCTCCTCCTCCTCCTCCTTAACCGTGACACAAGGCTGCAAAACTGAAGTGACACTTTGAGCACAAGCCTGCCAAGCTAAAGTGTCACCTCCGCAAAGGGCTTCATGGTCATGTCCTGAGCCCCACATGTGAAATACACGAGGATTTTGTTTGCAGAATGATGTAGAAATAATGCTGGATAGCAATCAGAAAGCAGATACCATCCTCCCCTCTCCTTTAAGAAGTCATTCAAATGCAAATAAGCTACCAGACTCATCTCTCCATTGTGCAAGGCCAATACTACCCAAAAGAGCTGGCACCATGCTCTAACTCCTCGTCCGAAGTCTGTTACTGCTTAGTGGACGAGAATCAATGGCCTAAATCTGACATGAGGTCATTGATCCATGATAAAAATCACCGTAGAAAACAAGCAAGTTTTACTCCTGTGATCACTGATTTCTAAAAAAAAACAAAACAAAACAAAAAAAAAAAACCCAAAAAGAAGAAGAAGAAAAAAGGCTATTTTAATTCCAGCCAAAATTCATTTCATGACATTTGGAAATGGGTTTCTTCAAACAAGTAAATGGTTCATTTCAGAAGACTAATCCACTAACCAAGCTATGTTTCTCAGAAACCTGTAAATCAAAGATACTTGTTTCATATAAAAATACATACAGCATATATTTAAGGCACTGAATTTTCACAAAATCTTTCAGAAGGCTGCAATACATAATCCTAGAGCTGGTGTTTTTGTTTTTTTTTTTTTTGTTAATACTGCATTCTTTCAGTGTTCCATATAGAAATAAGCAGCATGCATGCTGCAGTCAGAAGACAAAACCCATGCTTTTTTTCAAAACCCGATGGTTTTGTAAAATCCTGTTACTATTCCACAAAGCTAACAAAATCAAAAGCAATAATGAAACAGTCTTTAAAAATCTAAATAAAAAGCCTTTTCTCCAGTGATACGGACAGAAATACAGTCAAACCATAGTAACTTAAAATAGATTTGTCTGCTCTCAGTAGTGATAGGTTAAATTACACATGCCTATTTTAGATTTCAAAGGTAAGAGTTTATTTTATAATGGTAGCATTATGTTTTTAAAATCACATTTGAAATACTTTATAAATTTTCTGAAGTTGGTACTCGTCAGATTTTTAACAATTTTGAAATGAGATTTGAACAGGTAACAGATTAAGAAAGATGCAATCAGAAAAACCTGCATGATAAGAATACATTTTTATTTTTTTACTTTTATTGCTTATGTAGTGTCAAAACCTGCCTGCAAATACATCTGTTTTCTGTTTCTAGAAAAGACACCATCTTCACACTCTCAAAGCTAAGGTATGGCATGCAAAAAACCCCAACAAATGTTCAAATGGGACATAACACAGCAGAAATAAGCAATTTTCTAAGTCAGGTTAATATCAGTTCATAGATAAATAAGACCCATCAATAACCTAGAGACCTTCTCCTATCTTGATCACAAAAGAAATGTTACAGACATGTAGGTAAGAAACTGGCATTTGGTATCCTGAAACTATCTGCAAACCTCACTATACTGATCCATAAACTTAATACTCTATTTGCAAAAGAATGAAGGAGTGGGTAAGCATTTTTTGCTTTTAAAGGTTTTTTTTATATTTATTTATCAAATATAAAATAGAACGTGATGAATTTCATTGCTATTACAAAAACAATTTCTGGTATCCATAGATCAACATGAAGCACACAAATACCCTTGTTACTTGACAATGAGATTTTGAGAATAATTAGACTGATTAAATCCGTGGTACAGTCAAATGAATGTAGTTATTTTGATCAGAAAGCATCTAGCTCTCCGGAGAAATGTTTTTAATAAACACGGTGAGTAACACTAGTGGAAACTGTGTTACAGTTCAAAAATGTGAAGGTAGCATATTGTAACTAAAACCAGGTATTTTCTTAATTGGTTTACAAAACAATACCTAAATAATAATGTGGCTGATTTCCCAAATTAAACAAAACAAGGTCTCATTAATAACGATCATATCTAGTTCTTACACAGAGATTTTTATCAATAGCTAGCAGTTAAACACATTAATATACCTGTCATTTTCTTCTGTCTTCACAAATACTTTGACATCGCTTATCTGACATCTAAAAGTAATAATGATCCAAAAAATAGGTGTTTCAGGATTTCTTATTATAAAGTCAAAAGTGCTGACAAGGACTTTTTCTTAGCAAATAGCAGTGCAGACTTAAACAGCATAATCAATTACAGAAATCTTGAAAATTATAAGCTAATTATGACCTACCAGATAGAGGGTAAAAGCAAACAACGATCACTTTCAGTTACGATGTTAAAAGAACGGCTTACAGTTCTCTCTTTCAGTGATACATTTGCTGCTTCTCCCACATAAAAAAACCTCACATCTATTCAGAATCTGCCAGTTTATCATGTACAGAGATTTTAAAATTTGTTTCACCGTGCTCAGTAAGGAAACCAAATGGTATTTCTGCCTCCAGAGACCCAAATTCAATTCCCATAAAAATACAAAGCTCAGATACCACGGAAATAATTCCAGTCTGATTCTTACATGAGAGCTGATTTTGACCTCTCAGAATGGAAATAATTTGTGAAATCAGGGGTGGCCTTGCATGCAGAGGAAAAGCAGGATTGAGCTTGAAATTAATTTTTTTTCTGATGTTTCTATGTATTTATATGTAAACACACTGAAAATATATCAGCAGTTTTCTACATACAGCCTTGTTATTGATGGGAATGGGATCAAGCGGTCCAGACTAATTTTTTGGAAAGAAATTATGGCCTCATTGACTTAAATGGCAAAACATCAGTTGATTTCAAGCAGAGCAGGATTTCAGCCCTGGTATTTGGGGGAAAAGGGTTATTTTTTTTTTCTTCTTCTTAAAATGCTGGGTTTTATGCTCTGTGTTTAAGCCTGCATTAATGAGAACACCTGAAGGATATGTCCCTCCCTTCCCAAAATAAATTCTGAGGAGACTCCTCCTGTATATCCTCCAGCTGTATGTGCTCTAATTAAAAAGGCTGCGCTGCTTCCTGCTCAGAGCACTTCAAAAGGCCTCACTGCTCCCCTTGACAATGCAGTGCCCAGTGCTGGTTCCTCTTACCTGTCCGTGCTTATTTATGGCAAGCACCACTCACTGGAAGTCATAAACTGTGCCTGTATTTTAGTCTGTCTGAAATCTATAGCATGTTTATGTGAAAGGCATATTAACTAATCTTAAAAAAAAAAAAGATTATAAAAATATAGGGTGTATGGGGGGAAATACTGCCGCTTGCTCTTCAGTATTTTCTTTTTTGGAGACAAAAAGAAACTGACAGTTAATATGTGATTTTTAAAAAAAATTTTTTTTTTTTTACAGCCTGTTTGTTCTTAATTTCACATGTCGTTAAGTAAAAATACACAAGGTTTCACTGTGGAAAAACATTTCAATTCTTGTGCTGAATACTGATTGCTGGCCATCTAAGACTGACCTCAAGCGACATGACAGGTTTTCTCAAAACCATTATTGGGGGAAACTCAAGTCCAGAAAAAATAGTATAAATAAAAGTTTGTGGCGTTTTTAAAATCTGAAATAGTAGGAGAAAAAAAGGGGTGTTCGGCACATTTAGAAAACTACTTTTTTAAAAATACAGTATTTACCACTCTCAGTCTTTGCGATAAGCTCTCCGATTAATCCTTTCTCACCAGTTAAATTCAAAAGTGCAATGTTTCCTCTCCAGTGGTCCCCGCTATTTAGTTCAATAGCGATGGAAAGCAAACTTGTTATTTTTCATTTGCGTTTGTGCCGTTAAGCTTCACTGTAAATTTTGAAGAGGAAAACAAGTGGGGGTGTAAGATCACGCATAACACGTGAGAGAGATGCCCTGTGCTTAAAAATCTCAAGCGGAGCAGTTAGCAACTCAGAAAGGCGGGAGGCGAGGGAAGACGCAGGGCCACGCTGGCGGCACTGGCACAGGGCTTGCAAACGATGACGGCCAGAGGATTTGGAGCCGAGGGTGAACACGAAGGAAAAAGACGGCTCGCACTGGAAGGCGAAGCACCTGCGGAGCAGAGCGGCGGGCGGCCCAGCTGGGCCCGGCCGTCAAGGTGTGACACCGGGCGGGGGGAGGCATCGAACCCACGGCCCCTGAAGCTCCCGGTCCAGGCTCTGCGTGCCAGAAACGGGGGAGGGGGTGTGAATAAAGAACTACGAAACGGGCGCGGTTTAAAAGTGCACCTTAAAATAACAGAGAGGGGAAGGAGGCTCCTTCCCGAGTCGGCACCGCGGGTATTTGTTTGCGTTGGCTTCCTGCCGGGGGTGCCGGAGCCGGCCCTCCCCGCCCCTGCCGGTACCGCCAGCAGCAGCCCCGCCGCGGGGGCAGGAGGGCGGGCGGGAAGGTTGGCAGGATGGAGGCTGGGAGGGATGGCAGGATGGAGGGCGGGAAGGAGGGTGGGATGGCAGGATGGAGGCAGGGAGGGATGG
>JAVJGI010000050.1:77473450-77514798 GCA_035590275.1 Ibycter americanus | reverse complement strand
CCCCCCGGAGCGCAACCCCCCTCACTTTACAAAGGGAACGGTATCGGGAACGCCGCAACGCGTTACGTCGCCGCGCGTTATTTTTCCAGAAAGCGGAGCGCCTGCTTGCAATTCTTACACCGCTTTGCTTCTGCGTGTTATTAATTTAGAGCAATAAAGCAGTCGGTTTAATCTCTGGGCTTCAAGATGGGCCCTTGCCAGTTGTGCCTTTGCCCCCCCGCGCTGCGCGGTGCTCCGCTGGGTGCGGGGCCTGCGGGGCGCGTTCGCACGGCGCCGTGTTGCTGCGGTACAGCCCGGGAAATAACTCTGAAATATTTCTGTTCATCACGGGTATTGCAAAACATTCTAAAACATATTCATTTACATCACTTTGTCTTTTGAAAAAATACCGAAAATACAAAGGGCTTGATTCTATAGGATAGTTTTTCCCCTACTCGAAGCAATGAATGATTTTGAATGATAGCAGGATCAGGTCCCGTATTTTCGTAAGTGGCCTAATGTTTCTTTGTGCATGTCCTAGAGAATAGCAAATGTTTTGTTTTGTGTGACTATAAAATGAAATTAGATCTTGAGATTATTACCTCAAATTTATGCAACATTTTTATTTCTTCTCCAAAGCTGGAGTTTTGCAAAAGAAAAGGAAAAAATTACAAGAATATTTTCTTACCTAAACAAGGTCTTGTTATCCAAACACATATGCATCTGCTTAATATATTATCAGTACCAGTGGAGTTACTTACACGTGTTAATGGAATTACTTAAATACCTGTGCTAAAACATTTGCAGGGTTGAGGGCAAAATGAAGATTAAACTTTTGAAGAGGCAGAGGTATTTCACTGGAAAATTCAAAGTGAATCCTTACAGCTGTGAGCTGGGGTAAATAGTATTTAGAGTGGGCCATATGGATGCACAATGTCTATCTGCTATATTGTGTCTTTTCACAGAGAACATCTAATTTAGGTTTAAATACATCAGCCGTCTAAATGCTGGAAAAATGGGCATTGAAGAGCATAGTATACCAAGAGAAAGGAAATCTGGTCAGCTGCTAGGTGGCTGGTATTTTTCTTATTCATGGAAAATGTTCTGCACATATAGCACTTTACCATTTAATATCATGGGAGAAGTAACAAAATTCCACAGAAGCAAGAGGACTATTAAGATATCAATCAATCCAGGGCAGATTTCAATCAGCGTTTCCTTTTTGTCAATGTATCAAAACTTGTTTTGATCTTATTTTGAGTGTGACGCTTTTTTAATGCTCTTTTTAGTTCTGTCAGTTTATTTTCCAATTCATGCCTAAAGACCAACACATTAGAAGGAAGGGTCAGGAGATGTGGTTCTAGTCTCTGTCTTGCTGTTCACATGTTGTATAGTCTCTGGCAAATAGCTTTAGCTGATGTGCCTCAGTTTCCCTGTTAGTAAAATAAAAACACTTTTGGGGTGCTGGTATTTGAGGTGAAAAAGCATAGCAGATAGGCAGTGTGTATTGCCTTCACCGTAACAGTGGAAATATTCAGTCAAATAGAAAGTCAGAGGGAAAATCTGGACAACAGGAATAATACGGCTTTTGAGAAAGATCTCAGACATGCAGGGAATGACACACAAAGGAATGGAGATGAATAGGGAGTGGAGCACTGGAAGGAAATAAGAAATGGCAGCCATGTGAGCGGCCCAACCAAAAGGCAAGATCAACTGCAGTGTGGTTGGGAAAATGGGCAGCAATCATATGGCACCACCTGGCAGTGGTAGCGGAGCTGAGATACAGCCTTCATAGTGCCCCCAGTATCTCTGCCCTCCCAGCGTGACTAGACTCCAGCGGGAAATAAGAAAGAAGCATTTCCCATACTACGTCTTGTTGTCTTGCACTGTTTAACTAGAGAAGAATGTAACAACTGCATCAAGTCAGGCTGGAAGTCCCCTTGCCTAGCATCTTGTCTTCAGTAGTAAAAACAAGTGGCCTTTCGTAAAAGCCGACATTTCATCCTGGTCTGATTTTGCCCACTGAGAGCAGTTATGTTGATTTCATTGTGAAGACTCGATTTGTAAGGTTAAGTGTGTATATAAATGTTTGCAGGACTTCCTTACTGTGAGCCTGTTAACTAAGGGCCCAGGTCTGCAGATTCTTTTAATGTAAGGATTTATGAGTAAGGACCAATACCGACCGCTTTTAGAAATGTTGAAATGTGGAACCATGTAAAGGTCACTTTAAAGCAGTTTTAAATTACCAAAACTTCAGACTTACACAATCTATAACTAACATATGGCTATTATTATAAAACAACTGAAATTTAAACTTGATGAGCTTTCATTCTTAAATATCAACCCACTCTGTTATTCAATAGAACAGAAGAAATAGCTTAAAGCAGTTAAACTATGGGCCAAATCTACTTATTACTGAAAAAGAGAGTTTGGGGTGAAAATGTGGCCCTACTGAATCGATGGAGTTTTGCCATTGATTTCAATAGGACAGGATTTGAGCGTTTAGTGGAAAAAGTGAAGAAGCCAATTCCAAGACACGTGGTTTTGTCTCATTTATTTAAGCATGTTGTCAAAATCTATTGTTCATCCTCAGTGTTTGTATACGGGCATTGTTTAAAAGGACAATGAAGAGTGTACATTTTACATACATGGGAGCTGTCTAGGAATTAGCACTTGTCTATAAAATAAGAAACTCACCTAAATAAATACTATGTATTTATATAAAAGAGATCTTTTTTTTTTCCACATATAAATTTGACCAGTCTATTCCATTTCTTATTTGCATAGAAGAATTTTCTTTAATCCAGGAGGCGCCACACATAAAGTAGCTAATTATCCATATAAAGGAATGTATACATATCCACAGGTTTTAACTAGCATCTGACTTCTGAAAAGCCATGGAAAAAGCTATTGGCTTTGCCTGTTTCATGAAAGGAGCGTTATACATGTTGGCACAATTTCTGTGGGTGTCAGCTCCACCTAAAGGTACTTCCCTAGAGTGTACCTTCAGCAGTACAGATGTATGGTGACACCACACATACTGTTGTTTCCCCTTCTTTCTTTCCACTCCATTGTCAACCTGTACTTCTGGCTCACGCTGTACTAACAACAGCCATGAGTGTTGTGCAGTATTAGAAGTTGATTGAAGCTAATTTGATTTTTCTAGGTGTGCAGCAAATATGACAGATTCCTTAGTCCTTGGCATAGAAACTTTCCAAACAAGCTGATGTGTTTGTTTAGGCTCAAGCTCTGGCTCTTGGGCACGTGGAAAGAGCAGAGCCAGAGCAGTCTTGAGCAGAGTGGCTGCTCGTGTGTCTGGCCCTTGAACAAAACAGGGAATAGGGGGTTGGAACTAGATGATCTTTAAGGTCCCTTCCAACCCAAACCATTCTATGATTCTATGAATTTGGCCACTATGGGACCACATATTGTATACATAGCATTTATTCATTAAAAAAACAATCCTGCAAAATGGTGTCAAAGGAAGACATCTCTTCTGGCATAGATAACACGTAAGGAAGCAAAACTGCTGTGTTTATTTAAAGCAAGTGTTAGTGACACACTGACCAGAGGGTTGCAAAAGAAACTGGGACAGGGCATACATAGCTTGTGGGACTTCCACTCAGGTTAGGATCTGAGCTTTTTCACTGTTTTGCAGACCCTAATCTTCTCCACCTTGAGAGAGACATCTTACTACTTTGCTGAATCCAGACTCATCTTTCCCTTTCTGACACTGCCAGTTAGCCAGGCCAACCCAAAAGATGCAGACAATATAAGCAGAAACTAAAAGCTGCTGGGAATTTTGAGGCAAATACTCCTGGAGTCAGCTTTATTCTGGTCTTGCCCTTTCCTCCTTCGATGGTCCCCTTCCTGGGACACCAGCTGTTAGCTGTTTCAGGTTACTTGCGCATACCTCTTTCGGGGGGAGGAAGTTCTCCACTGTGTCTAAGACTCTACTACTCTTGTAACCCTTCATGTTCTACATTTGTATGGAGTCAAAGAGGCCCTGGTTTTTATTCAAACTGATTGATGTCCATGGGAATTTTGCCAGTTCTGGACTACCACGCTTCTCCCAAATCTGTTTTCTAATAGTTATGATAATTTAGGATAATCCAATAGTTCCAACTATAATGCTATACTTATGGGATTTGACTTAGTTCAAATTATGCTAGCTTTTAAAACCTACAGCAATCCCAGCCCAGGAACTGTTACAAGATGCCATAAATCAGAGGTGCTCGTTACAGGTACATCCCTGATGGCTCAGCAAAGCCTGTCTGCATTCTCCCTGAAGGGTATTATTATCCCACAGACCCCGATACTACACAGCTCACAACTTGTAGTCTGCTCCACCTTTTCCAGGACTAGCCAAACCTTCAAGGATGACAATGGGAAAGCAAAAGGATGTTTATGCTCTTCAGCTTTAGCCCCCAATGTTACTGGCTAACTGAGGTGCCCTAAACTCAATTACGTGACTAACAGCTCCTTTACCTGTCTTTAAATTCCTTCTGGCAGTCAGGTTCAGTGCTGAATCACAGATGAGCCTCTGGAGCTCAATGGACATTTTGCTGGGCTATGACCTATGTATGTGTTGTGTCATCTCACTGTCACATGATTATTAGGTCACTGAATCAAGTCTAAACTGCATTTTTGGGCAAGGGAACAGGCTTTAATTTTAGATTCAGTAGCAACAGGATGAAAGAAATGAGTGTGGAAATGATTCCTACACTCTTCACAGCCTTGTTTTATTTAAGTACTGTAGTATTACTACGCTGATTGGTTTTTGGCATCTTAAAAGTTGCAGACAGTCAAGGCAGAAAACTGTTCACTTTTAGAAATGATTGTTCTTGCAGAGATGCTGAAACTGTTGCCTCTCTTAATTGCCAATAATAAAAGAAAGTCCAATATTTTTGCATAAACATGTGGGAATTATTATAGGTAGAGGAGGGGACAAGGGTAAGACTGAACGGAAAGGGGCTATGAGAACAGACCAAGTCTGGAGATAACGTGATGATTACATTTTTGTGGTTTCCTTCGAAGTCAAAGCATCATGGGTGAGCATACAAGAAAGAAGCAAAGGAAAAAAGGTTCGATGACTGGCATAGCAGTTTTAATAAGAACCAATCTTAATGTCTAATAGTGTGGCATGCAGAAAAAAAATAAAAGAACTTGGGAAGTCAGACATCACCTGACTGTTAGGAGCATTAGAAAGTCAGACAGCAGAGCTTTCAGGGTCTGTGAAGATAGCCTGGAACATACACCGATAGGTAAACTGCTTATTTGGTTAATCCTCCTTAACTGTTTTAAGTCCTTTGCAGAGGTGTGACACATTCAGGCTGTGCTGCTAGACTTTAGTTGTTCTCTTCTACCCAGCCTTTCCACTTACTCAATGGAAAAAGACCTTTTCATTTTCTGAAGAAAAAAAGCAGAAAGCATGGCATTCCTCTTCATCACTGCATATTAGCTGAGGAACTATTTTCAGTGAGTTTGATATAAATGTGTATTACCTCATTTCTAATGGAAATTTAAATGAATTAATAGTAAGATACCTGCTTGCAAAGATGAACTTTACAAACATCAGAAGGTATGTAAGGCCTTGAAACTCTACAAAAGAGACCTTAGAAAAATTTTATAAAGAAGCTAATATGCAGACTAGGTTATAGTGAGTCACCAGGGAGGACAGTGTTCCCCAGCTCACTTTTCTCCCTGTTTCCTACTAGCCAAGCTGGTGTATGCTGGTTTCTGTGTTTTAGATCATCCAGTTTCATTCCCAGTCTGGAGCCCCTCTTACTTCACACTTGCAAGAGTTGTGCCTACAGGTTTCCACTGCTTGAGGTTAATCCCTCCTGCTCCACTCACCCACATCAAGCTGGATGCAGTGTGGATGGCAACAGTGGAGAAGCCTGTACAGGTATTTGCCATTTGTTCTGTATTTCCTCAGACTGCTGACTTCATCGCTAAATGTTAATCAAGTTTTCCACCTTTTATTTAAAACAGGCTTTAAGCAAGCCAGCACTTCTTCCTATGCTACTAACTATGCATTTCAGTCACGAGATTTCTTTAGAAATACTATAATTTTCTTTTGAAATTTCTACCTACTTCTAAAGATGGCTCAATTTCCTCTTTTAAGAAGCTCAAAACACTATAGAAGGTCTTATTGTCCCTACCTAGCCAACTGATTCAGTTTCTGTAGCTCATACTCCTGCCTTTATGTTACTATTTTCCTGGATTTTTTTCAGAGAAGCCGTTGGGGGACTTGCTCGGAAATACAAGCAAGGTATGGTTTTCCTAGACTGATGGAAGAATCACCAAATCCTGGTCAAAGGAATCACTGAACACAGAGTGAAAGACTGAAGAAGGGTGGATTTGGTCTTCTAACCTCCAGTTGTCACTCCCTGTTTATATCCCACATGGGTGGGATTGAGAAGCAGAGCTGGAGAGTGAGTGGGATGCTTTAGAAGAAGCTGGATCACTGTGCTAGTGCTCTCCCATCATGCGGGAGAGACAGCAGCATGCACTTAGGTCCTGAGCCTACTCCTGTTGAAGTCAATGGGACTGGTCTCCCTGCTTTGGGCCTCAAGTTGTTAAAGAGAGATAGTTTAGCTCAAATTGTGAGGCGAGGAGGGGAGTAGGATAATGTTGCTGTGGTTTCAGGGGGTTGTTTCCCACCCCTGTGATTCTGATGAAAGCATTCAGTATGAGGCCCCTGAAAATTCAATTTTTCTTTTTAATGGAAAATGCTGCTTCATCACAGGGTACCCAGCCTGGCTTTGCATGTGGACTCGGTGAATTACCAGGCTTTCAAGCGACTCTGCTGCTGCAGTTCCAGCTGCCAGGAAGTGCAGGCAGGAGCATGGGGAACATTGCAGGGTGGCTGACACAGCCTGATGTTACAGCACCGTCTGCTGAACAGTCGAGATTACTATTTGTAGCTGCTGCCCCCAGGATGCCTGCAGAGCTTTCATGGGTCAGCAAGCAATGATTTTGAGGCTAATTATTATTGAAGAGAACTCCATCTCGTAGGATTTTGAATACAGTGCCTTTTTCTTACTGATAACAAAAGTCTCGCACATAGCAGAGAAAGGACCGCTGCATGAAGCAGGTGGGAGAAAATTGCCATTAGGGAAGAAGTCTTGGGCTTTATATATTGATAATTTTCCTGAAATTTTTCACTGTTACATGTGAGCCTGATCCTCCAGCGTAATTCTGCAACAGAACAGTCAGTGGGAGGTTTGCATTTTGATTTCAGGGGAAAAAGGAATGACGACTTTGTTTTGTACAGATTATATGAGCTCCTGAAATCCAATTCTGCTTTCCATGTGCAAATAAAGCTTTCACTGCTACAGCTGGATTTATATTAGGGTTTTCTGAAATCAAGTTTAGCCCACTGAGTTTTTCAGAACAGCCTTGGTATTTTAGATTACTGTTTTATTTTTGTGTGTGTGTGTGCGCCATTCTTCACAAAATGTTTCACAAAGCAGCAGCATGGTTTGCGTGAGTAAATGAAGTACGTTGGCCGGCTGAAGAATATTTTCCTATCACTTTTCAAATACAGCTACACTGAAAACCAAAATCATGAGAAACATTTCATGTGAAGAACTTGGGGCTGATTTCAAGCCACCTGACTTCACTTTGGTTTTGCTCTTTAAAATTACCTAGAAAATACCATAATCTTCTTTTTTGTACAGCTGGATGAGAGCCAGACCTCTGGCTCCAGAGGTAAAGGGCAAAAACTAAAAAAATCCTGTCTGAACAGGCAGCTCCACCCTCTTTCCCAAGTCAGCTTGGCCTTTTGACAGAAAGTGAGCTCTGAAGCAAATTCATTCATTGCCTTGTTTTTGGACAAAACTCAAAATTCTGAACTCATACCACAGAGAGACCATTTCCATGAAATCCAGCATGCTATTTTATCAGCCTTTGTCTTTCCCTATAATCAGATAAAATTAGCATTTGAACAGTGATTAATCAGATTAATCATTTTAATTGCTTCTATCAAAAAGCAAAGCCTGCACTGGAAATGCAGTTGTCAAAAGAAGGTGATTACCTTATGAGCAGAGTCAAGAAGGAGCTCCGTGTAGTGATGCAGCAGTGAGGGGGACCATTCTAGCCAGGTATCCAAAATAAGAGGAATGAAATCATCCCCTGAGAAAGACATTTGAGCCCCACCAAAATCAATGGGAGGGAGGAATAATAAAGGATTCCACACAGCAGAAAATAGGGACAACTGTCTGTATTCAGTCCACCTACTTCCAAAATGGACTAAAGTTTTGGTCTCCCTCACATTGTTTCTTTTCCTCTTTTTCTTCTTGATGTTATTTCTTGTGCCTCCCTAAATTCTCTGTGCCCTTTTAAGATGACCCACCATGGCACTACAGACAGATGCAGATTGCATCCAGATCCAGTGGGGTGGTAAGTGCAGAAAGCCAGAGGTCCTGACACCCCTGCAGTTTGATTTAGCATCTGGTCAGAGCACACCCTGGCTTTCTTCTGCTTGTATCTTAGCTTTTATGGCTGCAGAATCAAGGTATAGCTCTGCGTGTGTGGCATGAGATGAAGTGGCTGATTCCTTCCTGGTAGTGGTTTTGGAGAAGCCAGAAGAAGACAGTGCTGCCACATCTGCCAGTTTAGATATGACCTGAGACTGTCCAGATGTAAGAGAGCCATCAAAAGCTACAACAACTGCCAGACTCCTGTATAGTCAGTGGGAAGTAATAACGGTACCCTCAAGAGATGTCTAATGTATGCATTGCAATTACTTCTTCCCAGTAGCTGCATAAGAAACCAGAGCATGGAAGCTCTAAATAATAAAGGATCCAGCAGGTTCCAACTTAATGTGCAGTAAAAGTCACCTAAAATGCTGCATGGGTTCATGTGAGAAGACTGAATATAGCCCAAAAGATTTAGGAAAGCTTAGAAAATAAAATTAAGAATGAACAGGTTCAAGACTGAAAGTAGTGATACCTTCTAAATTTCACTAACTCCAGCTCTCATCTACCCTGAAGTGTATGCAAGATATATGAGTAGCCTCTCAATTTCATGAATCCATTTCACTGTTGGAGACCTGTCTGATACTGTTACAAACTGGAGAAGTAGGGCTGGCCCCAAGTGGACAAAACTGGTTTTCATCAGGAAGCGTCAGCACATTAAAATCAAAGCTTTACTCTGAGAAGGTCCTACTTTCAGTAGGCACAAGATACAGCTCAGGGCAAAATGGCAAGATCATCACAGCACTTCCTCCCCTTAGGGAAGACACATGTTCTAGTCCTACTCAGGCAGACCTTTGCAGTGTGGCTTGGTTCCCAAACCACTGGCTTACAGGATAGTCGTGTGGACCTCTTCATAAATAACTGTGTATTCACTGGAACAGGAACATGTTCCATAAGGTCGGGGAACGCTGTGTACCATTAACCACTAACATCAGTGTCCCTCATCTGTGATCCACTCTAATCACCTGCCATGGGACTTCACTAAATCAAGTAATTGACTCCAACATTTCCAACAACAGTTAAAACAATTTTCATGAGAATTCACCAAGTTCTTGTAATAGTTCACTAAGTTTACTCTCCTTTTATCATGACTACTTGTTTGACTACATTTCTGTTTGGATCTTTAACTTCCAGCAATGCTATCTATAACACAAGAGGCTGTCACTCACCCGCTTAATGTGATTGAAATTGTACTAGAAAAAAATATGAGCCAGTAACCAGGTATCTTGATACATGGTATCTGTAATGTAAAAAATAGTAAGTTCTTAATCTTAATAAAAGTGACAACCTGACCCTGTTTTAGAAAAACTTAAAAGTTTCTCATTTGTGAGTGCATTGTTTTCTAGGTGACTAAAGCACACAATCATGTCATGCTTTGATTCATTCTGCTACAGCATTTTCCATCACAGTAAGTTTGATCTATCAGGTTGATCCTATCAGCCAGGCTTTTGGGGAAGGGGATTGAGGGGGCAGAGGTACCTGTCTTTAGCACACCACCACGTACTTCTTTGCATTGTTCTAGTGATAGGCTTCAGCTTGACCTCTGAGGAGATGGTGCTCAACCACTAGACCAAATTAAAACCAGTGGAGCTTGAAGTTATATGCTGATAGGAAGGTATGAAAGTGCAAGGTGAAATAATTTGCTCCAAGAGTCGGGAAGACTGGGTCATAACAAGATAATCAGCAACCAGATAAGCATAAGATATTGAAGGTACAGAAATGTACATGAAGGCACATAGCATAGAAATGTGAAGTTTTGCTGTTTAAAAAGTGGTTTCTCAAAAAGCACAACGGACTGCAGGCTGGGATAACACAGGACACCAAAAGAGAAGAGCAGCATGTGAAGAGCATAAGAAAGACAAGACAAAGGAGAGGGATAAGGAAGGACCTACCATTGATGCACATGCTAGTAAGGCAAAACTGAGCACAGACACAAAAGTAGGTACTTTTGTCACTGAAGGTACGTAGGTCCTCTGGCTCAATTAGTTCTTGCTAATGTGGCAGTCCTACTACCAGGCTGCTCACCTCTGTCCCTCCTGATTACGGTACTCGCCACGTTATTACTTAGGCAAAGAGGGAGATAAGCATGGATGGGGATACAGCAATGTTGTTACAGTTACTCCATTCTCTCCTCTAGCCAACTGTGCATCTGAGCAGTTAGGCATAGATGCAAGAGGAGAAAAGCAATCATTAGCAGCTCCCCTCAATGGAAGGATAAGATAAAGGAGACATATGAAGGATGAAAGAGCTAACAAGATTCAGCTCTCTATCCAGACCTTTATTAACTCCCTCATCAGCAAATAAGCCGTCTTCTACGCTTTAGCTGAAACTAGCTTATGTTTTGCTATGCTTTAACAATTCCAAGCTAGCTCCTGTCCCTTGACACTATCTAAAAATTTGCACTCCAAACAGCAATTGCTGTAATAATAACAATACTTACATTTCATTATTTAACCTCATGCTATTCATGAGGATTAATGCTCAATTAATTAACAACACTTAGCATTTCCACTTAGCACTTTACCTCTTCAAAGCAGTGTACAGACAATACCTAATTAAGGGGCAGAGCTCCACAGACACTTCACATCAGGACTTCCCTTTGACAGCTCTGCATCCAAGACTTGCTCATATGGTGTAGCATGGATTCAAGTTGAAAGCCCTATTGACTTCATCAGGAACCAGGTAATGCCCTGGCTATCAAGTAGTGACTACCCTTGCAAATTCCTTCTCTTTTCCTGTTGCTTCTGGTTGCTTACTATTCACTCAGGGATCTAATTATTGGCTAATGTGATGGGTGATAATGTGAATCTTGTATTAGTGTTATCTACAAAACCTTCATTCTTCTGTTAGTGAAAACCTTATTCTCAGACACCTTGTTGAACTGTCTTTGGATAGAAAATGTGTTAACCACAAAAACAGATTATAAAATGTCAAGCCAGAGTTTTTAAGTGAGATGGTGCTTTCAATCCATCAGTCAAATGCCTGCTATGAAAGTGCCTTTCTTATAAGCACCCCAGGGTGCTACACAACATCAATAGACAATATAAACAGAGAGCTTTTATGGTTCACTTTACACTTGGACATGGACTCTGAACCTGTGAAACAGAAAGGAATTGAATTTCATGACCAAAGAGGATAATGTGCACAGGATTAAGTAGGTAACGCTGGTAGAAGCAGGAAAGCAATATGGCATTGGACGCTGATAGAGAGATTAAATTTACAAGTAAGAAACCAAAGAAATAAAAAAATTATGAGTAAACTCTCATACACCAGCAGTAGCACTCAATGCTTCATACCAATCCACTGTATTTTCAGAGGATAAAACATGCTGATGGGTTTATTCAAAGCCTGAATGACCAGGCCCTGACTATGGGAACCGAACAAAGAGAGCCTTAAATATGTAATAGCTCCAGCCAAGAGAATTACCCAGACAGTATGGAAATAAACTTCTGCGGGAGTCAAATTGGAAGAAAAAGAAAACATTCATCACAGTTCAAGGACTTGTCTAATGTCTCAGAGGATGTCCTCACAGGGCAGTGGCTGGCAGTGCAGCAGCCTGGGGCTGCTGCTACTCAAAACTGCTCCAGAAGAAAGCAAGTGATCCAATACAGCAATGCTGCTTCCAACTCTGAGTGGTGCTGTGGTGTGTCACATGCACGTCACAGCTCACATCAGCTTTCTCAGGAAGCCCCTCTTGCCAGATGAGCCACAGCTTGATAGATATTAGAAATTTAAATGGTTTGGTTCTTTGACAACTGACACTATTGAACAGAATCTGACCTAACCATTTTGGCACTGAATTCTTCCACAGGGATAACTGTGTACCACTAACTGCAGTGTCTTTGTGCCCAAAATATGCTGTGTTAGTGTTACTGTTAACTTCTGAAATCCCAGAAGTTTAAAATAAAAGCCAGGCCTTATTATCCCTTAATATAATTTCATTTAAGCTTCAGATGGATGAGACCCTTATTGCCATATTCAACCTCAAACTGAGGGTCAGATACTCACCCTAGACTTCTCTGGACATGTAAGTTTGAAATTCAGCACCTGCCTTTCATCTTCCCCCAGTCTCCACATACTCTTTGCCCCTTACTCAGCTTTAGCTTCAGCCCTCCAATACTCCCTTGCCACAAGTTACCACTGCCCAGGACTCCTTTATGTCAGACATGAAACAGCCTGGTCAGCTCCAACCAGCTAACACTTGAGCTCTCCATCACTTGGTTATACTGCAGCCCTTTCTAATGTTTACCACCTAGAACCCATCCCAGACTCATTGCAGCCTGCCCATGACCACTCCCCTGGACCACTTCTGCATTGGTTAAGGCTGGGCCCACTGATGTAATTAGTGTTACATGCGAATTAGGTAAATCATACACTTTTCTTATAATGAGTTTCCTAAAATGTAATGCTCAAGACAAAGCCATCATCTGTGGTCACTGTTCACCAGGAAAAGATTCCTGTTAATTACCACGCACACTGGATCAGGCCATTAAGAAATGCATTGTGAAGCTACCATGGAAGCTGATTCAAGTTATTATCTAGGTGCTTCTGTTTCCAGCACAAGGCTGTCACATGAGCCCTTCTGATCACTTTTGTATTTACATTTGCTATGCATCTGTTCTAGTCCATCTCTAAGTCCTGATGTTTTGGAGGAACACATGCTGAGATACTTCCTGACTGAGGTCAGCTTCCAATACTGGAACTCTGCCCAGTGCAGCCTAAGATGTGAACCAAACGCAAGACATAAAACTATGATTAAGACAAAAGCCTGGCATTTGGAAGGAAATTCTTTACTCTGGTGTATGACAAAAATAACTGCTTAGATCACTTACATAATTAGGATTTTTACCTCTCGTACTCCTGTTTTCCTCAGCCTTTACAATGAAATAGGTTGGTCTGTTTAGTCTGTCCCGCAGTTTTCGCTCATGCTGTCATTACCCTATATTCATACAGTTCTATGGGGTGTTGGGGTTTCAAAGCTTCACAGGACTGTGTATTCATTTCTGCTGTTCATAGTACTTTCCCTGTAAGAGGTCATGGGGACACATCTGTAGAGCAGTCAGCAACATGGTGGTCATGAATGTAAGTTCCAGCATGTATTTCCTCCCTGCTTTCAGCCACCAGTGTCTAATGTCATTGGGACAATTTAGACTTTTTGGCTATCACAACCTCCTACAGCAATGAATTTCACAAGTGATATTGACTGCATTAAGTCATATGTGTGTTTCTCCTGTTGCTTCATCAGAAGAAAGTGTTGCTGCTGCTGCACCACCACGGTGTGTAGTATTAGCCTTGCAATTTAGCCTGCCCAGGGAGTACTGGATGGCTTGTTTGATGACTTGCAGTACGAGACATCCTAATCTCCCTGCCTAGTGAAATTGCTTCAGTACTAGGGTTAACACTGAAGTGCAGACCAGCTGAAGCTACCTTTAAAAGGCAGGCTATGCTCCAGGGCAAATATGGTTTATACACTTATACTAGGTTTATATTTTATTTAAAATTTTATCCCTATGCCTATTCTAAGCACAGCCTTTCAATTAATTGATTCTTAGGACTTGATGTAGACAATATTGAAATATTTCTGATAACAGGATTTTCACAAGTAGCATTACCCATCCCATCCCAGCTTGGATTTCTCACCTTTGTGGTCCACAACTTGACTGTCCAGTCAAATGATGATGTCACGAAGAGATGGGAAAAGTCAATTGGACCCACTGCCATGTGACAATTGATTCCTGTGACGGGTCCTTGGTGGCCTTCAAAAATTTCACCAATGCCAGCTTTACTGCAGGAAGAAGAGACATTTGCATTCAGAGAGTGATTTAACATCTGGTGATTTAACGTAATTTTTCTTTACTTTCAGGTTTCTGTTTCCTTTTAAAATTCCATTCAATCTGTAAATCTCTTGCCTTTCAGTAAGGCCTTTGCCTGCAGAGGTTTATTCCTGTGGGCACAATTAATGCTCAGAACCCAGCACAGGGAGACTTTCTCTTACTTCTGAAGACTTTCCTTACTCGTTTTTACATACACTGTCTACTACTGTAGCTTGAAATAACATTCATGTATAATTCTAAAATAACTCTAAATTATAATTATACTATAGCTTATGCCTCTGTGTAAGCCACTATCACAAGGAATAACCATTAAAATAAAAACGCAGATATGTTAATGACTTATCATGTGCAATTCTTTTTCTCTTAAATATTTGAAATGACCTTCCACAGCAGTGAATCAAGTCACTAGGAAGCAAATCCTTTTTCACAAAAAGTGAAGGAACTGTTCCTGTGATCAGGTATCATAGAGTCATTACTTTGAACAAGGGGAGATATGCATTTCATCAGCCTGAGGCTAGAATAGCTATTAGGAAGGAAAAATACAACACTGTGTAAGAGAGAATATGCACAGTTTTCTTCTTCCTGGAAGCAAATGATGCCAGATCAGTTGTCAGTGCTGTCTCACAGTGTATACAGAAAGGGGAATCATGAGATTACCCTTTTAGTTGCATCATAGAAAAATCGCCAATGGAAAAAAACACATTAAAAATAGCAACAGCTCTGACAAGGCTGCTAGGCCTTTGCAGGGTGAATACAGCGTACCCAAGGAGATGAGAAGCCGCACTGAAGGAAATTGGTCCCTCATATTGCTAGCGTGGTGTCCCCTCACCTCTCCTGTTGTCCATGCTCACTTAGGCTCCCCTGTCAGACCTCACAGCATGTGCTGGAGCTGGGCCTGGGCTCTGCAGTGCCTCTGCAGTGCTGGATGCAAAGCACACCACTTATTTTATCCCCATCTGTGTGCCACATAGTCGGAGGAATAAGGGGAGTTCTGCAGCACTGAGAAAACCTTGTGTATCCGCTGTGCTTTGATACACCTTTTTCCAGAATAATGTATAGCTCTCCACTGGGCTGGGCTGAAGGACACAGGAGTCTCTGGAAGTAAGACAGGGATGAGAGCAAAAAGCTCTAGGAAAGACAGGCAGGAGCAGAAAAAGAGTGCATTTGTTCGATGGTCAGCAGAAGGACTGCTAAAAAGGTGAGTTAACAAGAGGGTCTGGCACTTTCTTCCTCTTGTGAGGAACAAACCAAGCATGTCTGAAAGATCAGAAGTGAGAAATGCATTTGGGCATGCTTCATTTATCCTAGCAGCCTAAGACTAATTCAAACCATCAGCCATTGCACAGCCTATCAGTATAATGCCTAAATAGACACAATTTTGCAATACTGTCAGTGGTCAGGCTAAAATAAAAATATTTTAAAATAAAAATTATATTGAAAAAAATACATGTAAAACAGTATTTATACAACATTAGGAATGTGTAATAGAAGCCTTACAAACTTAAACCAGTGTATCAATGTCTGTTTGGTCAACAGAAACACAGAATGTGATAAAATACGAATTCAGAGAATATTGCAAACTATTGAAGTGTGAGGGTGAGCTTTGAATCTATCAGTGAAAAAGGCTTGTTCTTTACAAAAGCCTTTCAAGCATCCCAGAGGATGAAACTACTACCAGAAGCTAACAGAGCAAGCTAGCATCCTGCAGATTTACAGGGTACAAAATAAGTACATTGTGCATACCTCTGTGGCACAATGCAGCTATGCCTATGCAGCTAGTAAATAAACCAGGCAGCAGCCCAGACTGAGGGCAAGCTGTGTGGCATGGCTCCTGGCTGTACAAAAAAACCCTCTCACCTTCCTGGAGAGGGTGGTCATGTCCAAACTGCCCACTGAGAGTGGGGGCCAGCAGTGCTCAGTCTCTAGACTGGCTGTGCAGACACAGCCTGCAGTGCTGCATGGGAATACCTGGCACTGGATGGCTGTGCATTGGGACATGCATGCTCTATTTATCACATGCATGCTCTGCTTCTCACATGCATGTGTGCCACGGTGGCTTTTCTCTGATATGTGCCTATGGAAACTGAAGGTGGAGCTGAGGACGGTAAAAAATAAAGTGGATTACCATCTCTTATGAGTGGTTTAGGCCTGATTACCCTACAACAAAACTGTCTTCTAGGGCCTCATTCAACCTGCCCAGACTTAGATACCTACATCTCAGCTAGCTGTCTACACCTCCGTCTCACTTCACGGGTGAGAAAGAGGCTTTTCTGAGGTCCCAGTCATCTCTTCTTCAGTCAGATGGCTGAAAAACGTAAAGGAAATGAAACCTAAGAGCAGTCATAGCTCCCCAGCAACTAAACAGGGAGCCTGGGGCAACTACGCCAGTATAACAGGCTGTAGCACAGATGTTCAAAATCAGGCAACTCCTGTCCTAGTCATGAGAACAGTACGGACACCATTGATCCAAGAGGAAAAACACTATCCACACATACTTGGCTACCTCACACCACCACAGGTACATGATGTTATTTAAGTACATCACCTTCCATGACGACAGGCTGTGTAGACTGTCCCCTCTTCACTGCCAACGACAAAGTTATTCACATCTCCGGTTGGGAAAGCCATTCCTGTAACCGCCACTGGTTTGGACTTATTGTACACCAGCTCCATGCTCTCCTACCAAAACAGGTCTTTGTTATTATTCTGAGATCATCCTTTTGTTTGGCTGTTTGTTTGGTTTGGTTTTTTTAAACTAATTAATTTCTAAATGTTACACAGGGTAGGAGGAGGTGAAGAAGAAATCATTTGGTCCAGCCACAGGACTTTGATTTCTAAATAGGATGTTGTGAGAAGATGCGATGTCACAAACCAAGATGCACTGCTCCTGCCATCCCCACTGCTGTCTGTCACATGTTTGAGAGCAGCTGGAAGACACTGGTCTTTGCTACATCATCTTAAATCAGGCAGAGATGACAGGTGAGAATTTAAAACCTAATGGTGCAGAAACTAAAGATAATACCTTAATGGATACACTTGCCAGCCCCAGGCTCTAATAAAACATGCAATACCCTTCTATTTACAAACATTTTCAAAATCAATTGTTTGTCAGGAAACATGTGTAACATTGTGTACACCTGACACATTTATCAAACTGTGCCACTTGTCCCTTTGCAGAACAAAATTAAAAAGCTGCGGTCCTGTCACTACCACCATTCTAAGCATTGCTTTTCAGGGATTTTTTGAGGTAACCATAAACACTCCCTCTAGGCTCTACCATCAAGCTACAAACCAGCAAGCATATTTTCGTTTTTCATTTGGTAGCTGTATTTCAAAGTAAATCAGCATGTCCATTTTTGCTATTGCAAGTACAACCAGCATGAACACGCTGTGGCTGTTGCAAGATGTGTACGCTTTGAGCAGATTTTGCACAACTTTTTGGCTGTTCAGTCTAAATGGGGTAACCCAAGAACCCACACAGGGGCTGAACGATTTAGCAATTTTCATTTTTAGCTATTTAAGTGAGTATGTTTTCTATGTTTAAAATGTCTAAGCTGCTATTTTTCTAGGGCCAAAGCCTGTAGTGCTTTACTCAGAAGGGCTTTTTGCTGTAGCTAAAGAAAGTGGGCATCCCTGTGAGAGGAGAGGGCTGCAAATCCATAGAGAAATACTTTTGCTTGGTTTATACTTTTCTTTTGGTTCTACTAAAAAGGCAAAACAAGACCTGGAAAATGCACTGGCAGAGGGCCTGTGGACCATATATTTCTGTGAAAATCTGCTGGGGTGAGATCATAATTTATTGTCTCTGCAGAGACACAGCCAGATACTGTGGTGGACTCTCTCCTCCCAGCGCCTACACCACGGCTGTACATGAGTGCTCTAGATCTGTGTCTTCAGAAAGTTTCAGACTGACACATCAGGAACACTCTACTCCTCCCAATTTAAAGCTATGGCACATAACTTGACATCAAGTCCTATGCCTTTCTTTTCCAGATCACCATGAGCCATGCGCCAAACTTCAGCATAATGTGGGGTCTGTTCCCATCATTGTTAAAAGCCAGTTTTGGAGCAGGGAAATTCCATCTGTGAGATGAAGTACTGGAACTGAGATGTTAAGAAATTTCTGCTTCAGAATTTAGCATTCCAGTAAGTGAATATATAAGGGTGAGAGTTATCTTCTTGATGTTTAAGTGAGAAACTGGGGAAGGGATTCAGGTGCCTAAACATAGTTGTCTGGGCCGTTTTGGATGCCTCCACTTCTATTCCAGATGAGTACTGGTTTCTCATAGTCCCAGGACACAACTACCAGACCCATACTGTTGCCTTAGATGAGCATGAGCAACATGATCTAACTTTGAAGTTGGCCTCACTTTGAGTAGGAGAGTAGATGGGATGACTTCCAGAAGCCCTTCCATCCTAAGATTTCATAGTTCTGTACCCCAGGGTGGGTATTTGAAATGGTATATCACACTGGGATTCGATGAGTTGTCCTTCACAAGTGCCCAGTCTTTCTCTACATTAACTATAAAGGGAACTCAAATCACTAGCTTAGACTTGACACAGACCTAACTTTTAGGTGGCTAAGGTTAGGATAGAGGAGTTCCACTTCTTGTGTCAACACTGAAAAGCAAATAATTTAATAGCAATTGCTCATTAATGCATGATTAATGGAATCATAAAAGGAGTTTCTACGCAGCATTTTAAAACAAGATCAGATCCCATGATGCTTAGTAAAAATGATATTAAATTATTTTTTTTCTAAGAAATTATGTATAAAAAATGAGTGATGTATTGGAATAGAAAATGTATTACTCCAGAAGATAACACTTAAAAGATGTTTTCCATAGACCTTTTCCAGCACCAGATTCTTTGTTTAGTTTCCATTATTATAATCACTAGTGGATTGGACAATTTTCCTGGGTTTCCTTTCATTTTTGATAAAAAGGAGAGGAGTGGGGGGAAAGACAATAGCAGCAAACATTCCAAAAGGGGGAAATTAGTTCTAAAACTTTTGATTTGCATTGTTTATTCCGTTGGCTACAGAAGGCAGGCAGCAAAGTAAGCTTTCTGACTATGTGCCTTGCAAACCCGTAGGTGCCTAGGGTGCGTTCAGCAGCAGTGCAATCTAGTCCATATTTGTTAAACAATGCTGTAGAGTAAGTACAATTTATACCACAGGCGACTTCTGTAATTACTGTGCTTTAAAATGGATTATTTCATTTTCACTTGAAACTGACCTATGTATTAACGTATTACAATAATTACATGATTTGTGGTAAAGGAAATGGGTTTTGGCTCTTAGCAGAGACTGCTGGAAACAAGCTGTACTCTTTCAAGTGCATCCATTGGTTTTAGTTTGTAGAGGACGTGAGGTTTGGCTTTTAGGGGCTATGTTCCATTAAGCAGGTATCCTGCTTTACTGAAGGTGCTTTTTTCCCCTGTGTAGGTGAAAACAAACCCACCTGTGGAGTTGAGAGCATGTCCAGGCTCCAGGAGCACATTTTGCCATCTGTAGAGACGGTAATGAGATTGTGCGCATTCTGTGTTCCAACTACATTCACACAATACACAGGATGCTGAAAACACATTAACACTGGAAATCAGAGAGCCATTCTCACATCTTCATGAACAAACTTCTAATGTCTCATATGTTATTTTAAAGAATGATTAAGTAGTTACATAATGCCTGGAAAACACAGGACTCAGCTTTTGCCAGATAGGAATTGTTTTGGGGTTTTTTTTGATTTAAATTTTAAGAGGTACATTATGGAGGTGGAAATGTTTTCAGAGTTTCATTTTCCTCATAATAAAACAACCCAGCTGAGTAATGCTGTGAAAATACTGAATTATGTGGATGAGATTTCACCCACAGGGACATGTATCATTCTACTGATGGCTTTTGACACTGAAAATAACCGTCAGAAAGAGGCAAATTGTCCAAATGGAATTGAAATGAAAACTTTATTCAAGAAACAGCTGCATAAAACTTGAACTTTTCCAGAATTTGGCTTGCATGTTAAATATTTGCGAATGTACTCCAGTTGAAATACATGAACAAGACCATCAGCTTTCTCCAGCATTGGCCAATATACCTTTTTAAATCCATCATTATAAATGTGGACTGACTAAATTTAGGGTGTTACACCTGGTTCACCATAGCACAGTCATTCCATGGAGGCCGAATTCTGCTTAGTATGCAATAATGAAACTTGGCCTATTTCTTTTCCAAGGAACCTGGTAACATTTTGAGCCTAAAGCTTCATCTGATATCTGATGGTGACATATGAGGGATCATTCAAGTTCAGCAACCTCCAGAGTGAAAAATCAGTCAGACTGAATAGTAAGATTTAATTTCCTTTGACCAGTACAAGTGATGCTGCTGAATTAAGGGTAAGACACATACACATGTCAAGCAAAAAAAATTGTATTTCTCTGCCTCTTTTGTCAATGAATAGAAGACCTGTGTCTCCAGGAAGAAAAAATACTTTTCACTGATGCTTTCTTTATTTAAATAAAATTAGGACCAACTTACAAGAGATCCCTATAGAGCTTCTAAGTCAGCTCCATGTAGGGTTAGAAACCTAGCATTTGCTCCTGCTGAAAGGAATGGCAGAACTACCACTTATTTTAGACTACTTTAAGATCCAGCTGTTGGTCACCTACTCAGCCAGTAGGGAAAGGCAGAAATCTTCAGAGCATTGTCTAGCTCTCAGGTTCGATACCTGAGTGGGCCCAGTAAATGCCTGCAGCATTTACTCGGCAGCATCTGGATACACAGTGTGTGTGTGTGTGCGCGCACACCGAAGATGGACTTAGTAATTGCTGCTGAAAGGGTACCTTGCGCTTGAAGGCCACCTGCACATATCAGTAAGTCACAAGGTCCATTCTGATGCTGATTCTTCTCTTTCTCTCAAGATTGTCAGGCACCTGGTTTTGCCCAGATCATCAAGTGGACCCCAATCTGTCCCTCACATGTGTCTTATGCTATTACCCTCCTACAATGGACCTTCTTGCTGCTTAGTGATGAGCTAATGATGCCCGTGCTAAACACGATTAGAAGGTACTGATGTGTGAAATCAGCACAGACCTATTTTTTCATGGGTGTTTGACCTCCAGTAGCCCAAACAGACAGGGACAGAGTGGGTGGGAGGAAGCTAAAGCAAGCAGCAGAGTATCTAGAATATTTAGAGGGGAGTGAGAGAGTGAGCTGTGTCTTTCCAGCAGCACCTCAGCATGCCAGGTCTGGCTTTAATCAGGGCTACCAGCCATCAATTTCATGCACAATAAAACTCACGGCAGAAATGAAAAGACATAAGGAAAATGGATGAAAAAGACAACCAACTGTATGTAACAGAAAGTCTAAACAGGCTCCTTCCTTTCAAAGGGTCGCTGCCAGCTTGCTTTTATTTATTTTGGAAATGAAATCATCATGCAACAGGGTTTTGTCTTAATTAAAATTTCCTGTTGTCCCAAGTGCAGATGTGTGGTGGGTGTGAAAGGAAATTAGTGAATAAGCTGTGGGTAGAATTCTCTTTCCTGGTGAATCCAGGCGACAATCAGTGATACTAAACTTCAGGAAGGTTTAAGTCTGTGATAACAACACATTTTATCTGTTTCAAATAAACAAAGCAACAGAAAGAAAAGAGAAAAATCCTTTTTTCACATATGGCAGAAGTTCAAATTAAAAAATGACTATTCAGCTCATGTATCTAGCAGTACAGAAAGTAACATTGCTGCAGCAGAGTTGTCTTAATTTAATCCTTTTTTTTTTCTTCTTGGCAGCTAGGATTCAAGCCAACTTTTTGCAACCAAGACTTTGTTTACAGTTTATGTAAGTGATTCTTATATATGAACATGAAGTAAGCACTCTTTTATCGTAAAATCTGATTACTCCATAAAATATCATGCCTCCTCATGTTAGACTGTGTAAACAGTTATTTATACCAATCCATGGCAGCACATAAAGTGCCCATCCACAACTGAAAGTCATTTATTTATATCTGTCAAAAGCAAAACATCACATATTGTTCTATTGCAATAATAAAACTAGTTTAATATATAATTCCAGGAGGCACAATTTTGTCTTAAATGTTTTTTGAGTGTAAACAAATTACTTCCCATTAATCTTTTCTTTTCCACTAGATTTTGAGTCCCAGTTGTTCAATTTTCAGTGATAGTTAGCTTCTTGCCACTAGTTTTCTGGTCTGCTACATCTCTAAATTGCACTTCCAGGAGAGACTGTTTCTTTTCATGCAGATTGAACAACATTACTGGCGACAAAATGAGCAAAAACATTAGGGAAATGAAAAGCAATGTTGAAGTTGCAACCCATGGCACAGATCATTAGATTATTATATCAACATTCATGATAGTGGAAATTTAGGGAACAATATCTGTACTGCCTGGCCCACTAAGTGTATCTGTGCACACCTGTCATTTTTTAATATAAGAGACTTGCCATCGTAACACTGACCCCGTGCTGAATCTTTTGCATTAATTGATGTGGCATGGCTTCCCTTTTAACTCCAGAGATTATGTTGTCACAATCAACTAAAAGCTGAACCATGATCTGCAAATTCCAAAGATAAGAATCACAGAATTGTAAAAGCTGGAGGTGCAAAAGACCTATCACTTTGTCTGATCCTTCGATCTGCTAGAACAAGATTATTATCTTATCTCTCAGAGTGCTTTGTGTATTCAGTTTCCTACGTTTCAGGAAATCTGCATTTTTCTGCATTTGTATACCATACCATTACATTTTTCTCTCCTTTCATCCTGTATTTTCTTTTCTGCTTCCCACTCAGGAATGGTCCCAAGCTCACTCCCGAGATGAGATGTGTTTACCATGCACAGAGTACACGTTCCAGCTCTTATGAAGAGGCTGCCTGAGCCCAAACTCTGGAAGAGGAGAACTCAAGAATGCACAACATAGTGCAGGATGGACTGGAGGTCAGTGCCATAGCAGTGATGACACTTTAGCAGGAAATCCAGGCTTGCCTCTTCCTCCAACACGATATGAGTACTTTGGAATGTAGAGGAGTCTTCTACCACAGACATCATTGTATCACAGAGAAATTATGTTCCTTCTCAGGCATTTTGTGCTACTGCTCTGCCTGTGTACCTCCCAGACATGACCAGAGCCCTGTGCCACCATCACTATATCTGCAGGTATCTGTGTGTGTCAGCAAAATGCTCTTCCAGATCATTATATTGAAACAAACTCACCCTCACTGTGCAAGCTCTGCCCTATGGCCCTGTCTGGAGTAGGAGACCATGACAGGCATTTATGTATTGCTCTGTTGGGAAACAGAAGTAAACTGCCCACTCTCTTCAAGGGCACCAGTGTCTACTTACAGGATGCCAGTGAGACCACCGTAGGTGCCTAATCTGGTTCAAAAGAGAAACTCGTGTGCAACAAGACAACAATAAATGACTCAAATCGCTTGCCATGCTGGACTGACAGACACACAGTCCTCATAGATGACCTGGCTGTCTTTACAGACAATGGACAGCAAAAGCCACAGTGCCACTGTGCTGGCAGAAAGGTGCCTCACTCCAGTGTCATAACTGATCCTGCCCTCTTCCTTGGAAAGGAGGATAATCTCTTGACCTGATCATACAAAATGTGATAGTTCAGCACTTACAGGAGATAGTTGTATATCTCTCTTACCTATTTTTTTCCCTTCAGGGGCCATGCATGCTTTCATCTGTGTGGCAACCAGCATTGTAGACACAACTAGCCAGCTTCATATCCCTGCTGACCATTTCCTCTAAGGAAAGGAGGAGGTGATTTTTATCCTTACCGTGTGAGCAGCAGCAGATAAGGGAGTTCTCTGAACTGGAGTGCGCCTGTGACTGCGATTATCCCACAAGACAATTTGGCCAGAGTATGTTCCACCAACGACCAGGTTTGGGTGAAAGCGGGCAAAACAGACAGACATCACAGAGGACTGGAGTAAAACAGAGAAGAAGAGAGGGGTTACGTGGTCAGTAATCTTCAATTCTCTCTTTAAGGAAGCATATTGCAATTAGCATTTTGTATTTTTAGAAATCACTGTATGAGCTCTATTCATATCCCTTGCATACCAGTAATTCTGCTAAAGTCAATAGGACACATGCAAAGAGCTAATTTTGACCCTAAGATGTGTAGTTCCTTTGGTCCTAGGGAAAATATGCACCATAGGATGAGTCTTAGCATGATGCTAAAAACCTGAAGACAACCTCTCCATGACAGTGATGGGAGAGTGCTTAATTTCATTTCCAAAAGTGAGAACTTCAAGTAAACAGATGTCAACCCAACAGAGGTTGGTATCCTGGGCCATGATTTCCCATCAGGGAGAGCTTTTCCCCTGTTGCTCTGCTAGCTTTTAACTCTCGAACGATTTGAGGTGAGTTTGTGAGAGACCCTCCAAAGTTCACCTCAAGGTATGCTTGCTTGAGAGCATCAGATGACAAGCCATGTCTCATTGCTGGGTCAATGACTGATTTCTCTGCTACGGAGAGGTCCTCTTCTAACAGCAGAGGGAATCACACTTTCCCTTACACTGTTTGAGCACAAAAGAGTTTTTCCTCATTTTAATGTCAGCTGCATTGCCTTTGTACATTTTTTTCCAGCTGGGGATACTGAGGAGCCAGACTGGGTTAACGGTTACCCTGGCTATCTGCTAGAGTGCCCCAGAAGCCAGTATGGAGAAGGGTATCTAACTCAACTACTGCCTTCCAGTCTTTTTAAAATAACGTACAACATCTGAAGTCCTCAAGGGAACAGTCCCCATAACCTTCATGTGCCAACAAGCTACAGCCAAGAGCAACAAACTGTAACTTCTTCAAGTCCTCCATCCTCTTTCTAAGGAATTATTTCCCATTTTTGTATAATTGGTCCTGGATGTTATGTCTTGTTTTCTGCAAATTGGAAAGCAAAAGTTACAGCATTCATATAATTTCCTGAAAATTCACATACTAATAAAGACAATTTGCAAACAGAAGCAAATGCCATTTTTTCATGGGCAGTTTTAGTGATGCTTACAAGCCGCAGAGCAAGACTTGAATTGCTGCAGCAGCTACAGTCAGAAACTTAAATTCACTGTCAGTGGTCGCATTCTTAATTCATTTTCTGGCTGCTTCCAATGAGTTTTGGTAACAAATCTTTGTTATAGTTTAATGACTGGATATTTTGAACTGGTGATGTTCCTATGTGTGAACCCATTTTACTCAATGGCAAAGGGTTAACTAAATTACCATATTTCAGTTGCATGAAAAGCATTGCAGACATTTAAGTGAACTTTGTTGAATTGGGAACATAGAAGCTGCCAAGCTGAACTAGACTCGATGTCCACCTAGCTGACGACCCTGTCTCTGGCAGGAGTGAATGGAGTTGTAAGAACTTTGACGAGGGCAGATGCGTTGCCTTCTCTCCTTACTGCTCCTCATCCTGAATTCTAGTGGCTAGAGACTGGTTTAAACTCTTACACCAGAGATACAAAACCCCTTCTGATAGGGCTAGAATGAATTATGATAACTCTTGATGTCTATAATGAGGTTAATAAGAATAAAGTGAAATGTGAAGTTTAAATAGTTTTTACTGAATTCATGTGGCTGCCCGATATCTATTGTTTAAAGTGAGATTATATGCTAAATTATCTTAGTAGACATAGCATACAGCAGTATATTCAATACTGTTTTTTGACCTAATGAGATTGCTAAAACAATGAAATAAACTGCCACTGCCTTTTTTTCTTCCCCATTCTCTCTGAATCCTCATGGCTGTTCACTTGACGCCTTTGATCCCTTCTTGACTAAAGCTTTTGCATACATTTTTCTGATGATACATAGTCTAGTATCTAATGACTAGATGATTAGTATACATAATTGCCTATTCTAGTCCATATCTATCTAAGTGCTTGAGCATAGTAATTACTCTACGGTCAGCTGAAATAACAAGTAGATTCCAAAAATCATTTCCAAAGGACCTATTAGCTTTACAGGTAAGAAACCCCACCTCTGAGCAACAGGACTTTGGTACTGCTAAGAGGGGCTAAAAACTCAGCTACAATGCAGCTGCCATCCGGTTTCCATAGATCCCCCATGCATTATAATTAGATCGACCCTACAGCACATGTTCTACATTTTATCTCTTTGTTTAATGGCTTCGTGAGTTGTTTTAATCAACCCCTTTCATTCCTTATAACTAAGCTGACAGATATTCTTACATGAAGTGAAATAGCCAGATGATTTTAAAATAGTACAGCTCCACCACTGTGCACACCCCACAGCAGCTACAAGGCTCCACATGTATTTTAAGAAACCCCAATTCAAACAGTCATTCCACAACAAAGTTCTCAGTTTGTCTGAAACAAGCTTGGGAGACTCTGAAGCAGGCCAAAGCAGCCAAGTGGACAGTGTATTTTTAAATGTTGTGTTTTCATGGTTAGCGTGTTTGTGAATTCAGAATGCCAGAATACAGTTGAATGGTCAGGATATAAACTGCTAAAGTGTGTTTTTCATAAAGTTCAAAAATAACCTACAGACATGACATGGACTTAAGCCCTCTGCACTGCTCCTAGTTTTACGTATTGCTCCGAAGTAACTTGCATTCTTCCACTGATGAAATGTTCACATCCTTTTAATTATGTCTATATTATTTTTCTACAGAGGAAAAACTTCTGTCAAATATTAGAATTTAACAATTTAAGGACTCCACTCCATAGCACTTAATATAATGATTACTTTCTTAAAGTTAATGGCAGTACTCAGATGAGTAAGGACTGTAAGATCTAGCCCATTCATTTAACAACTTTAAAAGGATTCATTTCTTAGCCGTAATGGGAGACACCAGCAGACAGGTCTCCAGTCTGTCTGAACAGCTCTGTGCTCATGGAAAGCAGCAGAAACCATTCCCTGTAAGCCTCTTCTGCCTCCAGGCTGCCTCTTGTTTGCCAGCTGAAGCAGTCTTGCTCCTCTAAAACAGAGTTTTGCCACGGACTTCAAAGGGGGAGGAACCAGCCCCTGTTCAGGTTTTAAAATAACGACGTATCACTCTTTGCACCTCTACCACACCTTTCTAGGGAAATCTCACGGCACTTTCCAATAACGATGGTAAAGCTTCCCAGTTTTTCAGCTAGGCATGTTTTATATACCTATGTAGGTGCTTAGTTACCCATTGCAGAGGACAGAAACAGCTAGTTTCATAGTATATGGCAACACTGCATAAAGAAATGTAAGAGGGATCATGTCAGGAGGCAATTCCACAGGGACTTTAGTGTCCACAGTATAAAAGCAGCATTTAGAATAGGAGGTTCCCAGTGTTATCTTTTTATGGGTGCCACAGAGCATCTGTGTCTGCAAGTTGCTGGGACCTGCAAGAGACAGGCAAACCCCAGTGTTTGGTCACCGTCATTTCTCTGGATTGCTCTGTGCAGTGAATCATTTCATTATTCACTGTAGCTTAATGCTCTGGTGTTTTCTCCCTCTATGCAAATACAATTTTCTGGATTTAGCCTTCTCTGTCTCTCCCTTAGCTTTCTCAGCAACCCTACCAAAGTATTTCTGGTACTTCTGGCTTTGTGATCTTCCACCTAGATTTTCTACTCCTGGTGGGTGCCACCACGCTGGTTCTGCTGCCTCATCCCCCACGTGTGCTCTGCCTCTGCAGAGGTGAGCAGCTCTCAAAGGGCCAGATGAGCCAGCCTGAATTAGATCCAGGTGGGAGCACTGCCCAGGCAAAAGGGAGAGCCAGGCCCAGGCTGGTAAACCTGAGACTTTTGCCTGGCAAGCGGGCAATCCCACGCCCCGAACGCTAAAGCTTCCATGCCCGGCTGTTACGAGCACTGTGCTGAAAACATAATTAAGAAACAAAGCATGAAATGTCTGTGCTCTTGCCATGGCAAAGAGAGGGCTGGCCTGAGGAACGCAGGTGCTGCCCCGTGCCCGGAGAGGCCCGCAGCCGGTGGGAAAGAGGCAGCACGCCCGGCCCCTGCTCTGGCAGCTATCAGCCCGTCTCGGCCCGCACGGAGTGGGGGGCTACAGGGCCGGGGGGGGGGTGGCTTTGCTCGGCTGCCTCTGCCTCCTCCCACCCTCCCTGCTGATGTGCTCGATTCAAACAGGCCCCAGATCCTCTTCAAGTGGTTGGCAGCACTGGTTTTTATTTTAGAAACTTAATCCAGCCCAGATTTGGATTAATGATGGCGTACCCCTTCAACCACAGATACACATGCTCGGGACAGAAAGTCATTTAGATTCTCCTTACTGAGAAGCCTAACCTCAGTACCCACATCTGATGTGTGTAAGGCCCCAGAAACTCAGCTGTCTGTGCTCGTGTCTGTAGATTCGGATGGCACTCTGCCCAGCCACCAGTTGAACAAGTTCACAAAGACCTGGGTGCTAAACAATGATGACTTTCAATAGGCAACGACTACTGCATTCAGCGAGACCTCTTCTGCAGGAAACCACCCCCGTAGGCAGTGCTGCCATGCTGGTGCCATATGCCTACACTTGACACCAGATGGATCTCAAAACAATACTTTGTCAGTGGGAAGAAGCGATCCCAGGAGTTCACAGGCGTTTCTAGACTCCAAAATACTGGGCTACATTGCAGCAGGCACTCAGGAAACTCCTGGATAGATTTTCTAGCTGAGCAAACATGTGAAAAAGCACTGCAGTCTGTGCCATGCTACTATAGGTCAGACTAACACAGACAGCAGTGGGCAATAAAATTAACTGCAGCTGAGATGAAGAGGCAGATCCTATTCCATGCTTGAGAGAATTGGCTTAGAGGGACTGAGAGCAGAGGGACAATGCTGTGGTACTGCCACTTAGCTAGAACCATGAAAAAGTGCCAGACGTTATCCATAGGAACTGAAGCCTAGGGACCGGACCTCTGATCACCTGTGCTTGCCCTCCTGAGGAATAAATAAATAAAGACAGAGGTCAAAAAGTACATGTGCAATTTACTCATAGCCTTTTGCTCTCACTTCTGCTCATCAAGAACAGCATTTAGAGAGTCTAAGCACTCCCAGTCCCTCTGAGAACTGCCCTGTCTTCTTCTGGCCAGGCAATCAGAAGACCGTCTCCTCATGCTTGCATTGCTACGCACACTTACATGTGATCCCAGAACAGATATGGACGATATACCTCAACTGCAAAGACGGGATTAAAATCATCATCTAGAAACAAAACAGCAACTGAGTTACTAAATAAAGCCCTTTTTTTCCTGCCAGTCCAACTGAACATCAGCATGGAAATAAGTGGTATCAGATCTAAACACTGGTTTGTCTGGTTTAGTGCTCTATTACAGCCTTTTTGCAACACAAAAGAAGGTGTGAGAGAGATACCTTGAAAGAGGCAATTCTAGGGTGACTTTGCCCTGGCTAGTGAGATACCTGGATTTGTACACTGAAATAGAGACTATGTTCCTTCCAAGAGTCTTGCTTTTTTTTAGTATCAGCTATTATGAAATCTGTATATTTGCGTTTCATATAAATGTCTAAGTATAATTAATAGTAATAAGCAAATAGGATAGCAACAGACTTACAACTGTTTTTCCCAACTACATTTGAAAAGGTACCTAAAACATGATTTATGTCTATAGAAACCTTTATCTAAGAGGTTAACTCTTAATTCTAAAAGCTTTAAATGCCAGGACTTCTGTATTGCTCCCCCCAACTCTCTTCCTATTCAACTACGTAAAAAAATAGCATCTGAAAGATTTTGTGCTAGAGATTATTTGTAGTACCATAAAAAATTCATCTTCTACTAAAAATAAAATAAAAGCAGTTGACATCCTTCACATATTTAAAAAAATAAATAAAACCAAACAAACACTTCTTCAAACCAAATGTCAGAATCCTGTTTAATTAAAAAAAGGAAGTTTATACTTGGTTATGGTGTGTGTTGACATCTATCTCTTTGATTTCCAAGAGTATGGCCTGGAAAGAACAGATTGCTTTATTCAAGAGAAAGAAAGGAGGGAGGGGGGCCCAGTGTGACAGGAAAGAGTGTAGGCTCTATTAACTTCAGTGCTTGTTAAAACATGAAGGATTAATGGTAGAAAGGGAGGGAAGAATTGTGAATGTCTCCAGTTTAGGATCTTCAAAAATGTTTGGGGATTCTAAGAATGTCTCACCCCACCACATGAAAGCTGCACAGAGAGACTCAGCCACACGACTGCTCTAAATCCAAAGCTGGTATTGCTCCACTTATACCATCAAACCAATGGAGCTAAAATGTAGCCACAAATTAAATTTATTTTTATTGAAAAAGTACTAGGTCCTTAAAAAGAAGGAAAAGAGTATGTCAGGAAATGCAACTCTTTCTTAGCCAAGTTTACAGGGTAGGTAACTGACATACAACCTTAGTGCTAACAACCAAGCATTGCAGCAGAATCAGAATGCTCTGTCCCAGTCTGCAGAAAAGCAACATCCAGCCTCATGCCTTCATTTTAAGCAGGTAAGAAAGCTAAAGCTTTCTGCTTTCATCTCTGTAACTGCAGGTTCAGCCTGTGTAACTACAAGAACTAAATAATCAGAACAAAGTCCACAAGCTGCCTTGCCAAAAGGGAATCTGCACTTCAGCCCTTTTGAAAAGTGCATTTGCTGATATTATTTATTCGGTGGTGGTGTGATGACTCAGAAAAGCAGCAAAACTGCTTGCTGTATTGCAAAAGCAGATAAACATGATACTTCTCCAATGCAATACAGGGAGATCCTGCCTGCCTTTATCCATGATGCAACAACCAATCAATTTGGTAACCTTGAATTACTACATATACATGCAAGTCTAAGAATACAATCTTTGCTGAATATCATACTTTATTTGTTAGACTTATGATGAGAGAATTAAAGCCTGGAGAAATAAGGAGCAATTTCATAACAACAGCACATCAATATCAAGTTTTCTTTCCACCCAACTGCTTACATGCTAAGTACCTGAATTTGCCTGTTTTCTCTGACTAGAACCTGGTCACTTATCAAATTGCAGGGTCAAATCCGTCAAATCCTTAACATCCACATGCCTGCATGTTGGAGAAGCAAACACTTCCTTGGTTTGTCTGTTTTATTTAGATCATGATACTCTAACAGTTATACAAAAGCACTCTTAATAGTTTTGCATAAATTATTCACAAGCCTGAAGTGATGGGTCTGCACCACCACTGCAGACACATAGCCTTAGGGCATGTGCCTGAGGATGGGACACAGAGACCTCCTGCCATCCCTGCTCATGCCACAGGCTTGCCAGAAATTGGAGCAGATGGTAGGTGTCAGCTTGAGCATGGCATTCTGCCACTCCACTTGCACGCAGCTGGGCTCACTAGTTTCAGCACAGTATGAGCCAAAGGCTTCTGGACCAGAGCTGCTATACATGCAGCCAGCTCAGGGCACGAGTAATGGTGTCACTGCAACCACCCCCATAGTTATAGCTGCAAGTTCTTTGGGACAGAGACTGCTTTTTTACAATGGGTTTGTAACAAATTTCTTTCGAAGGCATCTCAGTCTGATGAAGGCCTCTAGAACTGATCAAATAACATTACATGAAAAACTTGGTGCAGTGGTCAGAAATGCCATTAGGTAAGAAGCAGTTCTTTAACTGAAGTGTTCAGTTGCTTTCTAAAAATACGAGGCTGGTGGCAGAATGTCCCTATCAACTACCACAAATCCTTTAGAAATCAGTCATCACCTACATGGTACATGACAAAACAGAAGTCGTCTGGTATGTTTCTACTAATGCTTTTGATTCTGTTAACTAGTGCTTGCTGGTTTCATACAAAGAAATTCCAAGAGATTTTAGAAGTTAAAATCTTTGGTGAATTGCAGCTGAATAATTTTCTAGTGATGAAACCTCCTTAAAGTTCTGCACACATTTATATTTAGTCACTAACTTCTGTTTTAAAAAGCATCTCAAACACAAAAGGTGTCTATCCACACACCAGCTGGTTGGTGAGACAAAGGTATTTAGGTGTTGCCAAGGGCACTGGCAAATCCCATTGCCTGCCTTTCTCTTAATCTTCAGGCACCTAACCACATTTGTAAATCTAGCTCAAAATCATTGGAACTAAGTTAATGTTTTAACAGTTTGGATCTGCCAGCAGCCAAAATTCAGATTCAGCAACAATAAATTCCCACCTGTATTTCATTGCTAACTCAGCGCAAGATGCGAGTCTTCTATTTTCAGCTTGCACACTGTTTGCTATGGGGAATGTATACAGTTTTCTTTTCAACAGCAAGTAGTATCAGGTTGCAATTGTCACTTCTCTTTTTTTTTTCGTCACAGAAGGGTTTATTTAACTGGATTTCTAATATTAAAGGGCTCTTTAACACAGATAGCTACCCCAAATAAAGCACCTTAACCAAACCATGACCTCCATCTGGCTGTATTGTGAGCACCCTCTTGTGAAAGTGGTCATGCAATCTGCATGTTAGCTTAGTTGTGTTTGGGTTTCATCTGGGCTCAGAAAATCAGTATGGTAAGTTGCAATGATCAGTCTACAGTAATTCCTGACGGGACAGTAACTGAAGAACACCAAAAGATTTTACATTCAACTTTTAAGCTCCATTTAAATGCTTCATTCTCCATTCCCTACAGACTCTAAAGAAGTATGCTTAAGGACACAGTCTTTGCACAATTTTAGGGACAGTTTAACTAAGACAACAACATTTGCTGTAGCAAATACCCCTAATGCTGTGCACTAAGTCTTGAAAACTATACCCTATGTATCAGCTGTGTATATATTAAATCTACAGTAAGTACACGCTGATAATCTAATAAAGAATGAAAAATGATGCTTCCTTAATTCTTTTCTTTCCCTTTAGCAACTCATTTTGGTGAGCAGGGCAGAGATTGCAGCATTCAGTGCCAGAACTTCCTGAAAAAGATAGAGTATTTAGTGTAGGACGAGTTTTCAAAAGCCATGTTCATCTGCATAGCCTTAAAGCACTGTTTACATTTCCATGCATTATTATCCATACACATGGATGGCAGAATAGAGATAACAAGATTAGAGTCCATAGTGAAAAAAAGAGGAAAAGTTCGGTTTAGACTGTTTTGGCCAATATAGTCATCATCACATCTCTCTGCATCCTATCGGGTTTTTTTAGGGCGGAGAATAGTCCAAGCACTGCAAAGTGAAATACAGATCTTGAGAAGCACATACTCAAAACACCACACAAACCAAAGCCCTCTCTAAGTGTTGCAGTTAGACAGCTCCAGGCAAAAGCATCCATGAAGGTGAAGCCGCTTCCTCTATCTAGCAAATGCCTGGGGAACGTGGCTGGGAGGGACAAGTCCAGGAGTTCTGGTCACCTCCTGAATTACTTCTGCATATTATCTAATATTATCTAATATAAAATACAGATATAGTCTTGGCAGTTCAGGCCCACACTCACAAAGTGCCCCAGCCACTGGTCTAAGGACTCAAAAGTTCTTGTTGCTGCACACCTCTTCTCCAGGCAGTCTGCTTTCTGCTGGAACCACAACCTGGGCTCAGGAGCAAGGCTCAAGCGTCCCTGTCCAGGGTGGTTCTTATCTAGCACCATGCAAAAGCAGAAGAGATCCCCCAGAGAGTGACACACAGGCTAGGCTTGCCTGATATCTTGGTGTCCTGGACTCTTCTCCTCACAGAGAAAGCACAAGATATGATCACTTGATGGCAAGTTCTGGAAATATCTGAGCTGGACTTTACAGAGCACACAGAGACACCAAATTCCAGACTTGGAGAACAGGAATAGAGACAGGAGTTGTTCTTGAGCTGTGGTGGTAGCTTGGTGGTTTCTATGGCAGCAGTTTCCCAAACCACACATTTGATCAATCAAACTATGTGAAGCTACAAATGAATTAGAAGCCATTACAGATGCTGCAAGAACAATTATCTACAACTCAGCCTGTGAAATTGCGCATAGTAGTCACAGCTGCTTATAAGGGAGTTGCAGCTAAATCTCAAGTGTAGCACTCAGTCCAAACCCCCCAGTAAATGCACAGGCCATGAGAACCCAGGCATGGTCAGAAGATCAGACCAAGACCACTTTAAAGCCCCAGCTGCAGAAAGAACCTATCTGTGTACTTAAGTCCATCTTTTCTCAGAAGTCCATGAACTTAATTGTAGTTAATTCTTCTAAGTTCTCCATGATTTTGACTTCAGTGACTCAAAAGCCTCCTCACAGCCAAGCAAATTGATAAGTGTTTTCCTAAACAGCCAATTTCTTGATTCAGGACTTCTGAGAGCCAGTGACCTCCTTTCAGGAAGGAAAGAAGGATGCCCTGATGTTCAGCTGGTCCTGGGAATGAGAGACAGTCCCAGCCCAGCTGACTTCTGCATAACCTCAGAGACAGGGAAGGGAAAAGGTCTATGAAGTGTCAGTCACAGACTCACGAAATTGCCAAGTTTGGAAGGCACATCTAGAGATTGTCTAGTCCAACGCCTTGCTTGGAGCAGGGTCAGCTGGAGCAGATTGCTCATGACTGTACGTAGTTGGGTTTTGAGTATCTCCATGGATGGAGACCCCATGACCTGTCTGGGCAACTTGTGCCAGTAGTCAGTCACCCTCACAGTAACAGAGTTTTTTTCTTATGTTTATTAAATGTAATTTCCTGTATTTTAGTTTATGCTCATTGCCTCTTGTCCTGTCACTGGGTGCCACTGAGAAGAGCCTGGCTCCATTCTCTTTACTCTCCATCAGATATTTATACACATTGATAAGATCCCCCTGAGCCTTCTCCAGGCTCCCAGCTCTCTCAGCCTTGTATCAGAGATGATCTGGTTCCTAAATCATTTTAGAGGCTTTTTGCTGGACTTGTTCCAGTATGTCCAAGTCTCTCTTACACTGGGGAGCCCAGAACTGAATGAATCTCTATGTACTGGACCCCTCTTTAGGTATCAAAGACCCTACAAGTCTTTGAATGGAGCTCTGCCTGGTCCAGGAGATAGGTCACTTGGTTTTCCAGGTTAAGGCTAGGGAGCAAAGGGACAACTGTATATCTTATTTTACTTGTTTCTAAGCAATTGGCATTTTGTACTCTGTAGTCTGTGTCACTTGGGTAAACTTCTATCAGTTCACTGTCAAAATAATTACAGTAATATTTTCTTATCTTTTTGATTTAATTGTAGCTTCTAGTGAAGACTGACAGGCTATTATATTTGCCCAAATCCATCACTTTCACTGATGTATCATTTATAAGTAGTGTCACTACATAATCGGAAATAATTGAAAATTAGTTAAACATTGCACATAGATATGAGGATTGAGAGACTGAGTGGCACAGATAAACGGCTATCTAGTGGAAATGCAGAAGATACCACAGGAAAATCTGTACTTAAGAACAATGGCAGAAACATGAGTTAGCTTTGCACTGTTCATGTCTCCTACAGTAAATTACTATACAAATTCTGACATGAGTAGCCTGGCTCTGCACCCATAGAGCATGAAGAAGCAGCTAAGGCCATGCAGGAATAGATGGCTATGTCCCATTACAGACCCAATTTTCAAACCCACTTCCTCCAAACAAACCTTGGTTTCTTGAAATTCCACATCCTGCTTTCCTCACCTGCAAGGTTCTGCTGTTTTGTTTCTGCTATTTTTTTCATGGATAGTCTTGTAGAGAGGAAAGGAGTGAGATAAAGTGTTTTTCCAGTCTCAGGGTCAAAGCCTTAGTTACAATAAAGCAGCATAGCTATGCCAGCTCACATTTACCGACTCCTGGAGTAAAAGAGGACCACATCTTGGTCAAAAACCAACTTGCCTGGGTCATCCATCTCACCAGTGACGGGGCATTTTATCAAGCATCACTATCCTGCCAGGAAGAATGAATTTACCCCAGACAACTCCTGGCAAACAGCAATTATGCACAACTCCTATACATTGTTAACTCAGTCCAAACTGGGCTTAGTCTATTTACTTACAGATGTAAACATGAGATAGCAAATGTTAAACATGTTCTGCACCCCATGAAATGACTGGTGATTCAGTGTATGATCATGAGCAGTATGGAGGTGGAGTGGAATCAATATTTATCTTAGCCACAAAAATACCGAACGTTGTTATAAGAGCAATCAGAATGAATTAATCATAGACCCTAATGCACCCTGGCACATTTTGTTGTAGAGATAATGAAAACACTCTGATCTCTCCGATATGACAAGTTTTTAAAAGCATATTGCTTCTTGCACACAGGACGTTTGCTTGTCAACTCATGCTAAAATAAATGTACTTCAGCTTTTCTTCTCTGATACTTTTAATGATAAGGACAAACCTGTTTTAATAAAATTTCACCAGACAGATCTGCTTTGTGAAAGTTAAACCTATGTTATTTGTCACAATTCTTAATCTGTTATTATGGCTATATAATGGATTGTGAATTTTTTGCAAAACAGTAGAAATTACTTCATATGGGCACTTATTACTAACAAAGGCTCTCTTCTTATAATCATCATTATAGTGACAGCAAATACGATACCATTATGCAGGAGCAGTGCTCGTACAGTAAGAATTACTGGGCAGTCTCTGAGGGGACTGATAGAGACTCCCCTTTTTGCCGCTTTCCTGAAGACTCTGCCCCACAGGAAGCATCTTCCAAGGATAATATCAGTATCTCAGCCAGTCAGCACATGCTTCTGCTTTCCCTTTGTGGGAAGCAGGGAGCGTTAATCATCGATAAATCAATGTTGCCCATATACAAAAGTTCTTTTCAGGGAAGTACTTGTCAGTCATCCAGCCGTGGGGGCAGAGGGCGGAAAACTGTTGATTTTAGACCTAAGGCAGAGGACAGTTGTATCCCAGGCTGTAATGATGGATTCCTTGGTTTCTGGGGCTTTTTACAGCACTTTAGAAGAGTAACTGTTTTATATTTTGTGCCAGGTAATACAGAAAGAGGCTTCACTCCTCACACAGAGCTCCCACAGAGACAAAAATCATGAGGTGAAACAATTTTCTCGAATTTGGACCAAATGTACTCTCCATTGCGAGTAGCTTGCACTGAGAACAGTTACATAACCCAAACAGAAAAGTCATGCCTATGGCTGTTTATCCATCATTTGCAGTGCAGCTAGGGAATTCCATGGTATTTTATATCCTTTATGGAAATAAATTCTGTGGAAGGATCCCAGTGACTTATTGATTTCACATCTGATCCTGCATTTCTTGTTCACCCCAAAACCTTTTAGCACTGGGAGTTTCAGATGTACAAGAAGAACTATAAAACATAAAGTTCACATCAAGAAAAGAAAGTTATGTTCTTTTTTCCCTTCCTTCCTCCCTTTTTGTTAAAATATTTTACACTAGGTCATGTTGAAATGCAACCAAATCAACAACCACTAAACTGTAAAACACCCTCAGGAACAATTGCAGGATTTGGTGATTTTTTTCTCTGCCATTTTCGGATAGTGTGGCAAATTTGCATTTTTTATCAACAGAGTTTTAAAAATTCTGAGTTGAATGAATAATGTCATGTGTTTATAAGTATCAATAATCTAAGCCATCTGCAAAGGAATGGTTTTGCAAAGGCATCTCTTTCAGGACACTGTGGATTTTGTCACTGCTTGAGGTTTTGGCAAACCATCAATATCACTATAATTTTCTCTTATGAAATATGGTTTTTGACTGAGATCTTTTTTTCTTTTTTCCTTAGCTAGCTAAAGTTTAAAAATACTGCATGTGTAACTCTTCAGATTCAAAGGTTAGGTTTTCTCCAAATTGCATTATTTGCATACTGCATATTAGATGCCAGTAATTCAGAAAGGTACAATGCAAGTTACAAGTGAAACAAAGAAACTTTAAAAAAAAAAAAGAAAGAAAAAGAGAATGCCTGCCTTATCAAATGGTCAACATATTCTTTATATTTGTTCTGAAATGAAGACTATGTGAACTTTTACAAGACAAACAGCATCTTTAAGTACAGATTCATTATGAATCACTATTTTAACACCTACAAAAAGCACAACACTATCGCTAGTAGTGACAGCATATCACTTAAGCATATGATAATCTACCCTCTCCAAAAAGAGACTGGAAGCAGGAACCGCCTAAAATTTTCTATCCAAGACAAGCAAATTTGTCACTTCCTAATTCTTTGATTCAAAATTGAAATCACACTTTCAAATGAGGAAGATGATCTATGTTAAGCACTGCTCTAAGCAAAGGAGCATTCCTTTGCTAGCAGACTTTGTATGTATAAACACAGTCCTCAAGTAATTCAGAATTTTAATTACTAATAGGGAAACTGCACCCACCTTTTGTATCAGCAGTCATTTCACAGACTGATGGGATATGGCATACAATTATGCTGTTATAAAGTATACATGGGCTTTGGTGGGTGCGTTGCTCTTCAGGGTTCTGTACAAGATAGCAATAGATCCAAGTCATCACAGAAAAAGCAGCTTTGCCAAGAGTTGGGAAAGATACAGGTAAACCCAAGGGAAGGCATACAACTTTGTGAATCCAATTGACATTGAATAGTCTAAATAAAAATGCATAGTTTCTCTCAGACCTTGCCTGGAAGAAGGTTTCCTTCTCCCACTCTTGGTATGAAAAATACCATGATTTGATTTTGTGTGGAAATAAAGTCAGTTTTAAGAGATTTTAGGACTGGAAGGCTATGTGGAAAAACATGGCATACTTCTTGAGCAGCAGATGTTAGCAGACTCCACATTAACTGCTGTGGCATTTCAGCAGTAAAGGAAGACTTGGGGCATTTCACACTGGGGATCTCAGGACTGGATAGGACACTGTGGAACCCAAGATGGAATATACATTTTTTCATTTTCAGTGCCTTTTCTGTCTTACCCCACTGATGCTTCTGAGTTCAGTAGTATCTGGGAGACAAGAGATTCTGCCTCTTGTATATTTGGTCCGCTTTGGCCCCCTCCACAAATCTGGTGCACGCAGGTCCCTCCTCTCGCCTAAGACACCAACAACCATTTTCCAGATACTACATTCAGCCTTCGGATGGGTGGGTGTAACTTCCACTGACTCACACACAATCTCCCCACAAGTATTGGAGCACTAATCTTAGGCCAAATGAAAGTTATTTTTCATCACCCAAGGCTAGAAGTGGTGTAGACTCCAATATAAGGAGCAAAAAAAGACAGCTGATATCAGCTAAGAACAGGAAGAAGAACTTAAAACAAAAGCCTGAGAGACAAGACATGGGCTCCTATTTACTGAAATACCCACAGCGCAAACTGCTCTGTGCTTTGCTTTGTGTTTTTATGTTACAGTCTGAACAAACACAACAGGACAGAGGAAAAATGTTTTAAAATAAGAACAGAATGAATATGTCCTTCTATCACAAGCTGTAGCTGGAACTGTTCTCTTCCCCCAGTAGCATAGTTAGAAATTCCCCCAAATTTTGATTCAAAATGGCACACCTATGCACCTGCATGAATTATTACAGTGTGCAAATGACCACATAGTCACAAATATAACAGCCGCAAAGTGTCCCAGAGAACAGGCACAGCAGAGCTCTGCGCAGCTCCACAAAGATCATCCTCCCAATGATGCGTAGGAGGAAACGAAACAGAAATGAAAATAAAACAACCCCTTCCTCTCTGAAGAAGCCCTACTTTATTCAATTTTACAACATGTGTATGTGTTACACAAATTCTGCAGCAAATTTGGGTCCCTGGGTACTGGAGCATTCCCAGCATGGCAGCTGCCTCAGCACCTTCTCAGGCAGATGTTCAGAGTTTCACTTACCAGAAAACTACTATGAAAATGGGCAGAATCTGATTCATGTTTAGGATCATAGGGTCACAGGATAACTGAGGTTGGAAAAGACTTTCTCTTCCAAAGGATGGTTTTGGGGTTTTTTTTGGAAAATTTGCAGTCAGCTCAGAGCCACATGTCTTCTCTGAGATTTGCAGCACTTTAAAGACTGACCACAGGTGCCCCCTCTCACTAGAAACTGAGGCACTAGACAAGTCAGCTCTGGGACTGGACATGCTGCTGGTTGTTCAGATTGATTTTACTTAGGAAATTCTGGGAAGGTTGGCGGGAGTTTAGGGTCTGTCATTTCTTTTACAGCTCTGAAGGGCTGAATCCTTACTTGAAAGATAGCAGCAACAAAGTGAGCAAGCCTTTGTTGAAAAGCGCCAATATAATTATCAGAGAAAATTTTCTTTATTTTTTAAGCATTCCAACCATACTTTCTTGACAATCGAACTTGTAGTATTTCTTTTCTCTTAAAGTTCTGAAGGGACTAAGCTCTGGTCTGGCTTTCACAGAGAAGAAAACTCAAGGACAGGAGGAAAAGGAGGGTATTAGTCATTCATGCTGTTACCTCAGCTGGCTCTGCACACCAGTCTCGTGGATTTGGGCGCTCAGCACCTTTAGAAGACAGGCTGCTGGAGCAAAAAGCACATCTGAAGGAATTTATGTTGATGTTGAAAGAGCAGACAACAACAAAGGGACCAAATCAGGAAAAAAAAAAAGGCAACTCTGGCCAACATCAGCCACTAAATATAGCCCTTCACTTACCTCAGTGCATCTAATTCTAAGATATGCATTTCTGACTCCATCTATTTAGCTGAAAAGGGAAAGACCACACCAGGATAAGCAATGAAGAGTGGTCAAACACATAACTTAATGGCAGTGTATAGAAGCCACTACAAAAAAGCTAGGGGAGAATGAAACATTTTGTGGTGTGGCTGAGTGGCTGATTTCTGTACCCAATCCACCAATATTTTCCAAGCATGGACAGCTTTTCTTGAAATTAAAATAGAAAACACAAGTCCCATATCCCACAAAAAACTGACAGTTTAGCAAAGAGATGGAACCAACCAAGTAAATCTGACTGCATGGCATTTTAGGAAAAGGACAAAAATAGCTGCAGCTATTAAAAGTGATATACTGCTAAAATCTTTTTGTGATTATGCCAGAAGTCGATCTGACTCCTTGAAAGAATTCTTAAATGGTTATTGCTTCCTCAAATAAAAGCTACTTCACATGTGCTCTCTTTCCTTAAAAATACGCTGAATGGAGTTACTTCTAAGTGTCAGATTTGTACTTCTCACTACCCTTTTGAGACATTTGGAAATAACATAGCTGAGAAAGAGGAAATTAATAGATTAGGA
>JAVJGI010000050.1:77397201-77473350 GCA_035590275.1 Ibycter americanus | reverse complement strand
AATGTTTTAATTGGAGTCAAGGAACACATTTACTGTGGCATCGTATTCCCAAAGAAAGTAAAAACTTATTCAGTAACAAATAATCTATAATAAATCAAAATGCAGCCAATGTAGTCATTTTTTTGTTGTTGCTATCATTAGATGGGGTGTAGTAAAGCAGAATTCATCAGACTTTCCAAACACTGCAGAGCCCTCCAGATCAGAAAGTAACATTCAATTTGGCTAATTTGCATGAAACTAATATCTTTAGCTGTCTTCCCCCACCCCTTCTCTCCTGAAATGATGGATGTTTGAAGCTAAGATCCAGATACCTCAACCAACTTTAATAACCCCTCTTAGTTCCAGAAGAAAGGAAATGGTTTGTAATATCCTAATGTCCCTTAGATGCACTGATTATTTCTTTTCCTTGTGACTTCTGTCTCTGCAGCTCAGTTCTAACTCAAAAGCTTTGAGATCTGGTGTAAGAGCAGTGCTGTACCCATAACAGGCTCTGCTGAAAGGAAGGATACAATAGCTTAGACTTCAACTAGCCAATTTATTACAAACACAGTCTGAGTTCTCATTTACCTCACTCAAACAGATATGTTGGTGCAAAGTTTCAGGTAATCCTTCAGGTCATTTTGGCTTAGAAAGCTTAGATCAGACCACCAGGAAACAGAAACAACGTCATGGGCAGAGATGACCAGCAGCACATAAACAGTGGGCATTGCATTACAAATAATCCTCATAATTAATGGGTAATGCAGATTTTATTTATTTAGTGAAAAAACACATTATGGACATATAAGCACTTTCTAAGAAAGAGAGTAAGACTAAGAAGTACCATTGACACTACTCTATCGATCAATAGTACAGGAATGTTCACATACAAGGCCAGGCCCATGCATTGCATAAACTGATATAGGATTGAACTCATGTTGAGTTATATCATTAATAACTGTGCCATACTATTTTCATTTTTGCCACCCCCACCTAAACGCAGACCAACAGTAGCTGAGAGAAGCAGTGTGAACCACTGCTTAAAATTCTTCCACCAAACCAAGGGAAGAGTCAATATGATTTCCATGTCGTTGCTGGAATTCATTCCTTCTCTGGACACTGCCAAACCAACCCAACCAGGGATGACTCATCTGCAGGGCCTCATAGAGAACTTCTGAAAGGCTTGGGTTTTGCCTTTGGAATGCACTGAATTGCACCAAGAGTTTGTGATGCTCCAGCATGGGGGAAGAGAACATCCCTGACTCTTTCCTACAAAGACATTCCCAGTCTGCACTCTGCAGTATTAACTGCAGCTCAGTTTATTCCTCACTACCTAAGGAAAACATTGAACGTTCATTTCTTTGGCAAATGGTATCACCCTTCCAGTTTGATTTTGCTTCTGAGACAATATTTTTTTGCTTGCATAGGAAAACAAATGAACAGATTGCCCCGTCCCTCTTGGACTCTTCCTTGTTTTCCCATTTCTAACCTTGTGGTAAAGAGATGTATGATGAGGTATAGAGGAAAAAATCTGTGGGAGTCCCAGCTAAAATCCTGTCAGCACATCACTGGGTAAAGTAGAATTATAAAAAGCCAAAGAAGGGCAAAAATATAACAAGTAGAAGAAAAATATTTCACAGGAGGAGAGAGTAGAAGCCAGTAGGACTGTTTTGTTTAGAAAGGATTTGACAGATCACATGGCACTTCACATGAATTAATGAGTAAACAAGCCCACTTGGCTGATAGTAATTTCTCCCTTAATGCATATTAACTAAAATTGAACCCAGTATTTGTAGCACAACATATTGTAGAGCTATGAAATTTGCTACCACCTACACTATATTAATGAGCTAACAACCTAATATGACTTAAAATTAGGCAAGAATTTAATATTTACAGAATACATAATCCCTCACATTTGAGGACTTAAATCAAATGTTTTGCTGATTGGAGCTAGGAAAAAACATAATTGCTGGTAGATTTTTGCATCATTGTCTGCCATGACTGGTAGACAACTTTAATTGAAGCCCCTGGGTTCTGGCAACTTTCAGCAAAGGTGTTGAGAAAGCCTGTTCTGATTATGACAATTTCAATGATCCTATGTAAGATTACAAAAAATCATAGAAAGAGGTAAAGAAAATGCAGAACTTCCTTGGTAATCATCTCACTTAGATCTGTATAATATACCAGGAAAGACAGAAAAACATTATAGGTCCTAGCTCCAAGAATTTGCCAAATGTGCACAAGAGGTATCTGAGGTTTTACCTGCTGAAGTTCAGCCAGCATTTTAGCTGTCCAGAGGTGCTTCATATATCTATTTCCATTGATGTTATCAGAACTCCTGAGGTGGAATTTCTTAGAAGTTCCTCAGAAATGGCTTCATAAACCTATTTACTGATTTGACTTCTCAAAAGTGGCTTGCATGAGTTCCTTGACAGTCACATCAGAAATGAGTTTCTACTTGCTTGTATCTCACTTTGTCAGCCCAAAAATTGAAAGGCAAAAGGTGTATTAGTCAGCACCATACACTATTTATTAAGATCAATTTTTTATGGAAAGTCTTTGGAAAGGAAAATAGGGGTCTATTGGGAAAATACACTCAAAGTACTGTGTGTGTCATATCTGGGCAACCTAGCTGTAATGATAAGGTGTGTGCTCATCTCTAGCTGCTGGGCTGGACTGTTATAACATCATGTATTGCAGAATAAAAATTGGGCCTGTCTCACAGAAGACCTAAAGAAATGACTGAATCAGGACTGAACACGGGAATGTTTCTTTTGCAAAATGGTAATGTAAATGATATGGGGCTGACTAGTAATACAGTTGGTTTCCACTAACAGAATAACATGATGATCTCCAGAACTGAATTCCAGACTCTGAGCTAAGATAATTTTTTTTCCTTATTTTCCATCTGAGTCAGTTAGAACAAAATCTGTGTTCAGGAGACCAAGTCTTATGCTTTTTGCTTCCCCATTTAATCTCATGTGGGTATCCCCATTCGATTTGAGATGTAGAAGATATTCCACATGTCAGAAGCCCTACAATGGTGGTTCAAACATGGTTGCAACTCATAACAGACTTTTAATGCAAATTATCTGTGGACAGTTTGACCAAGAATGTAACTATTTCCCATGGACAGAAGAACTGATTTCATCTAACTGGAAGATGATGAATCCAGCATGCACATGAAAGCACAGTGCCATGTGTCTCTCAATTCACAGGTTTTAAGGTTCCAGTTCTAAAAAGGGGGACATCTAACCAAATGAGCGAATTAGACAAAAGCTCAGCCAGGCCAAATCTCTGGCCACCACTCTGTCCCATGTGTGTTTTTCTAACGGGGTGTATAGCCTGTCTCAATGCTTTCAATTTAACGAGTCATACCTCCCCTGTTTAAGTGTACTACTTTTAAAACTAGATAGAATTTTTAATGAATGGAGCACATTGTTATGTCTGTAGGCAATTTGCCCTCTGTGTACTCAGAAGGGCTACCCTGAATCTGGTTATGAGGTTGCAAAATCTCTCCAGTCTAAGGATTACTCTTCCTGAAAATGCAATAAGCAATCTCTTCTCTTGAATATTTTGTTTAAAATATTAAGCTGCATGTACATCCTAGAAGAATTTGAACATGGGGTCTGAGCTAAGATCTTAAGCAGTCTGAAAGAACACACCAGTCTGCAGAATATGATATCCAGAAAAATACAAGTTCTCATTTCAAAGGTAATACACACACACACACACATGCATATATATGTATATAAATCTGTATGGCATATCTGCTGTGCAGGCCTAGCTTCCTTGTGAAGTTGTTTTTCAGTATAGCAAATTAGAAAAACATGCCCAGAATTAAAGGTTACTTAATCGGGTTGAAGCAGTAACTTCAGTTCCAGCAACTCCCTCCCACTATGTTATATCTGATAATGTACCCAAGTCCAAACATAGACTTAGTTCAAAAAGATGTTTGGTCCTTGAATGTAAAATGACACTTAGCTTACACAATTAGCCAGGTAATACATATCCTTCCAAGAGAAGCAATTTTTACCGCAGAATAATCTGCATTTTACTAATCTCTGATTGTTAAGTTTTACTTGCTGAAACTTTTCCATATGGCTGTTTGAATACCACTATCCTGTATTTAATTACCACAGAAGGCTATTAATGAATAGGTTGGGAATTTGGCCCAAGCCCTGTTCCATAGTTGGACAGTTTGATGGAGACAGAGCCAATGAGCAGAATATTTCTGTCCATATGAGGCTGTGCCATTTCACACACCAAAGCAGTGACAAAAGAGGAGTAAACAGATCTACAGAAATAAAACACACAACTATTTTGCAATTGTCCATAAACTTCTACAATAGCATGGTCATAAAGTAGCACTGAGCAAAGCAAAGCACTGGTTTGCTAATCTGAAGGACAGTCAAACAGGAATTGGTGGAGTAGTCTTTGTAATCGAGATTGTTTTTATCAATCTGTAAGTAAGATCCATGTCCAGAAACGCGAAGTGTACTTCCCAATTTTAAAGGCAAAACATGATATTGAGCAGAATCAAAGCAAGGGTAGGCAGCCTGGAGTACAGAGGATGTGAGGAAGCTAATGTGGGTGGGAAAGCATATGTTGCTGCCTGGATGAGGAAGTGGTACACCACAGTTACTTCATAAGTGCAAGGGCTTTATAAACTAAATCTCCTAGGGACTGTATTTAAAACAGACAAAGAATGACATGCAGCCCTGACAGGCTTTCGGTATTGTTTGAGAAGGCTGGTTGCCTTCTAAAAACACTGGACTGCCACTTGTACCTTTTCCAAAAATGCCTATTTTTAACCTCAACCTCTTTTAACCTCCCCCTCTACAGTGGGAAGATGCCCCATGTAGTAAACTTTGTTTTGTCTAGCATGAAATTAATGGCTTCCTCAATCTTACCTGACAATGGAAAACATATTCCGGTGTGGTTTTCTTGAACTTCATGTTCCATACCAATGCTACCCCATCAGGCTCATGTGGAGCGTCTTCATTATTGTTATAAGATGCAACCATCAACTCAGGGTACTAGAAAGAAAAAGAAAAAAAGAAAAAGAAAATGAAATAAGATGGATGATGATGAATCTATGCAAAATCAGATGAGACAGAAATAATCTACACTAAATGCGCAATATCTGCTTTTAATTATAACATACGCTAGTCCAATCATAGTGTTCAGCTTCAGTTTGGTTTTATATTTTACTTGTCCCTGAAATCCTTAAAGCCCCTGCTCCTTGCACTCTATCAGTTATTCTCAGATACCACAAAGGCAACATTAATTTCTGCGGGTAATCCTCAGAAAAGACAACTAGCAGCATATTCATAAAGGGAATGCAAAGCAAGGAAGAGGAAAAATCTGAAAGCTTGAGTCATTCTAATGTATTTGCTTAACCATTTCTTCAGGGAAAAACTGTTGCCTTAATTGATTTTGATAATAAAAGCACTACGACCATAGTGTTGACTTGCTTTTATTCTGAAATTCACAGTTTTTTCAGCTTTCCCTGAAAACTATTCTTTCTTATTTCATTATGCACCCTTCCTATTCACTTATGCGTAGAATCAACTTGAAAGCTCTTCTTGATGATTCAAATAGCAAACAAAACATTTTCTTCACAGAAGCTCAATTTTGCAAGATGCTGAGGTCATCTTGTAAAGCACAGGGTGACCTTGAATTCCACTGACTCAGTAAGATTGATGCAATGAGCACTCTAAAATCAGATCCATATTTTCTTGTGCACCCATTATACACTGTTGTATAGAAGTACATATGCAACACACATATGCATTTGCTCTGTTTATATATATATACACACATATATATACACAACCAAATAAGATCATATATGAAAAATCAGATTTTCACATTCTGTTGATGACCTTGTATCATTTCAAAACACCATAAGAAGCAACAGTTTGCCCACAAAACACCAATTACTTTTTGCCTATATATTAGCGGTTCTCCACTCTCACACGTCTGGCATTAGGCACCTCTGGTAGCCTCTGTCCTTCCCTCTAAATAGTCAAAGTAAGGCAGTAGCCCTTGTGGCACATCCAGAGAAAAGCACGTGGCTTCTGCAGACCAGCGAAACAGCAGCCCAAGGTCTGCAGAACCCACACACTGCTCTTGTAAACTAGGAATGCTTTCCCTGAAAATTTCTCAACGACCTCTGAAAATCATTGTCATTTTTTGTCTTTCCCAGGTAAGTTCCTGCCAAACCATTCACCACTTTACAGGGGAACAGCGCAGCTAGTAGATATAAAGGAAGTGGGACAAAGAAACTGCCAATAGTGCTATTGGGAGCTGTGAATTTGGTCCACACCAGGTATTTTAACAGTAAAAATAACCCCACCACCTTTATATCATTATCATTGGGATTTGAGCCTCTCTGCTCTCAAAATCCGTTTGGAAGAAATAACGCACACAGCTTTAACTTCTGCCTTCAGCATCTGTTCCTTCCCACTTTGTGTACACTTCCATGGATAATACATCATGGAGCCAATGATTTTTCTATTCAAGCTCGTAGTTCCAAATGAGCCAGGACCCACGTGTGGGAAAACCAGCAATGACACATGGCCCCCACAGCCACCTCTTTCTCATTTTGGGGCAGCTCTGATGGGGTTGTACCTACATCCCGGCAGACCCTGGCTGCTGGCCCAGCTTGTAAGGGCAATTTAGCACCCAGGTCACTTGCATGGGATTTAGAGCATGCAGCAGACCAACCACCTCTTCTCCTTCATCAGGAACTAAGGGAGACTTAAGGGTGGTTGAACCCCACACCTGAGACACCACTTCTCTGGACAGCTGCATCAGCCTGCCCTCCACTGGTCTCATCCATCTCACCTCGCTCTTCTCTCTCGCTCCCATGACAGATTACAACCGCTTCTGAACAGTGTGCTCAGCTTCTTTGAACCTTTTCATCCCATGTTGGCCCAGGTCCAAGTAAACCGCATATGCAGTAGGCTCTTGTCAGGGCATCTCATTTTGGCTGAACACGTTAGGTACCATTCACATGAGCAGCTGAGCCTGCAGTTGTGAGGGGCCAGATGATACCTTGGCAGGCAGGAGTAACAAGCCCTTCCACCAGCACAACTGCAGCCAGCTAGGGCACGAGACCAGGTCTGAAGCACCAATTTAGAGGCGCTTTGGGGTTGGTTCGTGCTCCTGGAAAGTTTAGCGAGCATGTTCTGGTTGGCAGCACGTCTGGCTATAAACAAACACTGATTCAACTCTTGCTGGTCTATACGTAGGTTTTGCAATCATGTTTTATACATCTGACTGGAAACACAGTTTCAAGTTTACACAGATGCTGGGGTCATACCTAGCTGGGCAACAGCATTGTGAGGCTATTTGACTCTGGAAAAAACAGAGCTAAGTGCAGCACCCTAAAATCCATGCTGGCACTGCCCACTCATTGCTTCACTCAATCTACTTGAATTTACAGAATTTCAGTCCTCACCAGGTGCCCAGCTGTCCTGTGACTGCAACTGAAAACAATGTGGAAACGGTGCTGTGGGAAACTGCATTCTAGGCTGCTGCCTGAGTGTCAAGTGAGACACGGCAGTATTCCTGAGACTTTGGTTTTCTTGGCTTTAGATCAGCTAAGTTACCTCATGGACAGAGCAAGGTGATTCCACTGTCTCTCTATGTTTACGCTCAGTCTGTTGGGCCTTTCCCTTAGATCCTTGATGAAGCATCTAAGCTGTTTTCCCTTTGCTCTGCAAAAGAATCAAGGGTCTAGTGGGTTAGCTTTAATGGTATGAATGATCCCACATGTTTAGGACTGTATTTTACATGTGACCGGGAACAGAATAACTTGTTTAATCAATGCATCAAGGTCCTTTGTTTGATTAAGCTTCTATTTGCCTCCAGGCTGCTTTGCAGCAACAGTTTTATCGCAGAAAATTGAGCAATGTGTTCTGCAGTTCCCATGATTATTCAAGTTCTTTGGCATACTGGACACTGCCATGTCCTGGAGCATGGGTGAGAAGCGGAGCTAGCGGTTTGGTGAAATACCTCTGTTCGGCTCCAGCTCCTGCTACATGATACACCTCAAAGCAGACAAGAGAGGAGGCAAATCCCTCCTCCCAAGCTAGCGTAGGGCGGCACACAGAAGCTCCCTGGCATGGAGAAGCCTGGCTGGGGTGCCAGGGAGCTGTGCATGAGGAGTTAACGGAGGAGAAGGCAGGAGGGGCCACCCTGGAACAAAGAGGTGGGAAGCAGAACATGCCTTCGAGCCCCAGGGGCTGAGCAATTACATTTGGCAGTGCTCTTCTGAGTCGGCTTTTTTTCTTGCTGCCCTGGGAATACAGTAAGAGCTGCCTGTTAGGAAAATATCAGATAAGAATTCCATGTAATTTCCAGCCCCTGAACAAGTGAACAACCTAAGATAAGTGTTTCCTCAGGCTTATATTTGATTTCTGTGGAAATCCATATGTGCTCAAAGGCCACCCACATCACACCAGTGCATACCTGTTGTTAAGCTGATATTTTGTATGAAAGCGAAGGGATAAATCCTTCATTTCACACACAGGGCATGAGCTGGCTATTACAAGAAGCCTCTCTGCAGCTGGCTGTTGTGTACCACACCCAGCCAGCCAGACCTGTATAGCCTACCAGCGATGCTCAGTGGCACCCTCCAACTCCTTTTCTCCCGGCTGCCTACCATGTAAGCTGCCACGTTACCTGAGAAGTACCCAGAGGGATGGAAGCAGCGCTGCTCTCATTTCAAGGGGGAGGAGAGAAGGATGGATGTGAGAGTCACTGTGCTCCTTATCCACTGCCTCTCTCCAGTCCACACACACCATTTACGTACTTGGCCTTAAACACATGCTACATCCACATACACACCTAACATGGTGCAGAAAGAGCAGCTACTTCTAAGATTAGGCTAAGCAAACCTTGCTCTTCGCACTGGGCTCAGCTACATCTATAGCATCTTTGCCACCCACACCAGCCTACATGACAGGGCTCTGGACACACCAGGGCACACCTTAGGCTGGGTTTGAGGCCAACTAGGCAGACTGGCTTGCATTAGCATTTTTCAAGTTATGCCCTCCTGGAACAGTTTCAGTATACCTGCACTGTGGACCTTGGAGCAGAGCCTCCCTGGTTTCCTTCCCAGGGAAACCAGCCGCTTTGCTCCAGGTTGGAACCTAAGAACAGGCTAACAGGGATGAAACAGAGAGGACGAGGAGGGCTGGAGCAAAACTGGGACCGAATGAATTCTACAGGACCTCTGATGATATGTGTGCTATGCTAATACCAGCTCTCTAACGGAGCAAGTAATTAACCTGGTTTCTGTGCTTTGCTGATGTGGCTGCATTGGTTTTGGGAAGCTTAAGCAGCTCTATCGTCAGTTTTATTTTGCAATATGACAATGTTTTGCAGTGCACAGATACTGGATACCTTCCAGGCATGCTGCTTTAGCATGCCCTCTGGCCAGCTGCAGCCTCCTCTTCCACTGCTTGAAGAGAGGACCAAGCATTTTTCAAAAGACCTCTTTTCAGTCTTTTCAAGTTGTTCAGATACTTTCACATTTTGAATTTTAGTATATTAGAAAAAAAATACTTATTCCTCACTATTCTTTTTATTTTAGATATTTCTATGTACAACTGTTTACTAAATCAATTGCTACATATTTAATAAATTATTTTTAATTGGTTTAATTTTAAACCTTTTGTCCTAAAAAACATCTATGTGCTGAAGGTGTGGAGGACGGAGGAAAAGTAAAGACTCTATCTGAGTAGGTTTGTTAACCTATAGTTTTAATACAACATCCTGGTTTTGAATACCAAGTAACTTATACCAAAAAATTACAGTTTCATTATTGTCCACTACTCTTTACTGAGCAACATTCATTTGCTCCTTCAGGGCCCTGCTGTTAGCTAAAAAATAACATCGTACTCCACAGAACGAAGGGCAAACTGAGGCTGGCCGTATTTTTTTTAGGGTGAAGCTGGAAGGGATATGGAAACATATCTCCTGGCTTCACATCTTACCTGAAGAGACCAATCCATACAGGTGACGACACGATGCTTTGACCAGTGCTCATCATAAAACTGACGGTTAAAGGAAAGGTTGGCTCCTGCTTGAACATCTCTGTGTGAATTCAAACAAAGTGACAGTTTTTAAAGTACCAGGGCTCAAATGCTGTGAAAAGCAATGCAAAAGGTTCTGACTGCTTCTTCTCAAATCTCTGCCCAGCCTGGGCAAGTCTGCCACCTTGATTTAATTGCTCTTGCTGACTGTCTTGCTGATAATGAATCTGCACCAAGGAACAAATTTTACATTTCTTTCACAAAACCACCGTTCTTAAATTCCCACTGCCTTCCTGACTCTTTTGGGTGACCCCGGGCCACCTCTGCCACCTTTGCCTCTCAGGACCGAACCTGTCCCTGGCATTCAGTTCCCCCTTTTTGAATCTTCACCTCCAAGCTATAACAGAATCTCTCTTATTTTTGACTCCTGAAATCTTAAAGATACAGCACGTCCTCCCAGCAATGGAGATGGCAGATGCCTTCTGGCTCCAGTAGGATGGGCTGAAGATCAGTGCTGGTGCAATACTGCCACACTGATGCATTTAGCTGGTCCACAAGGGCGACGCTCTAGAGTAACCTCCAGTTAGTAACTTCAGTGCGTTACAGCTACTGATTTGCTGTGATGCCTCAATGGATACGCAGCTGTTGAAACGTAAATGCTTCCTCTGCTTCTAACAAGTTTTGCTGCTTCTACTCACCTATCAATTGCTGAATACACAACCTGTCACCTCCTGTCTTATTTAGATTGCAAACACTTTGAGAGATCATAATTTTGATCCACACAATGCATAGTACAGTGGGATCCATTACAGACCTGAGGCAGTAGTAGAATATAAACAACAGTAATTTGAATTTGTAAAAATACGATGATATAAGCACACAGATGTACACTACTAGAATGTACACATCCACATCCACATCTACAAGTGTATACACACATTTATCTATTTCAATTATTTCTTCAGAATTTGAAATTTCATCCCCAAAATGAAACAAAATAATTAAACCACCTGAATAATACAACAAAATAAAAACCCCAGAGCAATAAAGTATGAAGCTATTTTACAAAATAATTTTGGCTAACAAAGTGACCCAGGCCTGCATGGACAGATTTTAACTTTTTCTTAGCTATAAAAATGTTTCATTTAGTTTTAAAATTAAGGCTTCCTGGCACTGGAATTCTTTTTATAAAGCTTATTTTACAAAAGCAAAAAAACCCCAAACTGACCCATCTTTCTCTTCTACATCTCTGCCACTGTAGTCAAAGAAGATGTCTGAATCTTCAGCCAAAGCTCGCTCAATTACACGTATTGTCCGGTCAAAAAATATCAGGAATTCTTCTGAATGGAGAACTTGCTGTTTTTCTTCTTCTGTCAGTTCTCTAGGAGGAGCTTGGAAAATGAAAAGATGTAGTTAAGAGTATGACATTTCACCCCTTTCCCAATTAATCAACATCTTCAGTGGGTTTCTTTTGACATGAAACCTTGCTGTAGCAATGTCAGGACAAAAATCAAAGCTTTGCTCTTAAAATCATGACTAAGAATTTTTTAGTATATCTAAACATACTCCTGTATAGTCTCAGAAAGTAGCATTTACATAGAAGAGATCCTATATCTTATATGTTTATTATTCTGAAATGGAAAATACTTAACCCCCACAAATTAAATAAACTCCGCGTTCCTACTTCAGGAAATGGCTGTGACTGGCATTTAGGCAATACCTAACTCGAAAAAGCAGAACACTTATGTAACAAGGGACCTGTCAGAGGAGCCCAAGATAAAATAATCTTCTCATAGTACAGTTCTTTGTATTAAAAGGGCTCACATAATCTCTCCCTTCACTTCTTCCCATTTATCCTGGTGTCACTGATAACTTCTGTCTTGGCTTTAGAGCTTTTGTGAAGCAATGAAGTAAACAACTAAAGATATCCTCTGAGGCAACAAAATCGAAAGCAACTGGCTAAACACCAGTTTCTTTAAGGCAGTTTTATTCCTTGCAGAGGAATCCTAAGAGCCAGAGCAACAAATGCCACTGAGCTGTGGCCAAAGCTGCTCTAGGAGGAGGTAGGAACCACCTCGGGCACCAGGCAGGGTAGTCTGGCCCCCACGAGATGAAATTCCTTGTTTACATGTACACAGAGATGCTAAATGTTTACTTTCAAACTCATATTTCCAGTACGGCCCTTCATTTGAAAAATACTATCTTTGCAGGATGCACCAATGCTACATCTCCATCAGTTTAATGACCTGCTGGTAAATTCCAACCCAAATGTGAGCATCAGAGGGAAAGCAAATTGGGATGCTGCTATCGCTACAGCGCAAAATTCTGTTCTCAATTAGACTAGTAGGGTCATATTGATATTATAGCAATGTTGTGTATCAATTATGCCTTGGCCCATATGTGCTTTTAAACCATCATTTCAGTTATATTTAGAATTACTTGTATTGCAAAAAATGCCATTAGTATCTTCATAACTACACACAACCAACCTTGCAACTAGCTTAAATTCCCAGCATGAAAAGCTCTATCGACATCATAGGAATCATGCTAACATAGATTTTTTTCCAAATTTATAATTAGGTACACAAACATCACATCATAAACAGATTTATTGCAAGATTACAGAGACTCATACTTAAGAGTTTAACTGGCAATCAAAGGTCTCCTGCATTTGGCTTTACACTACAGATTTGAGGTGTTTACTTGTGGAAATGACCTTGCAGTCTCCCTTGGCCATATTGGGTTAAAACATCAGCAGCCAAAAAAGATAATACAGCATGACGCCTCAGAGAACATCCAGTATATGTTAAAGTTTAACTCCCAGCCCTGTCATACCTATCTTAATGTTTAATTAAACAAGGGACACAGTTTAAAGTTGCAGTTCAAAATTACTGTCCAGTTGCTGTCCCATGCCACACAGCTTCTTTCAGCTATCAGGGAGATGTAGCCCTCGCTTGCCATCTGATTTTCCTGTGGTTCACACTAGATTCGTGAGCTCTAGTGCCCAAGTATTACACCACCATCAGCCTCAAGGACAAGGACAGACTGAAAAGCACAACAGCAGGTAGGAGTAGTGACATGGTCAGCATTATTGTAGTACTCAGCTCCCCCAGTTTTCAGTGTACTTGCTTTCAGAGCAGTCCCTGTGGTTGGGAGAAGTTGTTATCACCATGCTCGGGTTTGCCTCAACTGGCCAAAGTGTTAGCTTTGACAGACAAAATCTCTGCACTACACCTGGGCTAAATATAGAGGGTAGGAAAAATGCAAAAGGTGGAGGAGCAATTTGGCTCTCAGGAGACAAAGCAGCTAAGAAGTTAGAAACTTTAGCCTTTGATGATCTCCTATGGCCTTGGCCCTATGCCTTCTGCCACCAGGTTAGTTGTCCCTGTGGAGCTCCACACATCTAGAGAATATCTACATCCCCCTGCATGGTCCCCCTGAGTAGCAGAGCGCCAATTACCAAGGCAGGAGCACAATTTGCCTCTAAGTGCTTTAGACAGAAGCAATGCATGTGGAAAAAAAAAAAAAAAAAAAGACTAGCAAAAAGTACAGGTTGACCTATTGCAGCATTCACTGCTGAATAGTAATTGGCACTAAGGGAACTCATCTGGCAAGGAAGCCTGTAATGAGGCAATATCCCACTGTCACCACTAAAGCATTGCTTTCTGAGAATCAAAGACAACAAGCATGACAATGCAGCAAAACGGCATAAAAGGGGAGAAAATAACTGCAAAGGCAACTGGAAAACTCATTTTACACTGCTCCAAATGGTAAAAATTATGTGCTAAATCAAATCCTCTCTATAGCTTGGAAATATAAATTTACTACTCGGCCATTTGCTGACTATAACTGGTGAAGAAAATACAAGCAAAAATCAATAGAAAGGGAAAAAGCAAAAAATAAACAGCCTGGGAGCTGTGGAGTGTTCCCAAGCAATGGAGACACACATGATTGCAGTTCTACCTCAGCAAAATCTCCCTTGCAGTTAGCAATGATCTGTGGGAGGCCAGCAGTCTATTAAACCATCAGAAACACCTTGGCTAAAGTTTGTAGGGCATAAATCAGCTTACCTCATTCATCTGACTGACACACCAGATGCCCCCTGGCGATATTAAGCTTCATATTTTAACCTTATTTTCTTCTTTCATTGGGCTGCCTCTGAAGTTTTATTTGAGGCAATCTCTTCTTACAAGAATGTTAACATCATTACTTTTTCCAGTGTAAAACATTGCTGTAACTACTACAAATACATGAAGTATAAGCAAAAAACCCAAAACAGACAGGATTGTTCTTTCAAATATGAAGATTTTCTAACCATTTATCTTTCAGAGCCAATTCCATTTCCCCCTTGTTCCTTCTCCCTGTCTGTCCATTACCTCGAATAAAATAAAAAGAATCTATGTAATTTTCTGCAATTTTTCTTCCTATCTGGGAGCTTACAGTTACTTTGATCTCGGCTTTCAGAGACACAGGCTCTCTTCAAGGAAAACTCTGCGAAACATAAGTAGCTGATTGAAGTATTTTTTGTTTTGTTTTGCCACAGAGACGTATGTGATGTGACAGTATCTTCAGAAATTCCCTGTAAGAATACAGCATTTGCCTTAAAGTATCTTCTCTCGCTGGTGTAAAAACCAAACAAACCACATCTAACCTTCCATGTCTAACAAAACTTAGTGCAATGCTTAGCTTACCAGTGCTAACAGTTATGTGCTTATTGCCTGGTGTGCAATGAAAGCTCCTGCAAAGGAAGGCTCATACTTTCATCTTGTTTCTGTACTGTAGCTTTGTAATGAAACATTGTGTCTGTGCTCTGCTTCCCACCCAGAGTAGCTGAGCCCATCTGCAGCCCTGCACAGCTCACGGCAGAAAGACCCATGGTGCAACCATGAAGTTCTACCCAACAGGGCCACCGGGCACCCTGTCTGTCCACGGACCCACTGAAACACCTGAAACACCAGTGGGATTGCATACCCACAGGCAGAGTGCTGTCCGGCTGGCTCTGGGGTTATGAGGTCAACAAGTATCAAAGAAGCCCTGTACTCATGATAATGTATAATACTGAATAAAATAAAATGGAATTTACATTTAAAATTGAAACACTGTGCAATTATATATGCACGGACGACACTGCAGGGGAAGAAGATGCAACGTATATCCGTAGTGAAAGGCACCGTACACTTATGCATGAACTAAAAGGTCTGGAATATGTAACAAAAACTGAACATAACATGAAAACAACCAAGTTATTCAACACTTATTTATGAAAAATAAGAACATTTTATTATTTCAAGTGATTTAACATGGTCCTCAGAAATATCATATTTCACATCAGGTCCTTTATCCACAAATTTCTTTGGACAAAACAGAAAAAAAAAAAAAATTAAAACATTTCCTTGGATCTTTTGTAACTAAGATAAAAAATGCTACAGACTTATTCTTTTCTGGCAGAAGCAGGTTTGTAGTAAATATAAATAGTTGTGATAACAGTGCAGGATCAATTTCACAAATATTTAAGTACCAGGATCTGAGTCTTCTCTCAGGGGAGCCAAAAAGATACTTAAAAAAACCAACCAAAAAAAAAAAGAAAACCAAAACAGAAAAAAGACCCACATTTAAATAAGTATAATAGAATATAAAATATATTCTCCTGGAACCTCAGCAATTGTAAAAACCTGACAAGAGAAATGAAGTCCATTAAAGGCAAAAAAAGAAAAAAAGAACAAAAGGAGTAAGTGAATGAAAGAAAGCGTGCACTAATAAAAACAGTAAAGCAGGAAGCAGCCTTGTTATGAGTCCAGAGATATAACGAGAGACAGAAGGAGATTAGTGAAAACCCTTTAAAGAGCTGTATTATTTCTTTCAGCGTATATTTAAACCCATGTAAACTTTAGATGTGCTGACGACCGAGGACAGTAGAAATGTACAGTGTGAGAACCGCAAGGTGCTAAGCGGCTCTCAGCAGCATTTAGTCCTTGCCTGCCGATAGCCTGTGATCCTCTTGTTTTTCTGGTGCTTCTCACTTTCGTGTCAGGCTTGATATATGCCATATCCTGGTTTGATATGTGCCACAGCATGGTTTGGCGTATGTCATTATCTTGGTTGTGTTGGGTTTAAAATGCAAGCTCCTGCATGGCCTAATTGCTGAACATATAAAGGGAGATTTTGAGGTGCATTTTGGGACTTTTTGGTTCTGGAGCAGCAGGGTCTAGAGCCTTAAATTCAAATCTGTGCCAGGCAGGGCTGTTCCCAGTAACTGTGCTTCTCCTGGGGCTGTGCTGAGCACCACCCCAGGCACACCTGTGCCAGGCTACCAGGATGGGTCAGCACACCTTGAGCTCACTTGCGGTGTCGGTGGTAGTAAAACCATGGCGTTACAGGCTATTACAAACCCCACTGCAACCTGTTCTGCTCCTCCAATACTAATGCCTGAGCTGTCAAGAACTAAACCATCTCCCCCAGTGCAGCCTGCTGTGTGGACACCCAGCCCCAAGCACAGGGCCAGGGCAACAGGGGAGCACAGCAGGTCTTTGAAGCTGCAGATCCCAGCCTCCCCCATCACTGCCTTTCATGCAAGTTTTTGTGGATATATCCACAGCTTCAGATAAACACAGGCTGAAGCCCACTTTCAAGCCCCAGCCCGTCCTGCTGTTCATGTGGTTTCTACTGACACAAAGAGACGCCTTAGGTGGAGCTCCAGAGCTCTCTGGTGGTGGAAAGCCCCAGCCCACTTGATGCCACAGTTTGGGACCAGTCTCTTGCTTATGTGGTCAGCAGAGGCTGGGAACAAGCAGAGCCCAGCCCAGTTCACCAGCAGGTATCCCACACTCTGGCTCTGCCAGGAACAATGGGGAGACCATGTACCTGAGACAAACATGACAACAGGCAGCCCCATGGCAGAAACACAAGGGGGTCCCCAAGGCTTCATGTGCTTCAAATGGTCAACAAGCCAGGTCTTCACCTCCTACTCCAGAAACACTTTGGGGGCTTGAGCTGTTCCTGTGCCCTTAGCACCTCCATGGCATTGAAGTGCCACAAGAGGTGTTGTGCCGGACAGGCTGCCCTATTGCAGGTGCACTGTGTGCCTTACAGTGATGCTGAGACAGGTCCAGAACTAGGGTCAGACCCTGCAGACAGCCGTGAGTGCTGAATAATCCCACCAAACCTCACAGAGCAACTCTGGGGTGTGTGGGGGGAAGACGAGGAAATTAAGCATGCAATAAATGTCTGTAGAATTAAATTGGACTACCTACAAACCACAGAGAAAAAAAATAAATCACATTTCCTCTTAAAATACCATTATAAAAATAGAACACTCCTGTCCTGCTGGCTTGGGGAGAGGGATACTGAACAGACTGGATCCAAGCTTTATTTTTCATCCTGACCTATTTTTGAGTTATATTCTGAAAAAATTGTCTGCCTTTCTCTCCCTGCACTTCTCTCTCCCATGTTTTTTTTTCTTACACTCCCATAACTCAAAAAAGGCCACGCTGATTTTTTTTTAATCTGTTAAAAAATGTGCTCCCTGAGCTGAAACCAAATTTCAGCCCAGAGCAAATTTTTACGGCTGGGTTATAAATCCCTGAAAAACAGGATTCATAATGGAAGTGCTGACACAGCCTTAACTACTATATAGCAGTGTGAATGGCGCCACTATAATATCTATTAGAGATTCTTTAAAAAGTTTGCAAAATATTGTCTTGCCTTGCAGAGAAAAAGAAGCCAGAGTACTTAATGCCAACATAAACATGCTTTTAACCCATTATGTGCTAATTTGCAGAAAAGCTATTAATTCTGAGTAGGCACACAGAGCGCAGCACCGACAGGAAATGTTCTTCTAAACCCCTGTTTGACTAGTAACATGGTTTTAATCACTTCCATGAAACACAAACGATGGCTTCAAACTCTGAATGTTGCTCAGAACATGAGAAGGGTGATTACAACAGAGAGGAAAATGGGATTTTGTTGGCGAAAGGGCTAAAGCCAACAGCAAGAGAACACCACCAAATGCTAAAAAATGGGACTCCCTTCCCTGTCAATTTGGGAACGACTGCTTCATTTGATTCACAGCATTTAATGCCAGTTATCAGCATGCCACTATTTTATCCATCACAACACATACTGCAGGTCAACTTCCCTTTCTATCAGCCAATAAGAATGTTTTCTTCTTCCTTGAACTCAGTCAAGTGTTAGCACCTCACAAAGCTGGTTCTGCTAAAACAAGCTGTGCCTTGCTTTTACACCCTTCAGTTTGTGTGTCTGAGAGTAATGCTAAATTAGCCCAGTGACCTGCTGTTCCTGGGGGGTCTGCTAGGCAGGGAAGGGGAGTGCTGCCCTGAGACTAAAACACAACAAAGAAATAAAAGATGTTGGCAGTGGTGCTTGGTCAGCAAAGTACATAAAAGGCTAACTTGAAAGCCCATGAAAAGAAATAAATCAGTTCAGGAATGTATTTAGATTTTTTCTTCTCTTCATGCAGGAGTTTGTGCTTTCTCCCCAGATATAAGTTCTAGCATTACTTTTTTGTGAAAATAAATGGGGATGGGATCAGCTGTAACCTGAATACTAGAGGAACATTCAGCAACTCGGGACAGTGCTTTTGCACTGGCTGCAGTGATACCATTTTTTATGGGGTCCTGTTGTCATCAGTAAAAGAGATAGTATTAGGTCCAGTGACCGCTGGAGCCCATATGTGAGTTGACGCCCAGTTCTGGGAGGAAGGGTAATTTTCAGGAAAAAGTAAGATTTTCTGTGTTGCCATTTCCTTGCTCGTGTCTTCAGTTCTGCCTTTGCAGACTGTTGTGTGACTTTTGCTCCTGCTGTCACCACTGCTCCTGCTGCCCGCCTCCACCCACCGCAGCAGTGGCTGGGGGCAGTGGGGAAAGCAGAAGGACAAGTAGAGTGAGGAGTGAGTTCCCCGCTCCATGTTTTCACAAGGACCTAATGAGCAATGGACACTGCAGTGTTTATGGCATGGGTGATTTCTGTGATGCTCTTAAGAGGGAACAAAGACCAATTTCTAATCAAAACAGCATGGCTGGTACTGCAAGTCACTTCAGTGTGTGAGGATAGCGAATGTGGGCACTATACATCAGACTCAGGTTTCTTGGAGGCTGATATAAACCATGCCAGGCTCCCCGGGATGAGACAGGAGCATCCACTGCTGTATTCACAGTTAACAATTTCATGGGCTTCTCTGTAAAACTACCCCATATTTTTCCCCTAGTGAGATTATCTTGTGAAAAACAAAGCCAAGGTCACAGAATCATCCTGGTAATGATCACCACAGCAAGAAGTGACTTAAGCCCTACCTGATGAAGTTACCTTTCAAGAGGGTGAACAGTGTTATGAGCAGTCCTGACAATACAGAGCTAAGAAATGCTGGAGAAGAAACTAATTTCCTTTTGCACTGGACATGCTATTTCAGCTCTTTTCCCCCACTCCACACAGGGGTGAGCACTGACTATTCAAAGCAACATACCAGAATAGCCAATACTCTAGTAAATTCCCAGATGAGGAAGACCAAATTTCACATCCCTCTTCTAATTACATTAGCTAGATCAAGTCCAAGAGAAGCAAACGAGACACACCCAGCATATCTACTGTGTCCCGTGTTGACATGCATGACTTTGGCGTGTCTCTTGTCTGCACCAAAAAGAAGTAGTAACCTGAATTTTTGTTTCTTGCAACCCTGGAGAGTGTCTCAATCCAGAGGAATGGACAGAAGGGCTGGACCTGCCTAGCTTCAGTTTTGACCATAAGTTTCCTGGGGCAGCTCCCACAAAAAGTTTTGACAGTCAACATTCTCCAGTGAAATGGTTTTCTGCTGGAAGATTCCTGACCACCACTAGGTTTAAGTTTGCCCCTCTCAAGTACGCAGACAATTATGAGCTCTAAGTACTTCTGAAGACCAACCAACTTTATGGAGAAGCTGGAATGCCTGGCATTTGCATTTTAAGTCTTTCACGTAAGCAGGCTACTTGAGCCAAAGGACAATTAAGCACCAGTCCTGGAATCCAAGAATCTCTACTTTGTTCCCAAATTATGAGGACGTGTAGATTCTTCTAAACAGCTGAAGTCTTGTGCCTTTCACAAGCTTCTCAGACTTACCACCTGGGTCGCTGGGGTACAGTTTTCTGCCTTCATGCCAGTCATATGGTTTTGAATCAATAAAACCAGTGACTGTTTCAATTTCACAGTGTTCTCAATAATGGAAATTACCTATGAGAATAACTACTTGCAGGATTCAGTTCTTCAAAGCTGTAATAAAATCCTTTTCATTTTTTAAGGTACCTTCTTTCACTTCCTGCTTCTGGTCTTGATTTTCTGTCTCCAAGTCATCCTGTGCTTTTGGCTCCACCATCTCTTCATCATCTTCATCCTCTAAAAAAGGAAAAAAAAGATCTGTGAGATTCTTCTCTTTAAAGGGGATGGAAATTGTGTATCTCCTGTATGATTATAAACCGGTAACAAACACAGGTAAAGCAAAGTGCACAATAAATAGAAACATCTACATTTATACTTGAAGTGACACTCAGACATTTCCCCCCTGACTGCAAGATAATCTGCTAACACAGGGCACCTGCCACTTCTGCTCCCTGTAGCAACTTCCCATCTCAGATGTCAGCTGAATATCTCCCTGACCTTGGAGATGACTTCTTGGATGGCATAAGACAGATGCAAACATGTTTCAGCCTGGCAGCTATTCACGGTTGGGACACCTGCTATCCAGACACCTCATTTCCAATTCAATTCTCACCAGATTAATTTGTCTTTTGACCTACAGGACGGGGTTAAATAGAAATCTGACCTCAGGTCAGATGCCACTAGCAAGCAAACAAGCATGGTACAGTTCTGAAAAGTCATCACCATCAACTGGGGGAACACAGCAACCAAAAGTGGCATTTGGAGCTTAAGAACCATTCTTGCATTAATACAAAATTTAATGAACACTAAAATTTGACACATGTCAGTTACTACTGCCAGATGTTTGAATGACCTTTCCTGACCTATGCAAATGCCTCTCTCCTTCCCCCTCTCTCCCCACAGTCACATGTTCTCATTTTATTCAGGAGGGTAAACTACTCATTCCTTGATGTCTGTCTGAAGTTACAAGGTTCTGATTGTCCAGACCAAAACATAATAAAAGCAGAGCTGGAAAGACAGTGATGCACCAAAATGGCTCAAAGCCTACCTAATCCTCATTACTTGTTCCCAGCTACAGCAATGTGATTCATTCTCCAGTGCCCAGGGCCGGCACCCAATCCACTCGCGCTCTTGAGAGGGTGGGGAAGCTCAGCCTTCTAGACTCAGTGAACTATGAGGACTGAAAATAGGGCTGGTCCTAAAAAAGTGAATTGCAGTAATTACCAATTAGGATGAGCAAATCCGTGGGCTATGGAGGAATTATTTTGGAGTGATCCTGGAGCCTGATGGACTATCAAGGCATAGCAAGCACCACCGGTGCCCTGGGTCAGTTCATCATATGAGAGAACACATGTTGTCCTGGCCCCAGGCCATTCAGCCATCAGCAAAACTGCTGCAAGTTCCTTCGGGGCTTTTGGAGCAACCTGCCTGTCACCACACAGCTCCTCATGACATGGCGCTTCTTCAGGCACGCTCCCTGCTCTAACACTGCCGTGTTAACACAGCCTGGAAGTGGGCAGGGGGCGACACATCATGCTTCTCCAACTGCTTGGCTACTGGCACCTTCTCCTGCGAAGGCTGGCTGCAATCAGTCCTGGTGTCTTGGGGAGATGTTGGTGCTGACAGGTTGCATTCAGCCAACAGTAACACGCAGCTGAATTTTGTTTTCAATAATGTAATAAGCACCATACTATTCCCACCACATTGCCTACCCTAGGACTTCTCCCACCAGAAGGCCACAGAGCACGTTACTAGCTGACATGTTGGCTGGAGAGCATGGCTTAGCCACATATTGTAAGGAAGTGTCTCAGCATGGACAGATATGCTTTTCCCTCTTGGGAAAATGAGGAAATCTTGGCATAAGATCTGCCATCGCTCCCCTTACCTCTATTGACTGCAGTGAGGAGAAAGGGAAAGCTTGGTGTCAGGGAGGAGGTATAACCATGCGCTCCACAGGCTGGGAAGGGCGGAGGAATGTGGCATGGATGGGGAGGCATTTCCAAAATTAAAAGCATAACTAACGAATGCCAGCCCTTTATCAGGGATTTTTCAGACCATGAAACGATATCTCCCTTTGATGCCTCACTTGACAATTATGTCTCCCTAGGTACCCTATATAGAAAGGTTATAGAGAAGAGCTTTTAGAGAGCAAGCCAGGGCATCTCAGTTCAGCAGGGTAAACACACTGCTCTGTCCACTGGCTGAAAGACAGATAACATCTGACACAGTCAGCAGAGAGTCAGTGAGAAAAGCTCTCCTGCTGTACGCACGTAAGAGGGGTAAAAAAAGGTCCTTCTGTCATCGGTCTGTGGTGCTAGCGGAGATGAGGATGTATGAGAGAGGCACTCCCAGTTTCAAAGAACAGATGAGAAGTGTGAGGAGAGGAGTGACCAGCGCAGCAGGGAATGAATACTCTGCTAACCTCAGGTACATATGCATATACAGATAGGATCGCAACGGTATACAGATATATGCACACAGACATGCTTATGGTAGATACCTAATGAAGCCAACTCCCACAAGAGTTTTGTGAGTCTTGCATTACAAGTTTTCATTCCCTAGAGCACCAGCTCTTGGAGCCAGCTGTTTACTTATGGATTTCAGCTTCCATTTTTAACCTGTTCCCAACCTGTCAGCTTGTGCAGGGAAGTTTCAGCAGGGGAAGGATTTGAGAAAACTTGCAGGGAGCAAACAAAAAATAAACCAATATTTAATTGAAAATCTTGGGCTTTTTAAGGCAGCATGCTATGCTTTTCAATGCCTCCCTTGTAATTTTGTAAAGGATAGGGATGATGTAGCAAATGTAAAACTTGAGATTTAGTAGTGGGTTTTCAGACTGAAGCAAAGCAAATTTATCCCGGTCCCCTAGAAGTCCTCGATCCCTGTGATTTCGGGTGTTGAATTATTTGCCTGCCTATAGCCCTCTCCTGCTTCTAAAGCAGAGTGGGAATGAATGGCTGAGGCACAGCTGGAGCAGGGGTTGTATTGATACTTCAGCACCTATTAAGGTACATCTTCTTTACTTCCCTTCCTTCCTCTTCTGGGAACAATCAAAACTAAATTTCCCTAGACCTCTCTAGTTTTAATTGCAGCAGGAAAAATAAGTAAAGGTTATTACAACACATGCCATACTTTTTCCCAAGCGCACACACATCAATAAATTAGTTTTACTGAGAAGGCAGTACAAGAATTTTCAGCAGATTAGAGAAATGTATACACGTACACAGAGAAACTCAGCTAAAAGAATGATGGGGTTGTAAGCCAAATGCTAAAATGTTAGCAAATGCCAGAATTTGGATTGCCTGGGCACGATTAGCTCCTTCCCCCTCCCCACGTGTAGGCATAATGACATCATTCTGGAATTTCCTCCCTCTTGAGTGCTTGGCCTCATTTTCTGGGTGCTCAACAAGAGACACCTGGGGCCTAAAATGCAGAAGTGCTGAGAGCTGAAGTCAACTGGCCCTGTGCTTCGAGTGGAGAAAGTGCTAGGGAAATGCTACGTATGTGAAAGCTTCCACATCTCTCTCTTTCAGCTTTCACTGAAAGTTGTCATTCTGCCATTTTTGTCCTTTCTTCCCCTATGCTTCAGTGCTTTTCCATGACGGCAATAATATTGTGAAGATAATAGTATTCTCACCCTGCGCAGATGTATTGCAGAAATAGTTCATCAGGACTAGGGGCATATTAAGATGCTGCCATGGGAGCGACAGAGAAATAAAAGCTTGGAAGAGGACTAATGTCTTCTGTGTTCAGTGTAACACTTGGACCATATGCATTAATGTGAGATCTGAGGGCAGAGCACCGAATGAAAGAAGATAAAGCCCAGAAGGGTTAAACAACTGCCTTTTCATCAATTGGCTGAAACAAGAATCTGTTAAGGAAAAAAACCCTACACGTTGTCATGTAATTAAAATGGTATCATCATACATATTCAGAAGGGCTAACTAAGGACGCCCAGGAAACGTGCATTCTGGAATATCCAATGTTGCTTGGATTTACAACCTGAATGTTTATTTCCCATATTTTTTTTGAAATATTGCATACGATTTAATGCCAATGTATGCATACTTACACATGTTCATAGTACATACATTTGCTGCTGTGCCTAAGTATGGTTATGCATTTGTACGTTTGACTGTGCACACACAAAGTACAGAATAATAGGAAATGCTTCGGCATTATTTTTCCTGTGTTTTACTTAAATCTGAAGAAGATAACATTAATTGTACATTTATTGGAGAATCTGTGAGTGCCTACATGGCTATTTGCTTCCACAGGTGCCTACTCGGATTGGATGTGCCATTGCAGTAATTGTACATGGAGACGAAGACACTTCTGTCGTTCCTGAACACAAATAGCCTTTCCCTATTTAAAAGCATATTTGACATTGGAAGTTCAGAGAAATAACTTTTTAACTGCTTACATCACAGTAGTAGGAGTCTTCTAGTCACGTTTGGCAAACAAAGTTGCTACTAGCACTAGTAGAGTTACACCCTGCTCAGAAGATCTAAATCAGAACCCAATTGTCTATTAAAGGAACCACATGAAAAAGAACTGCTAATGAAGAAGTGTATAGCTGCTGTGTAGCACTTCTTTGTAGATCTCAAAGGACTCTGCAAGGAGGCCAGTTTTATTACGTCCATTTACCATGCAGAAGCTGATGGATAGACCCACTCATTGTAGATCACTCGGCAGATCAGCAGCTGAGTGAAGAATAGAGGGTTGGCTTTACAGTTTCAGCCTAGAGTCCTGCCCACAAAGGCCACCCGGCCTTTTACTGCAAAGAAACAATTCCTCAATGGAAATTATCATTAAATGCTTAGGTTAAACATGTTTGTCTGCTGAAGTTGGTGGAGCCATATGTGGGATTAATATAGACTGACATAGCTGGACCAAACACTGTTTCTTCTTAACTCAGAGCTTGGTGACTCTTCAGGCTCTAGGAGGTGGTCGACCAACCCTAACAGTGCTTTGTTTAACATGATGAAGTAACAGCAGAACAATTGTTCTCAGCTTGGTCTTAGCTTGAACACTCCTGCTTCTGTTCCAGACCAGAAGTGGTCTTGTCTGTCTAAGAGCTTCCCTATTTTTTCCAGCTATTGAAGTTGCTCTAATAAAAAAGTATTACCTCTCCTTACAAACCCGGTTTTATTTAATCTGCATGTAAACTACTGATTTTCGAATGTTGCCCAACTGCTAGCTCCAGTGAGCCTGCTCTATGCCTGGCCTTTGCCTTTGCCTCCACAAGGATCGATCACCATTTGTGATCACAATAAACTGAGAGGGAAGCCCTGTAAACACATGGCTAACTCCCTGGCACCTGCAGAAGACATGGCGAGATGTGCTAATTGGATCAAATGTTCACAGAGAGCACAGATGATCTCAGAAAGTCAGACCCTGCATTTCTATAGAGCTGGACTATTTATTACCTGCTTGACTTTCCAGGGTTTTAAATCACTGCATTTGTTTTTACAGCATATAAACACATACCAGGCACATTCAGGACAAACTAGAATAGAATAATTACATCAGAGAGGACTGCACATGACAGCAGTTTAGGATTTAATTCTTGAGATGAATACTGTTTTGCTTGGGTCAACATTTTCTTTGTTTTTTGTCTGAGTTTTGGATTGCCAGTTTTCGGCAGTTAGCACTGGTACTGCTCAAATAGTTTACTAAACAGCTAATTTTTTTAAGGATTTATGTAATTATAGACCTCTGCTCTGCTAATATATGTACCACCAGTTAAACAGCTGGCTGCATTTTGTGCATTCTTCTTGGGTGGAGGATTTACACCTCCCCAGACCCGCACCTCTGAGACTAGCTAAGAAGTTGCAGCTTCTGTGTATTGTTTTTAGTATTTACAGCTGTACTGAAGTAGACTGACAGCTCTGTTTTTAATTCTGGGTAGGTACAAACAATCCATTTATTAAAGACATATCTTTAAAATAGCAATTTAATTAGCATCAGTTATATATTGTACTGCCTGACCCACTGATATATGAGAAACCAGTGGATTATTATACGGGGTTTTATTTCAGCATCGACATCCCTTCAGTGCATGAGAAGGATCAGCCATGCTTATAACACATTCAATAAAATCAAGTGTCTTCACAAGAAGCAGACTTGATTATTTGCAACTGTGAAATACCAGAAACTGTTGTATCTCTTTTATATTTACAACTGTTCAAATTAATTTTGCTCTTTCTGTTATGAAAGAATTACAAACTGAGCAAGGACAAACACATCGTGTCTATATTGACATAGGCCTGGATCAAACAAGTTGAATACTGTTGGCATTATCCTGAGAAGGAGTTAAAACACTGTCTTTCCTTTCTGAATATGTTCTTTTCATCACTAGCAAAATATGCAACAAGCAAGGGAACACACACTTTTTCAAATTCGACTGCTTGACATTTCACATTTTTGAAAATCTATGATTTGCAAACTGGCTGAATGACCTATTTTTCATATAATGTAATTTTTTGAAATATGTCCAGTTTTTCACTTTCATCTTTTGACTGGCCTTTGAAGCAAGAAGAGAATTAATTCATCAGTGGATTTTGTTTGTAGAGTGGGATGTGAGACTGGACGTACATTGGGCACATGTTAGTCATCCCAGATGGAAATATTCTCGCATGCTGGCTCTTCTTGGCAATAGGCAGCTGCTTCCTAAAATGTATTTCAGTTAGCCAAAGCGGGGAAGACTACTCAGTGATGAATACTGAAAAAAACCAGAGGTGAACAGATCTTGGCCTAAGTTCCATACAACAAGCAACAAATTTCAGATGAGAATTTCATGTGAGCCTGAGCTTGCAAGCATATTTGCATGCAAGAATTATATGAATGCAAGGTATCTCTGCCCCTTACCCAGAAAGATACTTAAATATGCATTGCAGGAACATTAAAAAGTTCCAGGTCATCCTTCTAGAGTTCCTCATCCCTGACACAGCACAGTCCCAACACATCCTTGTCCTTATGAACTAGTACAGAAAGTCATGCCTTCTATGTCCATCAGATGAAAAGAGAACACCAGGAAAAGAAAGCGTAAAATTGGATGAATTAATGTCTGGAACTATCATATGGCCACAGCACCTAAAAGACTTGAATAGAAGCATGTAACATTCTTCCTTCACTTTCCACCTATACGTTTTTAATCATCTAAAGAAAACGGTCTGCCTGTATATCCTTTGACTGCAGTTTTGCAAGAGCAAGAATAAATCACAGCACTACAAGAACATGCTGCCTAGCATCTTCAAACACACTTGATTTTTTGTTATCTTAAAGTGCTGTGGTGCTCTTTTGTAAAAGACAGGCTTCACATATTGATAAAATACAGGCTTTGTGAGTCATATTACTTTTACCAGAGTCACGTATATTGACTGAATCTTTTTGAAGAAAATATTGTTTTAAAATTCAATCATAAAATATATAATGCTTGACACATATATCACTTTAATTCAGAAGACTGCAGGGCACTTTTCCCTGGAATTAACATATTTAGCCTAACATCTTCCACACCGAATAGAACAGTAACAATACACCAGTTTTCAAAGTGCAGGAATAAGAGAAAAAACCCTAAGCTTTCTTGTTTCTTGTAAAATGAAGTACTACTCACATATCTCTGCCACATCTAAGAAGGGTTTTCTGATCCCACCCCTTGTTCTGCAAAGCTTCACCCCTCATCCCATGAGGAGCAGGTGGCATTGCCAGGCATTACAACCAGGTCACTAGAGTCCTGCTCTCAGGCTTCAGCTATTATTCTTATCAGTGCAATGAAGGAAATACATATTTCATCCTAAAAACAAACACTGTAGCCTGGCTGACTGAGAGGAATCATTTAGTTCAGAAAATTTATTTTGCCTACAGCATAGGCTGTGCCTGTACTATTGCCACTTAAAAATTTGTCCTGAAATTTACTACACTTCCCTCTTAAAACAAGCACCCCATAAGTAATTTTTACTCAACATTTCTTTTTAAAGCTCTCCTTAACAATTACCACATTCAATTACTCCTGGTTGGGGGATTCTCAGGTCTACTGGTATATGATTTCTCATAACCATCTCCTGATCTAGGGTTTCACCACTCGGCTCTAGTCCCTATGCCTCCCCCTGACTTGTGCTTGCAGTCAGACTTCTTTTTGGAAATTATGAAGACAGATCTTATTTTTCCATTTTGTGACAAATGATAGACTACCACAGCCAAATGGCAAGAAAATGTCACAGAAAAATTCGGTTTACTGTAGCGTTTCACTAAGCTCTATATGAAACTGTCCAAATATCTTCACAGTCCTGATTGCAAACCTTTGCACTGGTTCAAGTATTAAAATCAATGCTTCAGAATATAATAATTTCTTTACCAATTAAAATGGAAAGCTGCCTCTCATTCTTCAGGGAAGCATTTCTCTAACCCAAGAAACTGATTTTCCAGTTACTTGGCCTGAGCACAGTTTTCAGTTGTGGTGAGAGTCTCAGAATTCAAAGTGTCCCTTGTTTTTAGTTTCTGGTCGGTCTAGACCAGACACGGATATTTCTCTCCTCTTTTGGACTGTTACAACATCACACTGGTTGAATGCATTTTTTGGTCCCCAGATAACTAAACTGTAGAGTACCTCACTGGAGTCATCATCTCTTCTAGCTGATTCCATTTTCTCCTCTTCCTCCCTCCCCAAAGCTCATCTTCAATTCTATTGTGCTTGAAAATATTCCAGTTGGAAGATGTAACACAAAAAGAAAAGTACAGAAGTTTCCTTTTCTTGGCCACGCTGAGCCTTCAAATAAAAATGCCAACATGAAATAATAGTTAAACAACAGAAGCCTTACAGCAGCATTTACAGACCTCTAGCTCTGAAACCAAATAGCATAAATTTAAAATATCCTCCTACAGTATAACTGTGGCAGTGTTACCCTTGAGGAAGAAAGCGACGGAGGCCCTTTGTTTCTGTGGATGAAAAAGGGGTGGCTAAACCATGCAGGTTTTCACAGCCTCTGAAACCTGCAAGGATTTCTTCCTGCTGTGCTGCTGGAAGAAATCACGTCGTGCCAGCAGTGTGAAATGACTCCTGCCCTGGGAAAGGGCACTCAGACACGTGGCAGACTTTGTGGATTGGGCCTGCTCAAGTAATTTTCAAACACTCAGATCATGTAATAGTGTTAAATCACAAAAGCCCAAGTATGTTAATGAAAACCAGTCCCCACAACCTATGGCACTAGCAGCAATTGTAAAACAAAAGCTGCTTTCATATTAAACACACACATGCACACAGATGATGTATCTAGCCTTTACACAGTGCCTGATTTGCAGGTCAATCACTGAAGACAGTTGCTTCAGCTGGGCACTAGGTACTTAAAACCTTAAGTAAAGTGTAGACCAAGTAAATTCTGTGGGAGTTTTACTGCTGACATACATATAGGGGCTAGACCTTCACTTGCAGACTCCTTTATTCCAAGTGAAAATTACTTTATACTCCACAGGCCACCTCTCCTATTTTCTACCGTGCTTTTGCTGAGCAAGATTACAAAATCTTGCTATTGTGGAAGAAATTAATTCTCCACTTCCATACCGTGTCTCCGTCCATGAAGCCACACTAGTATGCTTTAGCTCAAATTCTCCAGCCCTGACTCTGGGCTTAACTTCTCCTGCAGGCGTTAGCATGAGTTCTGGCCTTTCAGAGTTTATCCTTTATTTTTTGGATATGAAATAACACTTCAGTCCAAGGCCCTGAAATTAGCCATATGGCCACACAGTTGTTTGCATGACCATGGCTTAACTTTTAACTCCATCTTTTCCACAAATCTCTTTCTCTCTGTTCTATGGCACTTTATGAATACAAATCAGTGCTTAAGATGTAACATATACTTTCGCAACTGAAATATCTGAGAGCATAAATCCCTACATTTATACAGAAACCTCAACAGAGAGAAATGGAGACAAGACTGCTGCTGAAAGGATAATTGGAAAAAACAACTATATTCATAAACATTTACCACAGCAAATACACAAAGACTCCTTCGTTGTCTCCCTGACACACATATGCATACACTTTGCTCAGCACTTTAAAAATAACCATTAGTCATATGGCAAATGCATTTTGCATGAGCAAAGGTTCATTTCAACATTTGTCTTAAAAAAGGCAGGCAAAAAATTGTTTTATTAAAAAATTAAACTACAGAAGAATAGCTAGGTCAGGGCTCGATGAGTGTGTGGTTATTACTTATATAGGCACTGAACAGACCCCACTTAATTCTGTTTCACACTGACGCCACTTCACCTTAGTCACTGGTGTTATTCCTGATTTGCATCAGCATATGTGAAAAAGGAATTCCCTCTGACAGTTTCGAACTTGCCATATTTTAATTTTACTGTTTTCGTCCTACTGCACTGGGAGAGGAGAGGCTTCTGCTTCTAGCATCTCCGTTTCAGGGGTGTCAAGGTGAGCAGCGCTTTTTGGTGGTGGGGAAACCAAGGTGCAAGCTGTTTGCTCAAAGTCACTCCTGCCCGAAATAGCTGCAGATGATGTAATAAAATCCTGGTCTCCTGATTCCTAGGCTGATGCTTCAGCCATTGCTTCCCCTGGGGCATGTGATCGGGGCTACTTTGGAAGCTGCTCAGCCTTCATTATGTCAAACCAGCTGTTAAAAAACACAGCCGGTTTCCCCCAGCTGCTTGTTGCAACCTGTCTGGAGAGCACCCAGCTCCTGGCGCTGCCGTCCCCACTGCTGGGAGCCTCCCTGCCTGCACACCCTCCTACTTGACCCTTGCCTTCACCTCCCTGCCTCTGCAGCCTCTGCACCCCACTGCCCGCCCTGGCTGCCCCTTGTCTCTGCTCCCACCCTAGTTCTGCTCGGGGTCACGCTTCAAAGTCTCCCACCCCCTCAGGAAGGCCTCTTCCTTCCTCCTGGCCCCTCTCCAGCCTCCCTGGCATCGGTCTTCCTGAAGCAGGTATCAAAAATCCCCTACTTGGAATCTAGGGGTTCGTGCACGCCGAGAGCCATGCCCACTTGTAGATACCTGTCTGACACAGAAATGCCCTCTGATTTGGATTCTCAGATGAACACTTGAAGGTTTTTCTGAGAACTTGGGTTGTAAGACACTAATTAAAAAAACCAAACCACAAAAACCAGCCCCTGCCCGCCAAGTTCCCAACTGCTATGGTTAAAACCCATCTTATCTGCAGCAGCTCAGAGGATCAGGTATGTTTCTCTGTGCTTAAGCTCAACAGACTTCAGTAGCTTCAGATGTCTAAACAGGCAGACTGCATCTGCAGTTGGGGTACATGGAAAGATTAAACTGCACCGCAACTGCTCACAGAATATGCTTCCCTTTTCCCACTTCACAGTTCAGACTCATCAGGAAAATAATTTCTGTGGCTACGTTATATCTGTCACACTTTGGAAAATGGATGCTTTGAAGTGCTGTACAACAGTCTGCCTGTAAATCAAAATCCTCCCTTTTCTGCTGAAACACTGTAAAGACCCTCTCCTCAGCCAGCTGTCAGGAGCTCTCAGCTACAGACAGAAGTGTTAAGTCAAGAGAACTACATGAAAACAGAGATAAAATAAGCTGGGTTATGCTACCTCATAGTCCTTCACTTGAAGAAGCATCTTTGCATAGACTTTATTTTAGAGGAAAACAAAAGAAAGAAGTTGCTGGCTTCAACGCCTGCATCCTTTCGGTTGTAACATGGCTCACAGCTGCGAAGTTTACATGTGTTAACTTGGGATGCCACAAGCAGCCAGCAATGAGGTTGTCATCCTGATCTGAGGAAACACAATGTGCATACATGCCAATGAATTTACCGCAAGCGAAGCTTTTTGCTGAGATAATTCAAAGCACATTATATTTCATCAGTTGACTGTTCCATCTACAGCCGATCACAAAAGCCAATGACATTGGAGCCATATTCTGTCAAAATGGTGCAGCTCTGTAAAATCAGTCTTTTGCAAAACAGTGCCACTTTCTTTGTTGAAAGGGGGGGAGATTAAAAAAAGGAAGATGAAGAGACAGTTCTGACAACATCAAAATGGCTTGTTTTCATGTTTTCTGAATAGATTTTTTGAGGCTTTCCATTAACAGTACTTTTTTATTTTTACTTGTAGACTATTTTAAAATACGAGGTGAAGCACATCAAAATGAAACGATTTTGGTTTTGTTAAAACATAACATGTTGAGTGACCAGACTGGAAAATAAGGCAAGATTTTACTTAAGGTGGTGTTTCAGTACATTGGAGTCTTCTTTCAACCTGGAACAAAATTATATTTTGAAATCTGAAATTTCACAGCACTGCATGAAAAAGAGATTCCTTCTGAGCCTAACTTCAATGCTGTCACTGCCTAAGCGATGCAGTCTTAGTTGAGTGGGGATTTAAAAATCTGATAGTAAAGCAACACAGAAGCACACACTGGGTTGGGGGTAAGGAAGTCTTTCAGCACAGCAAACAAGATCTCTCCTCTCTTCCTGTGATCTGTGATTCTCTCTCCTACAACCTCAGGTTAATAATTTCTTTTAGACCGTGTAAACTTAAAGTCATGCTGCCAGTACTGAGTGCCTGAAGGCAAATTTCACATCCAAGTCCTGAGAACAAGGTAACAGACACTGGTGGCAAATCTACTTGGCACACATTTGAAAAACAGCCAAGTACACCAGACAGCACCAATATTCAGAGGAAATATGCAAATGAACATTTATCGCTTTTGAGGCCTGATCCTGACTTTTTTTTTGCATACAGAACTCAAAATGAATGGGACAAATGCATTATGAAGCTAGTAAAGTACTACCAATCTGTCTTGATGGCCCTCGCATGGAGAAAGAACTGCCCAAGCAAGTCTGAGCTTCTTGGAGGAAACCATTGTCTTAGTTGCCTGCACTGTTATATAGCTGGATAAAAGAGGAAAAATCACCACTACAGAGGTCTTTGCTTTGGGGGTGAGCACTGGGGGTAGTGCTAAATTCAGCAGCCACACCAGAACAAATGGAAACTGTGAGCTTTCCACCACATTAATGAAACTTCATTCAAAAGGTGGAGTGTAATGTTCTTCAAGATGGATAATTCACATAAGCTGTGTGATTCAAACACTCATGTCTCCACATCAGCTCCACACCACCTCGGGATTTATGTTTTATTTCAGTTGTCATCGGACTGCTCATGAATGACCAACGACAAAAGAGCATGTGTGCATTTTTCTTTTTCACAGGTCCCTGTTAATGAGGACTCTGTTGCATTAAGACAGTCAAGATTGTCTCTGGCAAAACGTGTTGAACCAAGGTGTTTGTGCCTGCATAAAATTAAGCCACAAGTAAAGCACTTATTTCTGACAGTAGATTTATAATAGGAAAATCCCAGCAGGAATGAAGAGTTAGAAACCCCTATTGTAGCCTTTTTCATAAACTTCACCTTGATTTAGTATCTCAAACAAGTAGCAGGAAAGGCTAACAGCAGAGGTAATCCTATCATCTTTTCTCTGACAGCACCATTCCATCTTTTTGACTTCCTCATGCTGCTAACATGAATTCAAATCATCTGTGTTTAAAGCTAAATGCAGTGATTGACAGATCTTTGTAGTCTCAGTCCGTACTGAAGATTATTCTAGATACCTATCAGTTATTACTACAAGCCCTGTCTGATATTCAATACCTACAGGGAAAATTGTTTTTAATGGTGTAATGTCTGATCTATTTTGAAAGCTATTTTAAAATAAGAAACTAACTATAACCAGGTGGCTAAAATCCAAACAGGTTTTTTATGGGTTGATTTTGGGGGGGAGAAGGTAGAAGATAACAGCAGAACTCTGTTATACTGCAGTAACAACCATGACTCAGAGCGAAACAGACAAAAAAGAAGCATTTTGTCTTGATCCCATGACATCAATTTCTGTAAAAACACCTATTCCGATAATATAGGATACATAAAGTTTAGGGGTTTCCTTCTGGCTCTTAGTACACTCAGGACAGTATATGCTGCTATGAACTAATTACTTGCTTTCATGAACATGAGTCACTTCAAAGCTCTGTTGCTATGCTAGAAAACTGGGATGCTGGAAGAGATCTCTCTTACTGTGGGCACAAATGCAAAATGCAATAGTGAATGCAGTGATCAGACCATCCACTGTGCTCAAGGGCCAGTAGTGCAGAAAGGCAGAAGGATGACCTCTTTAATTAATATCCCCTGAGCTCAGGTCTGCCAACCCCACTGCTGTGGTGCAGCTATAGCCTGGCTGCTCCTGATAACAGCATTACAGAATAGGCTGGCTTTAGGCACAATAATATCAACTAGCTGAGTGGGAAAGCATTCCAGTCAATGGCCCTGCACTCATGGGGTGGAAAGTGGAAGCACTAGCATCTCACATGGGCAGCCCAGCAAGGATGGAAGACAGAGGAGTGATGGTGAGGCAATGCCAGCTGGTGCCCATCTTTGGTTCCTCTAATCGGAGCCTGTCCCATCCTTACCACCCATTTGGTTTTGCTGCTGAAAGATTTTGAATCAATTCTGGCTGAATGCCTCATGCTCTCAGTGCTTTCCCCTACAGCACTGAAATCTAATAGCTGGGAAAGAAGTACAAGAGAAGCTTGGCACAAACAGCAGGCAGTATGTTGCCCTCAAACTCCACCACTTTTCAGAGCTCCTACTAACATGACTGAGATCACACACAGGTCTTTGTGAAACTTGATTAACTTTGTCCTCACAGTTAAATGAATCTGAAACTGTTAGACAAGGGCTTAACAGTGCTGCTCAGCTCAAGAAAGTCTTTCCTGGTTTTGTGATTGGGGTATGAGGAGTGAGCACAGCTAGTGCTTTTTGGCTGTAAATCACAGTAGGGAAAGAATAAACAAAACTGGGGAATGGAGTTTGTGTGTCTTGGGTTAGATGGGATGGTTCAGGCTGCTGAATTCCTAGTGGCTTTTTCAAGATTTAATTTATCCCTGGTTGTTACTCTGTGTGCTTAGCAATGAAAAAAGACGTACAAAAGAGATGAAAATACAGAGTTTATAAAGCTAAACTCAGCCCCCTAAAATCAAAGGCAGTAAAGGCATCAGTAAATGCATCAGCAGTTTGGCCAAATCAGAAAGTCACGAAGATGAGCAAATTCCATCAGCAGAATGACAGCTAAAAATAACCTCAAATGGAAATGTGCATGGAAGTTCATTTTTCACGCACTAGGCAAATAAAATCCAATCAGTTTTTGCATTCTCAGTATTACCCCATTACATTACATGGGAGCCTGAAAGAAGATGACAATTTAAATAAAAAGATCCTCCCCTGTTTGTCAAGTTGTCATTTTTCCATCTGCAAATAATGAAACATAAACTACTCTGAAAGCGAGAGAGATGGAAGGGAATGTGTTCCATGGATCTGTGGAGAACCACATAGAAACATATACAGAAAAAGAAGCTGCAGCACAGAGCACTTCCTGACGACCTCTTGGCTACAAGTCTAAAAGAAGTCTCCAAGGCAAGAAGCATGAAAGAGCTTAAACAAGAAACCCTTCAGAAGTACTGCTCTTTGCTGCATGAATACCACAACACAGGGAAAATCTGCTGTGTAGGAGTACAGTCCTCCCACTTGAAAAGAGCTGGTAATGCCATCATGTCACGGAAAGATTTTCTTCATGGCTTTTGTGCATTGAAGGCATTAGCAAAGTGGGAAAAGTGTGAGCTGACAATTGTGCGAAAAGAAGGGTTTCTTAATTACATTGTAAAGCATGTCTCATTCAAACATGCAGCAGAATTAATGTTAAAAATACATGTCTTCCCATATAAACGGGTGCAAAATCAGTGCAGGTTAATCTAACAGACAGTGCGCTCCAGAGCTCCTTACAAATATTACGGAGATATGCTTCATCAACGGCACATAAATACTACTACCACCCCAGCTTCTTCCTGTAGTGTTTGCTGCAGCAGTACTCACAGCCCCCCTGTGTCACCTTCTGCCCAGACCTTGATACAAGTCAGTCGATGCCTCAGTGTTTGGCATAATGCTTTGTCTGTCCTCTCTGTTCATCATTTCCCACTTCACAAATCCCCAGTTCACAATGTGTTGACCCTTTCCTATTTAGCCACATCTGGATGTCTGCTCACATTCCCTGTGCCATGTGGCTTCAACCAGTTACATCCATCCAGCTTGCGGAGGTGAGATTTGAACTCAGATCAGTGTCTTGCTGAGTTCCCACCCAGCTGAGTTTCTCCACCTGGAGATCACAGCTGGCTCACAATTGTGCCAGACTGCAAGTCAACAGTCAGGCAACATGGAGCATCAAGGCATTTAGCTTTAGGCAGAGGCTGAAACTGTGAACCCTCATGACAACAGAAAGACATAGCCCAAGGGTCAGAGCCCAGAACTTAAAACCTGGGCTCTGTATTTTGATCTGATATCTTACACAAAAGGCTGTGTAAGTGACTGAGTTGAAGTCTTTAGCACCAGGAATGCGAGTAAGATCTGCTGGGTTTTGAACCAGTACCATTGCCTGAAGACCACACCAGGATGATGGCAGCTTTGCTGTTAATGTCAGACTTCCTGGATATGATGAATATGAACATGCTTACCCATACCATTTCCTCTTGTTACATGTTGGTGAATAGCAGCCTTCATCTCTATGCATGTGATTTTCCTCATTTCTACTGGTATTATTGGTCACCCTGCTGAGCCTGCCTCGCACTGTAAGGACCAAAGAATATTCTATACAAATTAGTGACACAGACCACTTCCAGAGTACAAAATCCTTACATGAAATAGATACCACAGATACACTTCCTTCCCTGTCCTGCTCATCAAATTCAGAATTAAAAGCTTGCTTTCTTTCCCTGCCCTTGGAAAACTCTAAATAGTATTACCCTCCTTCTGCCCACTGATCCTTCAAATGGCATTTTCTTCCAGTAGCAAGCTTTTTAATTAAGGAAGCATTTTTTTGTTCTTTTCCTTCATTTGCCTTGGAAATCCACTGTAACACATACAAAGCATGGGCTCTGGCTCTTGTGATAAGTTTGTACAAGGTCTAATGTGCATGTGCAAGCATACACATGCACATTCAAACAGACAGTGCTAACATGCACTGGTGCAGCCCAGCACTTCACCTTGCTTTGGGCTATGCTTTAATAGAACAGGCATTCGGGGCCTTGAAGCATAGCAGTAACGAGCTGTTCCAAACATGCTTTGTGTTTTGTTTTCAGAGGAGGTGTGGTGGGGGCACAAGGGATACTTAATCATAAAAATGCTGAATATTTAAGCCCTTTCCCCCTTCCACCACCCCATTTAAATCAGCAATGCAGCTGGAATGAAATACAACTCGACTTTCAAACATTTTCGTATTTAATTCAATTTACTTCTAGATTGATAGCTAAACTCAAAACAGATTTTACCCTTTTTCTCCTGGATGGGGAAATAGAGATGACCAAGTTCCCTTTGAACTTGGTTTAGAATGTTTCTGTTTTTTTCCTAACAACTAAAAACAAACAAACAAAAAAAAGAAAGCAATTATTAAAGTGGTCCGTAATCTATTTCCAGTAGAGGAACGCAATGAAATGGGGTGAAGAGCTGAGTCTCTCTCTCCAAGCCTTAGGGACAGGTGTTTCCAGTAGCTGACACATGAGTTGGTTGTCTCAGAAAAAGGAAAAGATCTTGAATTAGCCTTTTATCTTTAGAAGCAAGCTTTCTCTACAACAGTTACGGTGCATCTGTGAAGTGCTTTGGGTGGTAGGAACTGCAATTTTTGGGGTAGGTGGTTCTGAGAGCCACCAACACATGTGAGATAGCAGCCATGGGTGTAGATCACAAGAGGTCAGGCTGAGATGTGAAACTACCCAGTCATCACGTGTTGTATTTCCCAGTTGACTTCTGGGAGGAATGACAGCAAAGTAATACCTGATCATCTATTTTGGAAAAGACATGAGTAAAGGGTAATGGAAATTGATAACAAAATCACAATTTCCATTGATGTAAGTGGTAAAATTCACCAGCTAGACATTTCTAACACTCTAACCAGCGAATATTGAGACTGTTTTGGAGTGATCCTTAGCAGAAAGTAAGAATTAAAAGGTTGTGGACATAGGGCGTGCAGTTCACTTCAGGAAAAGCACTACCTCAGCCCAGCTCTGACTGAACCCATGCTGCCAACATCCCCGTTCTTAAGCAGTTATGTTTGATCTCCACAGATGTCAATCTTGCCTCTTTCATAAACATTCATTGCATTTCAATACTCTTCTATTTTTTTAAGTCTTGTTTCAGTGACTATCCCAGAGTTCAGATGTTTCTCCAAAGCTTAGAGGACTTCATTCCAACATCTATTATTTTTCTTCAGAAAAAAAGAAAAAATTCCAGTACACTGGAAATTTCACACAAATATCTTTTGGCTCTCAAATCTCCACATCATTCAGGTTTCATCCAGGTCAGAGACAGCATTTTGCAGCTTGCTCACATTTTTGTTTCATGGTTTTGCTCGAGCCCAAAAGGTAATAGAGGAAAATGATGAGGAGATGACCTCCAGAGGTCCCTTCCAGCCTCAACCATTCTGTGATTCTGCGAAAACTGACTAAAAGTGAAGTTCACTGGGTCTTCAAAAATACAAGTTGTTTGAATTTTGGACAGAAGATGAATCTGTGGGATTTTTTATTTGAACATTCCTATTCCCAGCACTTACTAATAAAATGCTAAATGCACTTCTGAACAAACCACTACTCTCACAGTGTTTGTAGCCAAGGTCTCTGTTTCATCCTTTTTGATAACCTGAGACTAACATCCTCTCACTGGAGTTGCTGTTACCTGTATCTTGTAGGAGGAGAGTGGAAAGGGCTGTTCTTTTACTTCCGTAATTCTTCCAGAGCCTACAATAATGAAACATATCTAGAGCCTTCTTCTACATTTTGCTTCCATTCAGAGGCCTGTTTTACACACCACAAGCACTGCTCTATTTCACACCTCTCTCACAATTTCAGTGAGTGCAAGTTCAGGCACAAAGCCAGCCCTGCTTCCGAAAGACTCAGCCCTGCAAAGTCTGTTCACGCTCAGTTCTCCTCTGATGTTTAAAAGCGCCCAGCCTCCCTTTAGCAGTACTTTACAATTCAAAAGCGAGGGTGAACGGGTGAACTGTTTTCTGTTTGGAAAACTTTGCTCTGGCATTGCTAGCAGACCCAGACTTTCCATGTGCACAGGAATGTAATAAACACACACAGAGAAAAAGACCTGTGAGGAAAATAATTTAGAAATCAAAGGGTCATAATACACCACTTAAAGTATTTTGTGGGTTAAGTTACTGAATAATAATGGAAGATGAGAGATTAATGGCAACCTGGTCCCAAGCCCTCTATTTATACCCAGGCCAAATAAAATGGTAGGCAGGTGCACTGTATCACTAACTCTATAGAGGACTTCTGTCTGCCCCTCACTTTTCAATCCCATTAAAGTTATTATACATGCTTTTGTAAAAAGACAAAAAGTATCTCCCAGAGTTAACGACAAATATATTTTATCTGTAGGATTTATCTCCATCAATTACATTTTTTTTGGCAGTACTATACAACAATGCAGGGCAAAAAAATCTCGATCCATTCTAAGCAGAGTTCTCTCCAAAATTACCTTCATCTTTGTTTAGAGGAAATCCAGACAGACTATCGAAATATCTTCTTTTTTTTTTTCTTCCTGGCACTAACAATCATCTGAGATTTTTTTACTCTTCTAAGAATTTCAGGAATTTTTATTTTGTTCCTTGATTTGCCACTGCAGTGCCATCATCACAAAATTGCCAGAACAGAAAACTAACGCAACAGCAAATCATTTCTAGAGAAAAGAAAACATTTATTTCCTGCCTTGAAATAGGTTTTTTAAAGTTCACCCATAAATAAGGCCATGTTAATGCCTTCTGTAGCTCCTGTTCCAAAAGCTATTCCGCTCTTACTCAACTTTTTGTTGCAAATTTGTACTTTGTTATGCTACTTGTTCTATAACAAATAGAAAAGCCTGAAAAAAACCAATTTTCTGGCAACAAGTTTGCTCATTTATGAAGTCTTTTAAAAACAGGGGGGAAAAGATGCTCTGTAAATAATTTACGGCATCAGATACTTATTGCATTTCCCATAAGTTAAGGTTCTTGGTGATAAAGAACCACACCAAACAACACTGACAAAGATCAGAAGACTGAACCTAATGGACTTCCTAAGGTAAATCTTGAACAGAGCATTTATTGCAGCATTGAAGTTATAAGGATGAGTAATGATTGGGGAAGCAAATGATAGAAAGAAATGGTCTTGAGGAACTTTCACTTTAATGGATCAAATTCTATCCAATGCCAAGCAAGAATCGCTAACTGAAAGCTGTTCACCAGAGTATACAAAGTATGAAGCTGACCTTAGTCTAATTCCTAATAGACAAATACCAAAAGCATACACCAATTACAAGCTATGTATTCAAAGCACGATGAGACCAGCACAGGCACAAAGAGTGGCAGAGGTTTAGCTATAAATGGGGTTGTCAAAGAATTTTGCTGAAATGAAGCTTTTGGTACAAAAAGGGCATCGTGTTCCAGCAGCTGCAGGATACCTGTGATTTCAAACTCTGTGTGCAACATATTTTAGTGATTCACTTTGCAAGTGATATACAGGAAATGCAGCAGACATGACTGCAAAGTGAGGCCCTATAGAGAGAGGAACACAGTTTAAACCACTAAAAACTGTGGGAAGGAAGGAAAGAATGGGAGCTCAGCTCTATAACTCTTTCCTAGGCCAAACCCTAGAAAATCAACCAGAAAGGCTGAGTGCTCAGCACTTTGGGTAACCAGGCTATTTGTTTAAGTGCCTGTATACAGATTTATGAGCCAAAATTCCAGCTCTTTATAAATCCTTAAGCACAAAGGCAGAGGGTTAATACTTCAGAAATGCTCAGTTCTTAATTACGTTAAATAAGATTAGGTGTAAATCTACATTGTAGAGAAGATTTCCAGAAGACCTCAATATCAAAAAACTCCCAGTATGGTCACCTTGAGGCTTGTAGAGAACCAATTAACGAAGTCCCCTCATCTCAGACCTAAATAAGGCCTAAATGTATTTACAGACATGACCCTAGGACTCTATCCATAAATACACTAAACCAGTTAATTTCTGTGCCTACTACTATTAGATGCGCTGTGTAAGACTTGCCCCATCTCTGAGGCCTTGGATCTGCCCCTTCATCCCAGTGAATTTCACTAGCACATGGTGTTTTCACAATTCGTATTTCATTGCAAAACTGCCATCGCTATGTGAAGGTGGGAAGGGCTGCAGAAGACACGGGTGCATCAGAGGTGCCGCAGATGGGTTGCTGCTCCCCAGACCTGCCGCTTGTCCACCAGACCACCCATTCTGTGAATCCATGGTCTTCAGCACATCCCCAGATCAGGGCCCAGATCCAAATGTGCAGGGCTGCTCGCACAGCACACCTCAGAAGAGACCACATCACCATTTTCCTAAGGACTGCTGCTTTCTAAACAAATATGTCGCTGAAAGGAATCTTGAGGAGAGGGGTGGAGAAAGGAACGGAGGGGGAAAAGAGAAAAAAGATGAGGAGAATTGACTAAAACCAACCTAAGGAATATTTTTCTTATTCCAACATGAAATGTTGACAGAATTAAATGTGGGATTAAAAAAACCAACCTTCTAACGCACCGTTTCATGTTACCTCCGCAAGAGTTTTGATTCCACTTATGAGACTTCCCAAATGAAAATGCTGGCTGTGTGCCTGTCTCAAAAATACATTTTTTCCTCAGCAGAGTGGATTTGCCAGTTGTCAATGCCATTTCTTTGCTAGCCAGCAAAATATGTTCGTACTCACAGCAGGCAATTACCATTCTTTTCTCTACTGGTAAGGGGCATGACTTCACTCCTAGGCCGAAGATCCCTGGATCCTTTCCTTATTGCATAGTCTAGTTAGCCAGCGTAATTAACCCTTAAAGAAAATGGAAAAATTATTTCCTTTCTTTTTAAAGTGAGTTTAAATGGTTTCATCTGAGAATGGTTTTGTAAATAGGCAAATCTGTTTTACACATTTGCGGCCTGTTCCAAGGGGCATCGGTTGCTGGGAATGCCATCGGAGCTAAGCTGCCTTGCACCACGGCTTGAAAACCACGGTTACAGTCAGCTCTCTGAAAACAAAAACACCGGGGATTGGATCCAAAACTTCTTGAAGTTAATGGGAGCATTTAATTAGTTTCAGTGTCTTTGGGGAAGGCCCTTAGGGCAAATATTCCTTTTTGAAACTTGTTCTCCAACTCATGGGGCCGGGAGGTGGTATTTTTCATGCATACACAACAGTGCTGCAAATGCTCCCAAGTGTTCCTATTACTGTACTGGGAAAAAATGGAGAAAAAAAACCCAACAAAAAAAAACCCAACAAAACCCAGGTCTTTGGATTACAAACCTGATTTGCTTTCTCTGATAAGAGCAAGAATATTCCCGTGAACACCGAATGCGATAGCGCTAACAGATCTGGGCATCTTACTGTGAGCAGACAGGGCAAATTACTTTTAGGGTTCCACTGTGTGTGAGTGAAGGATAACACACTAACCACCGTTGAAAAAAAAAAAAAAGAAAGAAAAAAAAAAAGAAAAAGTCAGGGTCCTTACAATAAAAGCTGTTGTGAATTCAGCTGTATAAACCAGCTGCTTACAAATGCTGGGCATGGAGATTTGTTATGATCAATTAGATCTTCCATAGCACAGCCAGGAAGTTTGGGGACCAACCAACCAGGCATCCGCATTCACTTCCAGAATACACCAATTACATCTTTCCTCGTGAAACAGAAGCACAATCTCTTATTTCTGCCACTGTGCAGCACTCACTCCAAAGCCGGCATTGTACTGGACACAGAAAGACAGACCTTGGTGACGCTCCGATATTCATGTAACAGCTCCTTGCTTAAAGGAGCAAAATTAACAGCTTTACCCCATGTTTACACCACAAAAAAATGGGATCAGAATCTGCACCACAGTACATGGGGTGCAACTTTCCAGCCCAAATATGGTCCTGAACTGGAGCTATGTAGAACAACCTGTCTGTACCAGAAAATGCAGACAGCTTCTTAAGGGTTACATTTCCTTTTTACATACTTCTACATCAAAACCATATTGCAGTATAGCCTGGGATTCAAACACATCCTACAAAAACACGCAGCATAACTGTGATATTGAACTCCAGCCCAGTTTTAATTGACTGCCAGCTCTCAGCCACTTCCTAAAGCTCCAGATAGCCAATACCAATGTTGTAATTTCTAAATGTGTGTTTCTCTCAGCTGGAGACCAAATCTAAGGGCTTCGGCTTGCTTTTTGAAATACAAACATGATATCTTAACTCCCACAGCGGATCCCCACCTTAGACACCTTTCTGAAGGGGGGCAAAAAAAATTAAGGAGGGTGGCAGGCTGGCAGTCACTTATTAAGAGCACATCCCTAAAGTATAAACAACCCAATGTTTTCACCATTCATTGACAAATAATTTACAGTGCTGCTGCTGAAATCCCTTAGAAACCTCTCCAGACACTGGCAACAGGGTAGACTGATTAGTATTTTTAATTAATGCCACTGTAATCATGTGTTCCAGGATGGTATTTTGATGCCAACAGTTAACAGCAAAATGGTTTTCAGTGCATGCTATAGTTCCCCAAAGCATGGGTCTACAAAATGCAGAAGCAGCGGTTTTGGGCAAGAGAAATGTTTAATCATGGGAATTGAGGTGAACACTACACACTGTACATCACTATGGCCAGGACTGGCTGACAGTGCACAGACGTTTTGTCCTAGCTAGGTGTCTAAAAGCAGCCTCACTAACATTTCTAGGCTTACCATGCCAGACAGTGTTGATGGAGCAAGTCACTTGATGAAGTAATTTGGGGGCTCATGAGTCCTTCCCTTCTTCAGATGGTTACTCCCCATTTTGAACATGCATATTTTCCCAGTTCTTCTGTATTCACTACTGCCTCCAAGCACCTCTGAGAAAACACTTCCTCTGCAGAACCTTCTCAGGGGAACCGTCAATGACATCTCATCCCTTCCTTTCAAGTCAGAGTAAATTTTTAGGCAGAGGCCAGGGGTTAAGACAGCTATGCCAAGGTCTGGAGGACTCTCAGCTTGCTAGTAGTAGCCCACAACAAGAAGCAACACTAGTTTTGTTTACTTATAGCACTGGCTGAAAGGTTTCAAAAGTGCAGTGAAAAACCTAATGTCACTTCCTGAAGCAGGCATAAAGATGTATGAAAACATGTTCTCCAGGCAGCCAGAGAATGCGGTTTTGGTAGCAGCAAGGAGGCTGCCTCTGTCACTCTGGGAAACACACTTACACGAAAGTTGAGTTCCAGTCCTGGCTCCCAGGGGAGGGGTGATTTAGTAATTATTTCTCTTGTTCATTATAGCATCTCGTGCCTGCAAAGCTTGCAGAATATTGGCACTATCCCAAAATATCTCCAGCACTGATACATCACAAAGCACCAGAGTGCAGTGATGCATCACCACCTCCCCACACAACATCATGACATGAACATCACTAAAGAACAAGACAGTGACTTTATCACTGAGTAATTTAATTGGCGACTTGTGCTCTAAATAGCCACTTCCCTTCACCTCCTCAGCTGCATCCCTCCTAAAGATGTCATCCACACTAAACTAGTACTTACTGTTATGATACTGATTGTCAATGCTTCATGGCAGCAACTAACAGGAAAGAGCTCTAGTGAAGTTCATTAACTTCAAGCTAACACATTTCATGATAAACAACCAACTGAATCACTACAGGAGGGAGAACAGCTTTGATTAACAGGACATGATCTGTAAAACACCAGGAATGGCCAAAAGTTGGATGGAGCAAAGGGTGAAACAGAGGAAGATGGAGGAAGCTAGAAGAACTGAAGAGAATACTCTCTCTGAGCATATGACTGGCAACACAAAACCCCCGCAGGATGTAGGTTCCTTAAGTGTTTATTAGACAAAGTAGGATCTCTGCCCCGATGGATGTCTAGGGTGTTCATTTATTTTATTCTTTTTCAGAAAAAAAATATACGGAGGAGCTGAGCGGAGACCTGGATATGAAACCATGTCAATTTATGAGTATTTCACGTACTGTGACTCAAATGGTCTTTGTTGGTCAACAGCAGTTACAAGGTAACTTGAGTGATCAAGTCTCTGCTTAGATTGCAGAGAAGCTGTGAACCCACCTCACAGCTACACCAAACTCCATGGCTGTGTTGGAGGCAGGCCAGAGGTTTCTTCATGAGCACATACACTGATAGAGCTATTCTGCCTTTCCCACCCAGCCCCTTCTCCTTTCTACTCCAAAACTTCTTTCTCTCTGCATGCCTTGGATCCCTTTGTCCCTTTGTGAGTATATTGTCTCCATCCTGCACTCAAACACTTGGTCAAAAGATTCCAGGGAGGTCAGGACAGAAACAAAACTTGTGACCCTTTCTGTCATCGCATATCTATCTAGGTATCATCGCATAACAAGACTCGGGTCTCTTAAATCTCCTGGAGTAGGGGGATGCAGACAAATTCCCACAGATGGGCAACTCAGAATTGCACAGGCTTCTAAAATTCCTCCAAATTTCATCATTCTGTCTCCAAACAGAGTAGGGATGTGGAGCAAGTCAGTACTTGAAGCTTAGAACTACCGCTTAGTTAATTATATAGCTGATTATGTAGGACTCTGTTGGCTGACTTACACACAAAAGCTTGGGCATTTCAGTAAAAAAAAGTAAAATAAATAGAAAGACCTACTGCCACAATGTGGCAGGAGCTAGAAATGATGAGAAACAAGGTCGTCTGACTTCATGTGTGGCATTTACAATATGGAAAACCCAATGCCACACATGAAGTACAGTAAAAGTAACAGAAACAACAAAGAAGCTCTTGGTTTCCCTATTTAAACACTTCAACTACAGCTGGAAGCTCCCCTTCTGCAAAAGCAACCCAGTCAGCACAAGCCCCATGAACTTCTCCACCCAAGTTGCCTTACAGAAAAAATACTATTTCTTCCTTCTCAGTAACTGAATTTTTAGAAGTATATGCATATATTTAGTGAGGCTGTTGAATTACAGAAACCAGAGTTACACCCGGCAGATACTCCTTAAAAAAAATAAAAGCCTTTTGTGCATTTTGATTGGGATGACTGCTAAAAATACTCCAATGCAGCTGTTTAATTTGATGTAGCTTGAATGCTAGTTTTATACTTTTAATTGCTACTATACAAAATTCTTTGATTGCATTTGATGAAATTAAGATTTTCAGTGTTTAATGATTAAACCTGGGGAAAAAAAAAGTAACCACATGCTAGTTAAAATGTAAATTGTCTGTGCTGGGAAACCTAGGTAAATCTTTTCAGATAGTTGTCAGAGATCTGGTTATACCTAGGCTTGATAAACTTCTCAAAAATGTATCATTCTATAGTCTCCTAAGGGTCAAAAAAGGTGTTCTCTTACTAGAAAACCTAAATCCTGCTGCAGTCACATAATTTTTGCACTTATTTCTGAGAATAAAGTATGTCCCTGTAACAGCAAATGTCACATTCTCAAAGACGCAAGATAGCCTGATTTAGATACACATAATTCTGTGGGTGCAGCTTTTACACACTGTCCCTCAGGCATGCAAATACTGGGATTCACATGGACAAAACTGTACACTGGGAGTGTGCAAATACAAATACAACAAGAGGGATGTTTACAAAAGCACACAGAGCTTAGGGGTTGAAGTGTTTTGCAACATATACAGAGACACAGGTTTTGAGTTCTTCTAGATTGATGCCAAAAGCCACCCACAATTAACCACATGTTCTTTTGTGTGTTGTACCTGGACCGTGTCAACGCAATGACCTGCTGGGGAGAGAGCAGAGGTTCCACCTTATCCACCTTAGAACATCAGAGCCCTCAACGTACAAGTTATTCAACTACTTTTTCCCTGTAAAAGATGCATGCTATGGCCCTTCTCTCTCCAAATTTTGGAGTGCTCGATTGTTTAGTCTTACTGTAAAGCTGCCGTAAGGGCCATGCACTTCATCTGACATATTTCCTCTAACTGAGATAGGTGACTGTTGTGTCAGTGTCAGGGATGATGAGGCTGATGTTCAGATTATCCTCTGGAAACTCAAGTCTTTCACCCCAGACAGCATTACTCAAGCATAGCTCTGGCAACAAACTAAATATACATTGTTCTTTTAAACAAGAGCAAGCCATTTGAAAGGGAAAGCTGAAGTGCCAAGTTAAAAATACAGTGGGTGTTATTAGAAGCATATACCGCAGCACCATTTGTTCTCACAAACTTCTTAAGAAACACAGCAATAGCTATAGCATGCAGATATTTATTGCAGAATCTGTCTTCATGTAACTGCACAAGTACTGGACTTTGCTGCTAAATAAAAATTGTGCACCTACTTCACAAGCTGCACAGGGACACCAGGAGTTTAACAGAAGCCTCTGCTCCTATGCACGTATGCAGTAGGCTGTACTTAATTCAGACACGCCATTTTTTTCCTTACGCTATTACATTTTTACCTAGTAATTATATTACAAAGGCATGCAGGCAAAGGACAAGCACACAAAGCACACTCTCTTCCCATTTTCTTCCTCCCTGCAGAAAATGCCAGGATTTGAGATGATCTCTCTAACTGATTCTTACAGTACTAATTCTACTTTCATTTAGCAATCTAGTATATTTTGCACAGTCAAATTTTTAATTAACTTGAATATTTTAAGTCAGCACAGTTGATTATGCCTCCTGAGAACTGTACACTTTGTTCTAATCTAATGAACTCTTGTCATACATATATACAGTAATATTGCAAAAGATTTATAAAGTCAACTCTTATAGTAGCCCAAATGAAAGCAGTATGAAATCCCATGGTCATGTTAGTTGTGCACCTCCCACAGATTACAGTAAAAGCGACATGTACGTTTATGCATCTGTGGGGGTTTTTTTTGTTTGAGGTTTTTTGGTTGGTTTTGGGTTTTTTTTTAGGATGGGCAACAAAGGAAAACATGTTGTATTAATGGGGTGCAGAAAGAATTGGACTAGTTTTCTAGCCCAGAAATCTGAAGGAGGTGCTGTCACAAAGACTAAGAGCAAGACTGGGGTCAAAACAGAGGCATGTAAACCCTGTCTCTGGCAAGGAATTGATTGTGTATGTCTATATGACATATTCCTAAGGGTAGGCAGGACATAAGTGTAGGACAGGAGTTCCTGTGTCTGCCCAAATTCCCTATGCAGCCACATGACCATGCATGATCCATGTTGCAATGTGTGCTTGTGTACGACCCAGAACATGAAGAGGTGAAGCCTGAGCTCCCATAACCCTGTAACACAGCTGTCCTAGATAAGTCCCATGGTGTGCAATATGGATAGTGGGAGCACAGGTCAGGGAAAGCGCTGTGTTTTATAATTCAGCCCCTGTCCCATGTGCCATAGCTAGAGTATTTTTAGGAAAACACCAGAAATAATTCCCCTATACGTTAATAGAAATGGCACCCTCACATACGTATTAATAGAAATAGTACAGACCCTCACAATGATTTTGCTATATCCTTTGCCACTGATGCATTTAGGTCCTTAAAGGCTCATCATGACTTAAGTCAGTCCACTCCTATCCTACTAAATATATGGTTGCAAAAGTTAAACAAATGTCATTAAGAAAGCTGTGATCTTCCCTCAGTCATCTCAGGCATTTGCTAAATCTGCCCTTTTCCGTGGTGTTTTCTGTGATCATGATGATGCCTGCAGCTCCAACAGAAGTAGTAACAACAGGAGCACTTGTTTATACAAGCCACAAAGAGCTGTCTACATCTGAGTACTATTCTCTTTTGATCTCACACACACTTACAGTTTCACCTATTGAGTCCATCTTTTTAACTATGACCACTTTTCCCATCATTTCCAGAAATATCAATGCATTAGCATTAAAATAAAATTTCTTCTGATAGACTGTTTTTTCTTTTGTGCCAATGAATACAGAAAAATTTCATGTTTCTAGTAAAATAATTAAGATTGTATTAATGGCACAGGCTTGTTTCAATGACAGACAATATTTCTTGATACAAAGCCAAAATAATAATCTGGAGAGATCCCCTCTCATTACGCAAAAGTCTGAAATCAAGCCAAATTGTAAAGTGGATACTGTGGAACCTAGGAAGATAAGGGCTGTCTTTTTGTTTATTGATTTTTACCAGAAATACAGATTATGAACTATTCCAATGTTTTCTCCTAGCCTTTACATTAAAGATAGAGGCTTATTCAAATTATAGTGAACAGCAAAACCCATCCACTCTGAGGCATGACTCATGTTTTTTTCTTTTGAACTCCCAGCCCAAAAGCAGCATGCGTGGTAGAAGGCATGGGTTCACTTGCCAACGCACGACATTTTTCATGCTGTCACAATACATCTTGTGCCAGCTAATCAGCCAGCCAAGAGTGGCACCCACCAGCTGCAAAGGATGCTCATCACCTCCATTCCCAGTTGGTGGGAAAGTGCCATGCACAGAGAAGTTTGGACACATGGAGAAATGCTGCTTCTAATAAGTTATTTGTAAAAAAGCAAACAAAAACCAAACCCTTATGACAACGTCGTAAAATATAATATAGCAGTGTCACAGAGTCTTTCAGAAACAATTCATTAAACTACTTTAAATATCTTGTGCAAGCTATGGCACGAAAATACTGCAAAGTCTGTATAACCAAAGCAAAAGGCGATGAAAGATCATGTACAACCTCAGTTCCCCCTCCCTATTCCTCCCCCAAATACTGAAGTTGCCAGGGTTTCACAGATGTTTTGAGATCATAACACAGGGTCAGAGGATAACTGCTAAGGTCATCTGGAAAAGGGGGAATGTAAGCACTTTTTTTGGACCTTCACGAATGGTACTCTCAGAATAGGAACTTCAGGCTGAAAGAAAAATCAGATAATCTGACTCCATTGCTCTCCTGTATTGTACTTCTGGCTTGGGGTTCACAGTGTCTTCTACATGACTCAAAGTTATTTTACCTGCTGATTTTGTGAGTGCCACTTCAGAAAAGGCAATGGTAAAGGGATATAAATTCTAACCCGGCAAGAATAACTTTACATTAAGGAATAATAAAAAGAAAAGATATTCAGGAGGTTCTAAGCAAGCCAACAACTAGTAAATTTTTTTCCCCCGTTTCATCATAAGAGAGCAGCACACTCTACTGGCTGTTTTCTTGCAGTTTTCTAGATAAACCGCTACGCATTACTGTAAATCAGTATCTTTTACTGTTCCACTGCTACAGTCAGAGACAATATAGTGTAGCCGGAGAAAAAGAAAACTCAAGGATATGGACAGCAAGTCCTGCTTCTGCCACCAGCTCATGTTACTCTAGGCAAATGACGTGACTTACAGCACTGCAGTTTCCACGTTAAAAGAGTAAGGAGAATGACACCAACAATTGCAAAGCACATGGATATCATAGTTTAAAGGTACAGACAAAGAGCATTAGTACTGTTGTTACTATATTAACAATGAAAATACAATGGTAGAGGATTAAATTTCATCTTTCATACCAGCTCAGTCGTTCAAGATTCTTCCACGTTTAAGCACAGCAGTCTCAGGAGAATGCTTGTCTGTACACTTATCAAGATGTTTGTGGTTAAACTTTTTTTGTTCTTTAGTTTTGTGTCTCTGTGCAAACACACGATTTTGCCTGGGAAGTATATAACTGATGAAACTGAAGACTGCTATTTTACTGATTTCACATGGAGTACATTACAAAGAGATGTCATTCACCCTCATGAAAAGTCCATCTCAAAGGCATATGCCCTACATGCCAAGTCGTGTGTTAGACCACAAGAAACAGTTAAACTGGTGCTCCAGTGTTGTGCGAGGTTTCTCCTGTTAGCACCCAGTACAGAGAATCCAGTTTCATGTAACTGATTGGTTTAACATGTTTTTTCTTTCAAAGTACACCGATTCAGTATATTCAAAAAATGTTGCTGTTAAAAAACCAACTCGCATACTTAAACATCCGTGAATGTGATATACAGGGAACTCTTCTTTCAGGTTAAAATAAATTAACCTATTAAAAAAAAAAGAAAGAATCCGAGCTCCTAAAGCAAAAACATTGGTTTCACAAACATCTATCAGTGGTCATTAGTGTACTGCAATAGTTTGAAGCAAATCTGTAACTTTGTTTTTATGCAATTATTTGTAGTATTTCACTACCACAGAAATCTTTGTTTCCTGATCACAGCTCTACAGTAACTTTATGATCATTCAGAAGAACGTACCTTCGTTCCCAAAGTACAGACTTGCATATGTAAAGACTACTTATAACACTATTAAAAGAAACTTCCTAACCAGAGACATAGAATTAAGTGAGAAGAAAAACAAAAGTAATAAAAAACCAGATACTACAAATTCTTTTGTTCATATTTACACAGAAACATTTTTATGAATAACCTATTTTTTTAGTATAAATTCACATAACATGATTTTGCCTTTTATGCTTGCAGGTAAAGAAATATAACCAAACTCTTACAAGAGTCTACAAAAGAGACAACATGATTGCAAAAGACTTCCAGGCTTTTATTCTACAGAGAAAGAGACAATTCCCTGGGGTCACTGAAAGTCAAACTGGCTTTTATGTGCAGCTGTAGTTTTTAGTTTATGTGAAAACAAATCAATACCGTCTCCACAAAACTTTGACTCTTCATAATGGCACTAAACTGAACTTCTCTTTATCAAATTCTCAACAGAATTTCAAGTTTATTTTTCTACGTTTACAAGAGATTACATTCAACCAATAGCACCTATGAATAGTGTACCCAGCTCTTTCATCCAGAAAACTGGACAAGAGTTTGTTTCATGAAACTACTTCACTGTGTACAAAAGAATATATGATCATATACAGTATCACAGGAAAATAGGTAAGATAGTTTTCGGAGAATGGCATCTTTGGGGCAGCTGGCACATTTCACACACTTCTGTCTTACAGCTAAGGAGGGATGAAATTTAACTCTGTAAGAGAAGCTAAATCCTTCTGGTATTATAATTCAACCAGTCAGATTTCAGTTCCTTCGTCCTTAGGGCTTGATTCAAAACCTTTTGAAGTCAACAGAAAGGCTTCCCCTAACGGCAGTAACTTTGGCTCAGATCCCAAACCATGCTCCTATACTTTTCACTCATCCTTATGCCTTCCCTCCTTCCCAAACCTTGGAACCAGTGTACTTTTCATGGCTTACAGGAGCCTCAGGGCTGCTCTAAAGTACTTTAGCTAATATTATCTCCTGAAGAACTAACTTGGGGGAGAATACAACATACCAATCTATTGTACCTTCTCCTCTGGTGTATCTCCACAATGGGCTCAGAAGAATGGTTGGCTTGAGAAAGCTAAGATTTTTAGTGTGCCAAATGAATTCATATCCAGAAACTAATTCAGCTGCTTTTATTTTACTGGCAGAAAATAAGGCCAGGTTCTGGCCAGAAACAACTACAATTCATCTCAGAAAACAACTTTCTCCCAGCCTTGCATTCCTTCCCAGCAAAGTGGACCTACTCAGAGTGGGGCTCACGGAGCCCTTCACTGCAGGGGAGTGTGCATGGCATAAGGCTCTCCACATCCCAATGGTACCAATTAACAGAACAGACACTTATAAATATAATAGTAAGGGTCAGATGCATAAGGACTCTCCTTTTATATGGCGATTACAATCAGTCTAAATTTATAAAGGTAGAATTCACAGTGCCCATTACATGTGTTTTAAGTGTCTCTAAATCCGGCCGAGTCCTAGCAGGATGCCATCCAGAACCCCGGGTTCCTCTCGGAGAGGTGCTGCCTTTCTCTTTTTTCTTCTGCAATCTGCATCTCCATGGTACTGTAGAAGCCATGCATTATTCAGCAGAGCATTGAGTAGTGTGAGTGACATCTGTGGGTCCTTTTTCCCTTCATATTCTCACCGGAAAGCATTATATTTCATTGTTATCAGGCCCAATGTAATGGTCAGATGGTATGGACCATTGGCAGAGCCACTTGCCAGAAACAGCTCTCCCATGTCAAGTATGTGGGTCAAAGCCATTTGACCATATAAGCATTTCCTGAAATCACACTGCAGCTCACTGTTACTGAAATTAAGATACACCCCACAGGTCTAAATGAGCAACACAAAGGAGCTGACTGCTGAACTCCGTAACAATGCAGTCAGTGCTATTATGATTGAGGGTCTAGCAACAGAAAAAAACAGGATAAAATAGTACAGAAAGTTTATAAAGAATAGGGATAATGTGATAAGGATTAAATGTGTTCACTTTGTACATCTAGAGAAAGATTAGCTTCATTAATTTATTGATTTTTCATATCCAGAAGTGTGTAACTATAAAATAAGAAGTGCATAGCAGTTGAAAGGAAGATTTTGCATTTAGTTCAGTACTGCAGAGAATTCCATGTGCAAAAATACCCCTCTCCAAAGCAGAACCAAAAGGCTGTAACACAGACAATCAATCTATAAAGCTATACAACCACCAGAGCCACAGTCCTTTTTTTTTTTTTTTTGTTAATTCCTGCTCACTAATTTCCTTCTTTTCTTCTAAGTGCAATAATAGATTGCGTGGGTCCATTTTATTTACTTAACCTCCTTTAGGATAATGTGACAGTCTACAAACCTGTCTGCATGTTTATACCTTTTCCATTCTAATTAATGGATTGCCGGAACCACACAAAAATGAGAAGCGATGTGCACTCTGCATTGTTTGTACCTTTTATTGTTGCTTTACCAAATTTATTCAAAAAACTTTTTGTGTAATCACTGAGTGAAATTCTGGAATACACACAGTCACAAAATTCCCCTTTAGGACTTTAAAAAAACATGCCACTGTAGAGAAGAAATCTAATTATCACATCAGCCCATCGTCAAACACACACACACATATTCTTCTGAAATAGGTTCAGAATAACGTGTTAATAGCTGTCTAAAATGCATGCAGTTATTTCTGTCTTATGACATAGTATTTTTTGAAAGCTTGATGAAACATAAGCCCAGGAAAAGAGAAATGTTACTACAACCTGCAATGTATGAAATAGGAAGTAATCAGGGGGGCTGTCTAGCATTACTTTCATTGACTAAATGTGGAAGAAAACTTTGACCACTGGAAATTCATTACTAAGCAGTCAGCTGCATGGATATGTTCCTTCTCTTTCCCAAAGCATCCTTCAAATACTTTGCCTGCTGCAGAGCCTTCCAGACAATGTGTGATACATGATTGTGTTGGCAGGCCAACAGCCACTGGCCATGTTCTCCACAGTTGCTGCCTGCTGATATAGGGTGGCTACTCCTACCTACATTCAGTCCAGTTTAAGCAAGCTATCTGGGCTCTCTGTGTGGTCAACAGGCTGAAATAGACATCTCCTGAGGGCAGATCATCCCGCCTTAGATTCTTATGTTGCTGCTGATTAGAGATGTCCCTCACTATTCAGGCAATCTCAGGAACTAACATAAACAAGGCACTTCATGGCGAGCCGGGTAAGACAGATGCTGTGTTCAGTGATCAGTCTGCATCTGGGGTCTTTGAAGGGGCTGGCTCAAAGAACAACAAACACAGCATCCCTTAAAGTCTTCACCAGGAGCACCCAGCAAACTATTAGGAGAGCACCTTCTCCAAACTAATCACCGACCTGGTGAAGTGTCCCTGCTGGGCATCATCATTCTTACGCACTTCTTATGAGTGGTGGTTTTGGTCTCCTGCTACTTTTATCTGCGTGGACTTGATCCACTGGTGAATGTAAGAAAGGCTTACATTTGGAGGGCCAGCTGATGACGAGGGCAGATTTCAGGTACTGGTGTGTCCTCAACACTGAGCTGCTAAGCTGCAGCTTGAAATTGCTATGGCACTATACAAGAACAAGAGAATAGCCTGTGCAACTGAACAGCAGCAAATTCAAACTTGAAAGGAGGAAATACTTTTTTCAAATAAGGTGTAATTGGACCTTGGAGCTCATTATGACAGGATGTTGCTGGGGTTATGGTCTTATGAGAGGGTAGGCATGTACCGAAACAGTAGTAATATCCAGGGTTGTAATAGTTAATGCTAAAAGGAAGAGTATGGGAACAAAAATGAAACCTTATGCTTCAGGATTTAAAGCAATCTCAATTTACTAAGAGAGATCTTTTCTGAGTGTGATGAAAAGAGGGAGAAATTATCCACCTCTGCCTGCTCTGAGTCGCTGAAACCTTTCTCTGAAATACCTCGTTCTGGATGTCGAAAATAAAAGTACTGCACTGGATGGATCTCAGACTTGATCCAGGCCCACACTTACGTTACCAAATATCTCCTGTATATTGTACTGTTGACTGTTTACTACAATAAGATAGTACTGTATGTGAGGTGTTTTTCTTTAAGGGCAGGACACTCAGATGGATTAATTAACTATTTGTTTATTTGTTTACTTTAGTGTCAAAGATGCCTTTTCAAGCCACGTATATATTCATTTCACATAAAGTGTAATTAGACTTTGGAGCTCATTATCACATGATCTCCCTGGGGTATATGTATGTAAGAAAAGATTTTGCATTTTTAGCTGTCTCTGAGGACCACAGGGATCACAGTTCAGACAGTTTAGGCAAGGATATTCCTCTGGGAAAATGGCAGGATGTGAACAACTCCCACTGACACTGGCAGAGACAGCACATACAAAATGAGGGTACACACAGCCCAAAAGAAAATGCTAAGGGCAACAAGGGAGGGTTGTACATACCCACAGAGAAGGTTTCAGCCATGTTAAAATAAGATGGGTTATTGTTAGTATGAGGTGAGAAATTTTCCCCTCATCAATTAATAGAAGGCCTGGAATACAGAACATTCTGACTTATGTATTTGCTGGGGAAATAATTGGAAATATTTTCTTATTGAAAAGGAGACAAGTGGATTTAAAACATATCATGTTTTTAGATGACTAAGTTTCCTCTGTATGGAAGAAGAGGTATAAATATTGCATTTGAAAAATGTCATGTTGATAAAAAAGCTACAGTTTCACCAACATAAAATATGAATGTAAACAACATGTCTGTCAGACATGGCTATAACATACTGCTTAACACTACTAACTTATAATATGCACCTATTATTGTTAGTTCTCTTAATGAAAGAAAGACACTGCATAAATTCTTGAACACATGTTTCACTTTTCCAGCTGCCTTGTGCTGTAGAACATCATGCTAACAAGAAGTGATGCTAACAAGAAGCTAAAACCAGTGTAGCAAATGGGGCATTTAAATATATATAAACATACAGACATTCATACATAAATAGAAACTGGCTATTTTGGGGAAATGAATGGATCCCTAGACAGACATATTTCAGTTTAATATTACCAATATTTTCCTACATGGTAACCATTACAGTCCTGCTTAATCAGAAAAAAAAAAAATGGTTATGCTCACTGCTAAAATGGAAAGTCAATATTCAGCTATCATCTCTTATAGGTTCAATATGAAACTTTGTCTGCCAAGCACAGAGAGCAAAAAGAATATGAATTTTGACATTTTTCCTCAGTCATTTCAGATCGAGACTTGACACCTATACCTGCTAGCAAAAGGTGTGTGTTCATGTTCAGACCACTACCATACAGACTGCCACCATGCAATGGCACTGACAGTGTCAGAAACCCCAAAACTCTTTCTTTTAACATTTTTAAAAAGCATAGTTTAATACCATCTCCAAACAGGGTTTACTTGCACTGTCTCAAAGAGATTATTTTTGTTCTTTCCTGCATCACAGTCCACATTTTCTGCTGTGATTTTCAGCCTCCACTCAAGTACAAAGCACCTACATCATTATTTACTGAGAACGGTGGCTCAGTGTTGTAGCAGGGTGGTAAACCTCTGTCTAACCACCACATCATAAAGATGGTATGCCATTTGCACTTCACACTAAATACTGACTACAAAGTCATATGCAAGCATTAAGCTATACTCTTTCTTCTGAAACAGAAACAAAAAACTAAAATGAATCAAGGGGACTGCATAAAAGGTTGAGATGTTAAATACTTGATGATGATTACTAAGAAGTCTGTAGGCTTGAGTATCTGATTAAACAGAGCAGGGAAAATGACCCTTTGAACTTATAACCTACTGGGGGTGGTTTCTACTGCAATAACACCCTGTTTAAACCCTATGGCTACAGTACATCTGTGGTTCACTGGCTATAATTACAGCTTTAATACTGTAACTGTAGCAAACAAGTCCCATGGTGTATTAGACTAAACACACAAGGCATTTTGTCCTCTTGACTACAGCCTCTTTAATGGCATTTCAGGCTCCAGCACATAAGTCTGCTCTTGGCCACGCACTCCCAAGCAGTTAAAGTTGGCCTGAGCTGGTTCCAGAGGAACACTGATCCAGCCCAACTGGGCACTGGACAATTACTTGAGAATATCATTTAGGGCTGAAACTGATATTTATCTAGTGATTGAGATCAGTTGGGAATTCAGTTACTGTTGTGTCAGCATTATGTCTTTCCTGGAGCCTTCGGCACTGTTGGTTTGGCTTGTTTCTACACTGGGCATTTACAGCTGGGCTGACGTGGCAGCTGAAGCAGCAGCACACCAAGTGTATTTGTTTGTGTTTTTTATTATACTTCACTCTTTATCCTGGCCTCCCTCCTGAAAAAAAAAAATAAAAACACAACCCACATCAGGAGAACTGAACTCACTTTGACTATCCTTTCCCCTCCTTTTCAGGAGCTCCCCCGTCGCCATGCACCACAGGCAAGAGTCCAGCCCAGAGCTGGGGACTTGCTTTGAGCCTCTTTTGCCAAACATGTTGCAATGCGCAGCCTCATCTCTACAGCTTCCCAAACAGAAATTGGTGTCTACTTAGGGTGAGTGACCTATTGAAACTATTTAAATGTGATGTTTCCCTCTGCCTTGATCAGATGTCTGGCTTTATCTCTGCTGTTAAGGACTGGCCAGTGGAGCTCCAGCTGCCTTGTCTCATGATGCACGTAGGTAGACCTCTGTAATCCCCCTTTAGTGAGAGGTTTCATCTATCCAACCCTGCCCAACAGACCAACCTTTGAATAGCTTTCAGTCTTCCTTAAATCTCACACCAAAATGAGTCATTAGCAGTCATTAGCCTTGTCCTGACCCTCAGAGTAGAAGCCAGTTTTTCTTTCCCAAGTAGGATTTTACTTTTGTTTTCCTTCAGTAAAATACAAATTTTCCAGTTTTCTGACTGTATCACTTGGTCAGTGAAACTTCATGGTTCTTTTAATGCTCTTTTAATGCCTCCCACAGTTGGACATTTCTCTTACTGACTCTGTACCTTTCTTTTTGGCATTTTCCTTCAAACCCGTTGTTCAGTATTTTCTCCTACATACCAAGTTTATCGAAATGCAGAGCGACCCTGAATACAAAGGAGAACTGAGATTCTGTCTGCGGGGTGGATAGGTGCTCATCTCTAAAGCAAGGCCATTCTTTTGCTTCCCCACTGTCCATTCCTGAACCTCTGTTCCTCTGTAACCCCGCTCCCTTCCTCAGCTCCTACTTTGTAACTGTACTCTCCCATCACCATGAAACACCTGCATCCCCATTCCCACTTCTTCAGCTGCAAAGCCCAGGAACACTGCTCTATTCCTGCAGGTACTGTAGAGGCTTGAAGGGGGCATGCTGCATGTTTACTTGCCTCTCTGTTAAGTAAAAAGTCCAAGTTCCTGACCACAAAGAAAACACAGTGAATATAAGGCAAGTATATTCTTAGGGCAACTATTTGGAGGGGAAATTTTTTATCATTTTTTTTTTTAAATCTAGGAGGAATGGTACATTTTATAAATACCCACCAGTAGCTTACACCACCAACTAAAGTCCAGTGGGAGCTGTTTCCACTAGCTGCAGGTAGAGTGCAATCACATACAGAGACGTACGATCTTGTACAACTACCAGCCAAAATAGCCATAGGCATTTCCTTAAAATATTGGAAGAGTACTTGGCACCCAATTTGGCCAAGGAAAGGAGACTGCATATGAATATTTAGACTCCCACTACACCCTCAAAATAATGTAGGTTAGAACTTCAAAAATAATATATTGCCCCTAATAACAATAATAATTCACAGCATTGCAAGTACCTTTCAACCTAGGTTATCAAATAACTTTACAAAGGCAGTTAAGTAAGTATCATTATGTCTGTTCTACTCTGAGGTGACAATGACTTTGTGTCAGTTATAACTGCAGAACAATCCAATACTTATCCATTATTCAGCCTCCCAAAATAACCTGTAATTCTCTAAGCAACTCTAACAGGAAAACGAAGTTACAAATAGGGCAACTGAATGATTCATCCAACAGTGAATTTAACAGCTTATTCTCCTAATGGGCAGAATTACCACTACATTGCACTCCTGCTGCAAATAATAACAACTTGCATCTCTGCAGCATCTTTTAACCTGAACGATTGCAAAGCACTGGACAAACTCTCTGCAGTAACAGCTAAGGACTGCCACATGGCAGCATAAGGCAGCCACCTCTGGGAAGGAATGTAGATAGCATACTCAAGCAGAAAATTAAAGAAAAAACAACACAAACATTAGCTTCTTTAAAGAAAAGCTGGAAAAGGGCATAAATTCTCCTTAGTGTAGAAATTTAGCAGAGCTCTTTTTGGTAGGTGACATGAAAGTTATGGTGAGACAATCAGTTGAAAAACTCTGTGGGGTTCCCTAAATAAACACAAAAGCCAGGGCCCCAGCAGGTGGCCAAGTTTGATATTCAAATCATTAACATTTTACATGTGGAGTTTTCATTAGGACAAGGTTACCACATGATGGACAATCTGTATATATTTGCAGATGTGGCATGCAGGGAAGTCAAACCTGGGCAAGGAGCATAATTCACAGCAATCTCTCTGCCCAAGAATAGCTGAAGGCAATGTCCAATCAAAGTACTGTCAGTGCAGTGCTCAGCGAATAAATGAGTTGCTTTGACAGGAAATTCCAACAGCAATTTTAATTCTGATCAGGCTTCAGGAAGTGGAAAGAATAAAAACACATCAATTATAGTGACAGGAAGTTTTAAATCACATGGCAAGCAGCTGCTGCCAAGGGACACATCTGCCAGCTTTGTTAAGAAGTATGGTATTTTGGTGTGACCAAAATTTTACACCAAAATTTTACAGGCTGACATCAGTCCCTAATTGTATGTTATCGCACTACAAGGGTAAAGAAAATGACACAGTGCAGACAGCACACCGTCATTATAACAAATCAGAGACTGCTTTTTTTTTAAAATCCTGACCCAAAATGAGCATATTTATAACAACTCCAGAACACACCACCAACTAATGATACGAAGCCCATGCACGTCTACCTCAATAAAGCAGGAGATCCCAGCAGCAAGGCAAAGAGACCATTTCCTGAGTCAGCCTTAGGCTGCAGAATGGTCGGCACTTTAATAATTTTACATACATTGCCTTTTTCATTAATCAATATTGTAAATGGTGACCACTGAGATGAATCAGTGGTGCACTGGGAGGAAGCCTAAAGAACTGTTTGATACCAAGTTCTTACCATATGGTACAGGCTCAGTGTCTACCGAACAGCTTCCTTTAGTCATAGGGTTAGGTGCTTTTCCATGTTCCCTGTGCAGTACCATGTCTGCATGAATGAATGAATGAAATTCATGAATGAATTCCAGACTAGATTTCTTATGGCAGAACCTAATTAAGCTGGCCTGGGTGTGGGATGGTGGGGCTGGGGTAGGCATGGGGAGGAGGTCTCAGACTAAGTTGTGGATTTTCCTCCTATGGCATTATGGTTCAAATGGCTGTAACTTCAGGGCAAATCATTCAAGTGGATGCAAATTGTTCTGGCCTCGCTTTCAGGTACACTGAAGCAGGTTTATACAGCACTGGCACTGGAGAAGGGCATTAATGCTAATGTAAATGTGGTTTATAGTCTGACACAACGCTGTAAAGCAGCCCAGCTATAAAGGGGATTTAGAACCCTAGGTAAAAGCTTGATCGCACCTTTGTCAATGGAGAGTTTGTAATTGGCTTCAGTGAGTATTTCTGCCCTACAGTCTGTATTGGGTTTGCATGGCAAGGTTTTAGTAGTGGGAGGGCTACAGAGGTGGCTTCGGAGAGAAGCTGCTAGAAGCAGCTGGCTCCAAGATGGACCTGCCGCTGGCCAAGACTGAGCCCATCGGCAACAGTGGTAATGCCTCTAGGATAACATATTTTACAGGGAAAGAGCTGCTGTGCAACAGCAGCTGGAGGAGAGGAGTGAGAATATGTGAGAGCAACAACTCTGCAGACACGAAGGCCAGAGAAGAAGGAGGGGAGGAGGTGCTCCAAGGGCCAGGGCAGGGATTCCCCTGCAGCACATGGTGAAGCCCATGGTGAGGCAGGCTGTGCCCCTGCAGCCCATGGAGGTCCATGGTGGAGCAGATCTCCCCCCGCAGCCCGTGGAGGACCCCACGCTGGAGCAGGTGGGTGCCCAAAGGAGGCTGTGACCCCATGGGCAGCCCACACTGGAGCAGGTTTGCTGGCAGGACCTGTGGCCCCGCAGAGGACCCACGCTGGAGCTGCCTGTTCCTGAAGGATGGCACCCCATGGAACGGACCCATGCTGGAGCAGTTTGTGAAGAACTGCAGCCCATGGGAAGGACTCATGTTGGAGAAGTTCACAGAGGATCATCTCCTGTGGGAGGGACACCACACTGGAGCAGGGGCAGAGTGTGAGGAGCCTCCCCCTGAGGAGGAAGGAGCAGCAGAGACAACGTGCGATGAACTGACTGCAACCCCCATTCCCCATCCCCCTGTGCCGCTCACAGGGAGGAGGTAGGGAAAATTGGGGGTGAAGTGAAGCCCGGGAAGAACGGAGGGGTGGGGGGAAGTGTTTTTAAGATTTGAGTTTATTTCTCATTATCCTACTGTGATTTGATTGGTAATAAATTAAACTAATTTCTCTGAGTCAAGTCTGTTTTGCCTATGATAGTAATTGGTGAATGATCTCTCCCTGTCCTTACCCTGACCCACGAGCCTTTCGTTGCATTTTCTCTCCCCTGTCCAGTTGAGGAGGGGAGTGATAGAGTGGCTGTGGTGGGGACGTGGTGTCCTGCCAGGGTCAACCCACCACAGAGTCCAAGAAGAGAACAGCTATCGCTGGCTACCTGACACATGCCTACAGAAAAATAGTTGGATGTGGCAAGTGCCACTCAATCCAAAGTGACCAAAAAAGTGTGTTGAATTGCCAAATAGTGCTTGACTCATATCCTACATGGATAATTGATTTACATCCTCCACAAGTGAATTACATTCTCTGCTGCACAGCTTCCTGGCCTGAGTAACTCCTGCTGTCCCTTCACTGAAATGACCAGGAGTGAGTGTCAAAGGGCTCAGTGCTGAAGACTTTGCTTTTCAGATGGACAGATAAGTATAGGACAGAAAAATTTGCCCTCAGAAAAGGAGGCACTCATGAGTTTGGCTAATCACAAGGACACAGATAGCACAGTATTTTCCAAACTGCAGAAAAAAATACTCAAACAAAAGTGACAGAAATATTTATGCAGATTTAGCAAAGGTCACCAAAACACGTGCCATTTTGACAATACTGGCAAGCTTTGTATAAAGTTCTGCTTTTCAAAGAGAATATTTTTCAATTAAAAGACTACTGGAGGAAAGATTTAAACTAATTCTACATAAAATTCTTCATTACGTCTTTGGAGGCAGTGTGAATATTGGATTCCAAAACAAAGAAAAAAACCCTGTCAAGATAAGACATGATACATCTTTTTATTTCATTTTAACTTCTACTTAAATAGTAAATGAAGCTAAAACATAAAAGTGCTCAGTTTCCTGCATAATTATCCACATTCAAATCTCTCCTCAGGAGAGATTCTGTGGGCTTTGATCCAGGGATTTTCAAGCATTTAAGGAGGATACAGGAGCCAAATCTCATATTTCTTCTGAAGAAAATATGGTCCTTATGCTTTTAAAGACATTCCACACACAGACAATCTGGCCTGAAGCCAGAGAAAAAGAAAAATACAGGCAGACTTCTTAAATGTCCATTATTTTTGTGAGTCTGTTTCTATTATTTTTTATGTTTGTAAGATTCTCTTTATATTCTGATATAATCAGTGTTTCCAACCCAAGAATACTTAAAGGACATCTATAGTATATCTTACTAATTGTCCATATGTTTCATCAGAATTACCCTATTGCACCCTAAAATGACATGTCAGTCTATGTATATGCAGATAATATCTTTTCCAATGATTGTGCAATATTTCAACTACAAAGCTATGAAATAATCTACTAAAAATCACTTAACTCTCATTGCATGGTGCTGCCCTGCAACAATACATATCACAGTGACAGTAAGCTTAGAAGACTGTGAGAAACTCATCTTTAAAGAGTCAGGCTGAGTCCTAACACACTTTTAAAGTAAGCAAAGAAAAGGAAATGGACATTTGTATATACAGACAGGTATGCAAAATACCTCCTAATGACTACTCTAGCACTGAATCACTTTGTACTTCAATAAGTCTCTAAAATGGGTGAAAGAGTGAGCAGCACAGATTTCCTGTTTCTGTTTCCCAGTGTTGTCCTGCCAACAGTTACTATGAAGATATGTGCCCAGATTTGCTTCCAGCAAATCCAGTATTGCCCAAATCACCTAGAAGTTTCCCACTCAGGTCACATAGAAGTGTTCCTTGAAGGACAGGTGCCTCCTGTGGCACATCCTTGGATGTGTACCTTGGCTACCTACCATGATGTTCTTAGCAGCACCATTTTATACAATACCCTTGTTCACAGTAAGGACTGTGGCAGGCTAGGTTGCACTTTATCCTTCAGCTCAACTGAGAAAGCTTCCCCTTTTTCAAGCTAAGCTCATTCTTCAATCCCCAGTGTTGGTGTGGCAGTTTCATGTGCCAATAAAACCTGTTCTAAGTCAGACCCTCTTGCATCTTCCTCCTTTGTTAATTAGCCACTTTGTGCAAAGTATCTACAAACCATGGAAATAAATCTCTGGTTTCAGTGGTTTTAATTCTTTCCTGTTTGATTTCTTCTCTCTGCTTTTAACAGCAAGATTATAACCAACACCTGGACTTCAACACTTTCTTATGGCCCTGACTTTCTGCTTATGCTCACAAAGGACCCACTGGTCCACTGTCAAGACTGTCAGTGTTCACAGGCTGATGAAGTACCAAGTGTGTCATGGGCATGTGCAGCTGAAACTCAACCCTTGTAGTCCCAAGCCTTAGTCCTTCTCAGGTTTCTTTTACTTTGTTCCCAACACTGCTTGCCAAAAGTAACTCCAGGAACAAAGGGTACTAGTTAAACATAATGTTGTTTTAGAGCTGGAGACCAGAGGAATATAGACGGAGGCCTCAAAGTCTGACCACTTGACAACACTAACCAAAGGCAAAGAGCAGCACCAGTTTACTAGAGGGTGAGTTATAAAGCCTTTGATGTCTTGACTGATACTGCTTAGTGAAATGCACATCCCCATGTTGCATGATGAAATTATGACTTTAGAACTGTGTGATCTTCCTTTCATCTACAGCTCTGCCCACCTCCAGAGACAGACTTCCCATGCCTGGATGCACAGTGTGGCAGTTCTGAGACTGCCACCTTCACTCCCAGCATAAATCAAGGTTGTTCTGATTTACACTGCATGGTATCTAGTCCACCAGCTAACAACAAACAAAACACAACATGACCAGACACTCAGCTGCTGGTACATTTAGTCCCAGAGCTCTCTGTGTTGACTGACAGAATCTTTATCTTCTCCAAAAGGTACACTGCAGCTGATCAGACCAGGTTTATTTCTCATTTACTCTAAAGAGCAAAACTGCAGTGGAGACTGCAGTCAGAGCATCTGGAATCAGGAGCAATGCAACAAGATGACTCAGTCTGTGGTCAGACTTCTTCCAGCACAGGATTTCATCTCCTCGCATCCGTTTCCTCCACCACCTCCAGAAGCATTCTCTTAATTTCTTAGGAAAATACAGATATGTCTTTGTGGTTTTCAGGACTTCCTCCACTTCCTCTTCATTATTTCTTCATTCTTTACAATCTATTATTCATCCACCTGCTTTTTCTGTTCATCTTGATTTCTCATCCATCACTATCACTAGGAGTATTCTTTAGCTTATAATGCTCCTGCACCTCTTGTTATTCCACCAAGCGCCAAATGTAATCTTTTTCAGTATTTTCTTCAAAGACTTCTGATTTAGCGTATGACTGGTCCTCTCCTGTATCATTTTGTTTCTTCATCAGTTGGGGAACAACACATATGGTGACTTACTGCTGTTACTACTATTGGCTAATCTTTGGAAAACTGTGTTAAAGATTACAGGTGGATTCAAAACCTGAAATCCCTCCCTCCAAGAAAAAAGTCTCATCTCCAGATAACCACTGATTATTGGTTTTCCAACTAATACACTGAAGGTTCACAACCTGGAAAGTCTCTCCTCTTAGTCACCTTCTAGTGCGGCCATATAAAGAACTTTCCTCACCTCAATGAGTTGGTCAGTGACATAAAAGGGTGATGCTGGCGCATGGTAATTTTGCAACCAGTGTCCTATCCAATTCCTCACAACCATTAAAACAAGAGGAATAATTTATAATGATGCCTTTCAACATCCATCTAAGTTTTTTCGGTCTCTGCAAAACCACTGAAAGTTTGTAGACTCCATTACTAAGACTTCTCCCTATAGAGATGTGATTCCTCCAAAGTCCTGTTCCTTTGGTCCAAGGCATCTTGCTTCATTCATTCCTTCCCTAAGGAACTTGTTGAAGATTCTTGCACAACTTAGATCTCAGCATCCAAAGAACCACGAAAAGACAGCTCTGTATTTCAGTTTGACCACACCCAGACTCAAGATTTTGAAAAGCAAGTGCTTAAAACAGATCAACAGCTTACCCCTTTTAGCAAGACCTTGCTTCTTGACAGAAGAAATACTGACTGAACACAGCTAGCAGGAAAGGACGACAGGTCATTGCCCTTTTAAGAGACACTGCATGAAAGCCCCACCAGCACCAGAGATTCAGAGGACTAGAATTCCACTAACTCTAACCAGTGCTGGGAATGACCTAGCTTGTTGCAGTGTCTCAGCATGTCTCACAAAATGCACCGAAAACATTTGCTAACAGGACTATCTGCATGCTATTGTTCATTTTTATTACAGCAGCCCTAGAAGTGTCCATCAATATCAGGATCTTGTGCCTGGTACAGATGTCAGCTTTCAGTGTGTAAACCAAAGAGTCCAGATTATTCAACTTCCTACTCCCAATACCAGCAGTCAAATAGCAAGACGCTTTCATGTCGATGTGCCATTTGTACAGACAAATGCTCAGCAGCACGGGTCATAAAAGCTAGCCTACAAGGACTGTTTCTGGGGGAAAAAAAATAATTCTTATTTTAAGATTCATATCTATGCATTCATGCATGTGCATTTAACCATATACATAATTCACTTAAGTTTAAGAGTCCTGCTTTTAAATACTTCACCACTGTGTCATACCATGGAAACTACCTCAGGGCTACTAGGAAGGGGGTTCAAACATCCCTCATATAAAACACATCATTATGCATTAGAGGAAACTTCATTCACCAGAGAAGAATGGCACACCAGCTGGAGGTGAACACCATAAACCACATAAAGTTTTAATTAAATTCATTAAAAATTCTTTGTCTCTCACTGTGTTTGGAGGCAGATAGAACCCTTTAACAATGGCCAGCACACAATCAGGTTTGTCAAAACTAATAATAATACAAAAGCATTTGCTTACCCTGGGACATTTTGAAAAAGTCTGAGTAAGTGTATTATTTTTAATATGGGCATTTATAAATTATTGCAAGATGTGGCCAGTCGTGGAGCAGAGTTGCTGTTTCTATTGTTCATTGGATTGATAAAAGGTGTTAATAATAAAAGGCACATTTTTAGCAGTTGACAAAGTGAATCAGTCTGAAATATAGGAAAGAAGCATATTTTCCCCTTAAAACAGATACATATATATATTTCTTCCCCCCCCCCAAACATATATATATATATATATATATATATGTTATGTTCATCTGCCCACCTTCCTCATCTTTGTTTTAAGAATCACGATAGGAAAATCCAGGTAATCTTGCTCTTCTTGCATGTTGGACTAGATGATCTTTAAAGGTCCCTTCCAACCCAAACCATTCTAAACCAAACCATAGAATATAATCCTATGATTACATATATATGTATATCTATATGTATATATATATATTTGGTAGGGCCTGTTCTGATAGGACAAGGGGTAATGGTTTTAAACTACAAGAAAGTAGATTTAGACTAGAAATAAGGAAGAAATTATTTACAATGAGGGTGGTGAAACACTGGAACAGGTTGCCCAGAGGTGGTAGGTGACCCATCCCTGGAAACATTCAAGATCAGGCTGGAAGGGGCTCTGAGCAACCTGATCTATTTGAAGATGTCCCTGCTCATTGCAGGGGGCTTGGACTAGATGACCTTTAAAGGTCCCTTCTGACCCAAACTATTCTATGATTCTATGATATATAAAACCATTTTTCATGATCAGTATTTCTTTACAGCATGTCTTCTATACCCCATACTGGTAAGCATGATACCCAATTACATTTCTTGCCCTTCAGAGCTTGCAGTCTATCACCAAAGCAGGATACAACAAATGCATGTCACAGTACCAGACCTCCTCCTGCAAACACATACGTGCCTGATGTGAGACAATCAAATATACCAGGGGGACTAATCATGAGCACAGAGCATGCATAAATATTCGCAGGATTAAGCCTACTAACCAGGGTAAAAGAGGATAGCTATGTGGTTGCTTAGCTCTTATGTAAATGACTTTGTTTTTCAAAGCTGGAAAGCCTTGCAAAATACTTTTATGTTTAATCAAATCCAAATAAAATGATTCTACAGTGTACTGAAGGGCTTCACATGATGAATCAGTGACAATGTCAGCTATTTAGACTCATGGCAAGCACTTAATTTTGGTCCCAGTCCAGGTCCCATTTTAGTCAGTGGGAGTCCTTTCCCCGATTGCAACATGAGCCTTTGTTACTAAATTATCTCAAGCTGATGAACTGTGAAACAGAAAAGTTACTTTTACTAACCATTCCTAATCCAGACTTATTAAGGGATAATTGTAAACTAGTACTAATTCAGTAATTAGGTCTGAAAACATACTCACTGCATAGTTAATACATAAGGGTTGGGCATTCATTTTTCATACTTCATCAAGATGCTCTCATACAAGAAATATCACAGGTCAAATGAACAGTTCCACAACCTTTGTGATACAGTTGAAAGTGGTGAAAGAGCAGACAAAAGTATATATTCCCCATCTTACACCTCACCAAACACACTTGTGGTTTTGTCCATTTCATAGTCACGGTGCTATAAATTTTAGATTTAAGATCTGTATCCACTTGATGTTCAGTGCTCTTTGGGGCAAGGAATTCGATGGGCTGTAGTCCTACCTTTATTGCAAGGCACATGCCTTGAGCAAAACATGACAGCAACATCCATCTGAGCAACTATACAATAGAAAAATTAGCTTGGTGGATTAAAATCAATGTTAGCACATGAAGCGTAGCATTGAGTCTACACAATAAAGTATTGACTAGTACAAAACACTATTTAATTGAAGAAACAAAAGAGCAAAGTAATTTTCTATTTTTTCTCTGTTCTACTGCCTTTAAATATCAGCTGTAGAAGTGCTGTCCTCAATTACACAGGTTTCAGAGGAAAATAAGATGCCTGCTTTTTCACTTTTCTTTCACACAGGCACAACAATCAACTTCAAAGGAGAATAGCAAAGAGATGAAGGAGCTGAAGAAAAGAAAGAGCAATAACAATAGCCCCAGAACTGTTTCAGGGGTTGACAGAAAAACACTGCACAACACATTTGTCCATATTCACAAAATGTTGGGAATTATCTCATCTTATCTCAATCATCTAAAAAAGAAGCTTATAATTTAAATGTATTGCCTAAGTCCTGTAGGCAATGGAGAAAGGCACAGATAGAAGGTAATTCTGTCAGTGTTATGATAAATACAACAGGTAGGGTAAATTAGCTTCTGGAAGGGTCTGTCTCACTCTTTTGACCATAGGAAGTCCACACAAATAGGCTAGGCCCCTCAAGGTAGAGCTATTGCGTGTGATTACACTGAAATATTGAAGTATCTCAACAAGGATGCAACTAGTTAGCTTGGGTACTAGCATCAGTCATGCTGCCAGATCAGGTAGCTTTGTGACAGCTAAAAAACCTAGTCAATTTGGCTGCTGTGAGACCACTTCATGTTTAAACTGTTAGTGGTCTCCTCTATGGGTAAATGAAGACATACACCTATATCTCCACAGTGACTGTAACTCACTTTGTGATTTACTCTCAAGTACATATACAGACTGTAACAAAGATAAGACTCCTGACATTCACTCCATTGCTCTGTCCCCAAGGCTATCATTTGCTAGGTGGTGAGACCTCGTAGTGGTCAGCTTTATATACGCATCTACAAGTATCTGTACATCTACAGATATAATATAGATAGATAATATATTATCTAAATATTGTCTCTATAGCTATATCTATAAATACTTAAATAACTATATAAATATATCTACAACTTTTTAACATACTTCAGCCCACAGACTAGAGAGACAAAAATAGAAAAGGGAGACAAGATTCATCTCCTGTTCACTCCTTGACTCTGTAACGTTACAACTTAGGAATCACAGGACAGATGTCTCCCAAGCATAGCGTATCAGCAGTGCACTTGCTCTTGCACACTCAACCTTAACTCTGTCCAAGGCCTTTTTGAAAATGGAATCTCAATTTGTTCACTGGACACCTTTTCATGACTGCACAACTGAGATCGAGATGTCAATTTACTATATCTTAGCTTAAACAACAACTCTTACAACCTTAAAAGGTATGCAAACACTTCAGTGCCTACCTCCTAGGAAACCTTCCTGTTTGGAAATCCACAGCCCTGAATCCAAGCTTTCCACATTACCTGCTGCAGCAAAGACTAAAATGCAGACAAGGAGAGATTCTTATTCCTGACCAGTCCAAACTGTAAGCATGTTATATCACATCCAGTTCACATCTGGACCAAATCAAGTAGTTTCATTGGCCTGGAAGCTTGGGCACAGACTAAAGCACAGTCTGGCTAGGGTCCAGATCCTGCCTTATAAGGCTGTGTTGTGTTCAGCTTTCTTGGCCTCAGTTATCCCTCCAAGTGAATCCCAACATGCCTCATGCTCACAGGTAAGAAGTCTGTGAAATGCATGCAAGAAGCGTTCGTGGTATCTCATTGCATAAGATGATGGGGTAGCTACCACAATACACTGTGAGCCTGACGAGAAGCAATATGGGTACCATGGGAGGTGATATGACCCAATCCATACCATTTGGCACAGGCATCATGGACCATTCTCTGAGAGCACCATCAAAAATACATAGCCTGTGTAGCTGACCTGACAGGAACCAAGCTCCTACCTCTGGTCTAGGCAAGCATCTACCACTTCACAGCACCCTCAGCAATGGATCTCCTCCAAGGTAAGGATTCTATCACCAGATTTTCCATCGCCAAAAAATACAAGAGGGACCCAAACTAGTCAATAACTTTAAAACATTGTCTCAGATCCATAAATGGCAAGGTAACAAAGGATGGCTGCTCTAGATATCCAGAAACAAATCAGCCCTATGTCATTATGATGATGAACTCTCAGCTAGAATATCAAACGCTACGATTTTGGTGTCTGGCCCAACAAATAACTTATTCCACCTCACCCAGCACTTTACTGATTAAAGCAAAGCACCTGCCTATTCGGCAAAGCAAAGGCTTGATCCCAGGCACGTCATACAAGACACATCCGAATTTTGGCTACTAAGCTACCAATTTTTTCTGAGTACAGAATGTATTGGGTGTAGATGACAAGGTTTTGGTAGTGGGGGGCTGCAGGGGTGGCTTCTATGAGAATAGACCAGGGGCTGCCCTGTGACAGACACAGATGGTTCCGTAGCAGGCCCACCACAGGACACAGCTGAGACCATCAGCCATGCTGCTGGTGCCTCTTGGAAAACATACAAAAGAAAAGGCAAAACACCACAGGGCAGAGAGAGGAATGAGGAAAAAAAAGTGTGAGAAACAGCCCTGTGAGCACCATAGTGGGAGAAGAAAGGGAGGAATGAGGTGCTCCAGGGGCCAGAGCAGATATTCCCCTGCAGACTATGGAGACACCATGGTGGAGCAGTTATTTCCCTTCAGCCCATGGAAAGAATGATGTCAGAGCGAATACCCACACTGTAGCCCATAGAGGATGCCACACTGCAGTACGTGGATATTTCCTGAAGGAACTGCGGTCCATGAAAAGCCCATGGTGGAGCAGGTTTGTCCAAAAGGACTGCAGTCCATGGGGAAAACCCACACTGGAGCAGGGGAAAAGTGTGAGGAGGAAGGAGTGGCAGAGAGGAACTGCTATGGACTGATCACAACCCCCTATACCCACCCCCCCTGAGCCTTTCAGGGTGGAGAGGAGGTAGAGGAGCTGAGAATGAAGAAGTGAATCTGAGGCTGGGAACAAGAAGAGCAGGAAATGTATTCCTTCAATTTTGTCTTTGTTTCTCACCATCCAAATCTATTTTAATTGGCAATAAATTGAATTAATTTTCCCTAAGCCAAGTCTGTTTTGCCCATGACGGTAACTGGTAAGTGATCCCCCATCCTTATTTCAACCCATGAGCTTTATCATCTTATTTTCTCCCCCATCTTGTTCAGAAAGGGGGAGTAAGAGAGTGGCTGAGTGGGCAAATCAACCCACCACAATGTATAGGTCTCTTAGCTTCCATTTGGGAAGACAACAGGTCAAGGCAACTTTGAGACTCCACTCTGGGAGGCTGGCTGGAGCTGTGTTTTCAACATGCACATTATCTGTGATGCAGCATCAGTGCACAGAGTTTTTCACACAGTCACAGGCAAAATCTTCAGTGCTCTCTGTGTTTCACAGAAGGTGAATGGTTGTTTTGAGCCTGTTGTAGATGAGTAACTGCTGCAGCCTAGGACAGCGAGAGTACGACGTGAATGTCTAGGTGGAGATGACGAGAAACAAAATATGAAACAACCATGATTAAGGGCTAAAATCTCAAAAATTCTCCAGCTCCGCAGCTGGGGCCAGACTTTCAGAAAATGTTCAGCTCCAAACCAAGTAGTGAGATCTGAAAGAGTCCTCAAAACCCAGCGGCTGCTACCAAGACCAGCGAGGCTATTCATAAGTGCAGGGATCTGCTTGTGTCAAACTTAGAGGAGCTGGATGCATTTTGAGCTCTAATGTGGCAAACTTTACAAGGCAAATGAGGTGAGGGGGGAAAAAAAAGAAAAGAGCATCCACAGCAACAACATGTAATTATAGACTTAAAATAAGTGTGAAGCTTCAAGGCTTGAGTGCAACACATTTTAGAAAAATAATTATTATATTCTCACTTCCTGTGGGCCTTAAGTAGGGCATTAACTTGCAGGAAGCGCAAGGACTGTTTTGGAGGTTTATAGCTAGGACATACATCTAAATTAATTGTGGCTCAGAGTGAATTTATGCTAAGTTTATTTAAAATAAGATAGATGGGCAAGTGGCAGCCAGGGTCTGGTTGAAAAGTAACATTATTTGTGGAGACAGTCTATTGTATTGCAGCAAAAGAGAATTCCATCTTCTATTAATAGCAGCCAGTGGGAATTCACGCTGAGACTTTTACTTCAGTGACATATCCATTTCATTAAAAGTTTCTTAATCCAAATCCTTTCTTCAGTTTTCATAGTAACTCTTAGTGTGTGTGAGCGAGAAAAAGGAAACTCTGGAAAGGATCCAGCTACTACTGATTTTGAAGGAGGGATTCTCAAGTACTTCAGATGAGATCTACAATTCATCATTATAATAAATACAGCATGGCTTTACACAACCTTGGGAGCAGCTCTTGGGAAGGAGAAGGGGGGCCCAGGGTTGCCATTGGAGGGCTCTGCCCAGGTGCTTGGGTCAGGCTGTGAAGATACACTTGGTGAACAAAGACCCAGCTTGGGGTGCATCCCCATTCATCTTTATGGTGGTAATAACGTCGGGTGTGGCAAACCCTCTTCACTACCTAACCCAGCCACTTGGCTCCCTCTCCAGTTAGTCTGAGGGCAAGCAGCTGACGCTCTATCCAAGGCAGGTGGCCTCTCCTATGGAAATGAGCCAATTAAAGGAGGCTATAGAGGGGCACAATTGGCCAGCTTCTTAAGCTGTGGCTCAGCTATAGAATTGAAGATAGAGCAGTGATGAACAGAAGAATTTTCAGCTGCGTAATTTTTGACCCAGTACATTCGTGGCTTGAGTTGAAACAGAGGAAGGGGTTTTGGCATGTGAATATTTTTCCTTTCTTTGAATTGCAAGTGCCAAGAAACAAATTGAGAAGTGTGAAGTAACACAGCAGTGGTTTTTTTCTGTACATCTTTTTAACACTACTAATAAAGGGTTTTCCACATATGGCCTGTGTCTATTTCAGCCCTGATTTTGTATCTACTTACAGGATTAGAAAGATTAAGTGCTAATTAGAGCACTGAGGATTAATAACTGCTACTTCTGCAATGCACATTTTTCTTAATCTTGCCTTTAATTCTGGTGGAGATTGGTCCGTGTTACAAAGCCAGAGTTTGCCAAAGGTTACTAAACATGGAATAGAAGGTGCTGGGTATTAGTTTTCTTGTATATACTGAATAGGCATCATCGATTAGGTTAAGGAAAGAATTACAGGGATGGTTGGAAAAAGCATGCTTTGTTTCCAAAGAAATGTGTCTTCGTTGTTCTGTTGGAAGAAATGTTAACCCAACTTTCCCTCTTTTTACATTTTCATATCCTTAAGTTCTAATGTGAGCACTGTAATATGTACAACACATTGTGAAATCAAAGTATATTCAAATACTACTGAAATGACACATATGGTAAAGCGAGAACTAGGAACGTGAAAATGGCAAATAAGAAAAATTGGCCACTGTTTTTTCACTGACTGTTGACTGGGGAAATCATGGTGCTGTTCAGTAGTGGGATGTTTTCCTTCTGTTCCTGCATTAAAGCTCATTTGCCTGATTTTTATATATATATACACACACACACACACACATATATATAGTATATACTATACTGATAGTCATATATTTGCAAATAAGTTTAGAACTATTTGGTTGCTTGGGGGGAGCACATAACAAATCAGCTAGATATAGCAGTTGTTCATGTGTAAAGCATGGCCAGGATCTTTTCCAGAGAGGAAAGACTTAGAGGAAGGTTTTAATTTCCAGCCAACAAAGGATTCGGTTTGCATACAGGTGTTACAGGGCTTCTCTCTGAATTCATGGATCACTGCTAGTTTCAGATGTCAGGACAGAAAGATGGGTCAAAGGCACTGTGAGATGACTGGCAGCTAGTTAAAGGACTTTGAGGTCAAGGCTGCTAACATCAGAGCTCTTGTTTTCCAACAAGTGACACCAGATCTACCAGGATCTCATTCAATTACGTATTTCCCAACTGAAGGAGCAGGTTGGGTTCTGCACAAGCAGGCTGCCTACAACTTTTTTTTTTTTTTTATTTTTATTTTTTTATTCTAGGATAAAGTAGCCTCCCATCTCTTGGGTGGAGGATGAGATCCACTTGCTCAGAAGCACAGAGCAAGGATCATCCATTAGGATCAAGCAGGATCTGCAAGGAGGAGTGGTAGAGCACAGATCTTCTCCATGCTGTCTGTGGAGGCTTTGAAGCAGTATTCCTTCCACACACAGTCCCCTCTGAGGCAGCCATAGCCTAAAAACTGGTTCCTCATTCATTAAGAAGGCAGTTAAGCTTTCTAGTTTGTTCCTCATCTTCTAGAACCTGAATAGTTTAGAGAAGGTTTAGGCACAGTTGTGACTTTAAGTCTGTTGTGTGCCTTCTAACCTTGTAAAGAATTATTAGATATGTTTCCTGGGCTTGCATTTAATGCAGAGGTACCTCATGCAAAAGACACCAGGGTCTGCAGAAAGCAGTCACTTTGGAGCAGGAAATTCCCATGCATGTGGACCTGATTTTCAGAAGACCTTCTGAGGATTTTGTTAAGATTGTGAAGGAGCTGCAGAGTCAAATCACTATCCCTGTGTAATGAAATGATAAGGAACAAAGTCTAAGATCCCTAAAGAGTTTTCCTTCCTCAGACCTCGTGCTGTGTATGACCAGAGTCAATCTTCTCTGATAACACAGTTCTTAGTAGATAATTCCCAGAAAATTGATGATGCTTAATAAATTCTCAGATCTGCCTGTTCAAAACAGTTTTGCATTAAGAGAGCTCTCTGCTGAAAACCATCCTGAGTATAAGAAAAACCCTTCTCCATAAGTCTTTAGAGGGGACCTGGGAGGAGAGACAGAGAATGGGAGCAAATACTGCAGCAATGATCACTGATAAATATACGGGTAGACTGTGGATGTAACAGGCCACCTTTTAGAAACGGAGTGGGACTGTCTTACAGAAATCCTATTTTAGCCCATGTGTGCTGTATATTTCAGGAGATTAGATATTTGATGTCTCCTCCTGCCCTCAAACACCAAACTGTGTATGACCACAGACTATAGCCTCTTCATTCTTCCTCACAGAAGAAACCCTTGTCAGTGTAAAATACATTATTCTGCACAACAAAAACCAATGGAACACATTTTCCAGAGCCAAGACCTTATCCTAATTCTGTACTACATAAAATTATCATGATCCAGCTGGTGAAGAAAGCCTTTAGTGGTATACACTTGATGTAGGAGCAGAACACAGACCCACCACATCTGGTACCTGCCTGATGTGGCTGACCTGGAGAATATGTATTTTAACAAACCGTACTTTAGTAATTGTACTTCAAGAAAGGATTGGCCAAAACAAGGGATTGCAGCCGATTTCACTAGTGTATGATAACCGGATGTTTGTCATAATACCTAAAACTGAATTTTTAAGGCTTTTTTTTTTTTTTTTTTTACACATTTCTAGGTAGT
>JAVJGI010000050.1:77347278-77397101 GCA_035590275.1 Ibycter americanus | reverse complement strand
TTTTTGTACACATTTCTAGGTAGTATTTCCCACCGCACCCACCCCCCCAACTTTTTTATGTAACAGCTTGGTCTATTCTCACACTTCTTTCAGTATCACTTACATTCACACAGCTTTTCAGTCATACAACTCAAGCATCTTCTGCTAAGTATAATTCTGCAAGTCATACCAGCATCCCTCCCTCCCCGCCAGCCCGCCCCACTCCCCGCCAGCATCCCTCAGGCACGACGCGTCTGTTCATCGCTTCACCACCAGAGGGCGCTGCCGGAATAACTTTGAAAGATTCTGATGCCCAATTTAAATAAGAATAAAAAAAAATACAAATATTCCACCTTTGAAATCTTGTTATTTAGAAAAGGGGATACAGTTGTGACAGGCATAAGAGGCAGTTATTGAAAGTCTGTTATACAGTTCAATGCCTCAAATCTTTGCTCCGCTTTGTTCTAGTCTCATCCAATCTTGTACAGTCTGGTACAACAGTACAAAATAAGCTTTGTTGATCTAATCAAACAATGCGGTCTTGAATTAGGGTGTTTATGCCAACTATTGAGATCCACAGTACGACCCTGATGGATTGAGGTTTGAGAAGAAAAGGCAAACTAGATTTTTATAGCTAACTAAAAACACTCAGTGATACATGATACTACCTAGGGTAGATCATAATATTTCTTAGAAAATTAGTGTCCATTAGTACTAATACTAAGGCTCTGTATCTTTAAAAACAGAACTTCTGCTTTAACACTGATTCATCTTTAGGTTATGTCCTCTTTTTAGTAGTGATTTCTATCCCAGCTCTGCTCTGCTTTCCAACACTAACTTTTATTTACAACAGAGGGTCTCTGCTTTCCCCCCAGTTATCCATCACACATATTTTCATGTATCCTGACACACATGTTGCATACACAGTGATGCACAAATGTGCATCTGCATTTTCCATTAAATGAGGGGCTCAAAGCTATTCTTGCGTCCAGACTTGTCTTGTCCTCTTCAGACTGGAGCTGAGCTCTAAGATTCTCTGCAAGGGAAAAGCCAAAGTAAGCTCTTTAACTTAACCCCCAGCTTCTGATCTGTGAGGTCTAGACAGATTGGGCATGGGAAAGCTGAAGTATGATCTTGCTTAGTTCTGGGACTGGCTTTTCTTAAGTACAGCATGCATTCACAAAGCTAGAGCTGAGCTACAGTCAGACACACAAAAGCACAGCAGGCCTGGTACAGAACTTGCTGTGCTAAAGGTTTGCACATTATCCTATGGGACAGACAGAGCCAGACCTCTACAGTGATTAAACCTGGAAATCTCAGCCCCTAACAATCAAAGCAAAAATAATTTTATTTATGGATGCTATCATGGAACTTCCAGGCGCCTGACTTCTTTTCATAGTATTGGGACTTGTCAGTCCTAGTCACAGGTAACTAACTCCTCATTCAGTTAGCAAAACTCAAAGCAGGACACAGCCCTCACACGGTGTCAGTGTATGATGCTTAGTCATACCCAGTTTACTCAGTAATGAGCAACCTGCATTAATATGCCTACACGAAGCGCTCTGCTATCAAGCTAGTCAGTGAAGAATTAGTCAATGCAGTCAGTGGCACCTAGAGAGTTTTGGTTCACACTACAGTAATCACTTACATTTGGTATCACACACAGACACCTCAACTCATGTGACTTGGTCTCACGAGCCTCAGACTGTGAGCAGAAATCCCCTCTCCTCCCTCAATGCTTTAAAAAGGAAAACTTTCAGGAACATTAGTTCAGAGAATTACAGTATCAGAAAGATGCAGAAGCCAGCTCAGCCTCTGGAGTTTCACCTCTGTTTTGCCTCTTTGTTCCAGACTACTTCCAAATGGAGTGGAGAGCTTATTTTCCCTCTTTTCCTAATAGCCAAAATATCCTCAGTGTTTGAATACAGCAGATAAACATTGGAGCATGGGCCTGAACTGCGTCCTTTGCCAGAACTGGGCAAAGATCTGTGATGTCGGATGCTGTTATCCTGCTCGGGAGGTGACTATGGTAACACATTTTTTTTCCCCACATGAACAACCATCTGTTGAAGATGATAAACAGGTGAAGTACATAGGACCTCCGTTGTTCTAGAAAGTCAGATCTTCTTCCCCTGCAGACAGGATCTACTTTTTCAGAAATGCATTTCAGACTAACCTATTCGCAGTGACAGCCTGGCAAGCTAGAAAAGTAAGAACGTCTCATTTTATCGATGAGGAAATAGTTTCTACTTCACAGAAGAGGAATAACAACATTCCTGACACTGGCCAGCAAAGCCAGAGAGCGCACAGACCTTCACCTTCTTCCTGCCCCACTGTTTTTGAGGGGAGCCAGATCAGAGGAGTATCTCCCTTCTCACTGCAGGGGCAGCGTGACCTTTTTCCTCCCTGAGACTTTACCTCCTGGCCCATTAGACAGCAGGACAACACTAAGCTGGAGCTGAGGCAGGTACCCAGCAGAGCTTGAATGTGGAGGCTGTTTTCCTATCTGTAAAGGAAGCTTGCAGGCAGATATACAGACCTCCTTCCACTGCTGTATGGCAGTGAGGGATTCATCTGGGGCAGAGGTCAGGCCATGGCTTTTCTGTTGCTGCTTTCCCCTAGGGCAGTTCTGCAGTGCTCTGGAGGGTCCAGCCATCGAAGGCTACGTGGGGCTGCTGTTCTGGGGCAATGTAAGAGTCTCTGTACAGTGAAGGAATGTGTCCCAGAGACCTTTCAGAAAACATTTGGCATAGTCTAGGTCTTAATCAACTCCAGAATGCAAAAGGCAGCACAAGTGAAATGTCTCTCAGTGCCTGCAACTACCTAAATCCAAGTCCAATTATAAAAGGAGGAAGGGAAAAGAGCACTTTTTCTCAGGCTCCAGAGCCAAGATCTGGGTGTTTTTGAAGCCATCCTACAAGGAAGAAAAGGCTGAAGCTTACTGTGACCTAAATAAAGCAAAAGAATTAGGTATTTGTGATCAAAGGGTTGAATGATGCATATACACATCTCCCTAAATAATAGAGTGGGTGGGGGAAATGACATGTCATTATTCCACTGAAATAAAGCGAATTACCTGTTCTGAAAAAGAGGAGTTAATCTGTTTTTATACAGTGAAGAATAATGCCACATTATTTCTTCTAAAATTAGCAGCTGACATGCTGAGACTTCATTGCTTATAGCATCTGGCTCTCTGGCACTACACCGTACTTATCACAATGAAGCTCTCCTTCGCCAGTTGTATAAGGTTTGGTGGGGAATAGCCATTACCACAAAGACCTACATCCACTAAGATGCACAACGGCCATAGGTCTAAGGTACCTCACAGTTTCTTTTTTCCTTTCTAGAGAAGCAATGTGCAGAAAACCTGATACAAACGTTTCAGAAAAGCTGCAGAACTTTGAATGGACTCAAAGTCCTCTTTCGGTAGCTTAATCATAGGAAAGATCTTTCCAACCAGCTATACAGTTTATTAGCTGTCTTCCAAACCAGATGCAAGCATATGACAATCTCATCCTAAAATTCTGCATTTTGACATTTCCAGTGTCCAAGGCAGGCAGCGAAAGACTGAATTTTGAACGCTGATGTCAGACTCATCTAAGTAAATAAGAGGTTTCTTCTTTTCTTTTCTCAAACTCTGAGGCTTCAGATACTGAATAACTGAGCACATAACCATAGTAATGGCTGAACAATTTACCTTGAAAAGATAATGGCTGTATTTTATCACATGAATGCATAGGAACAGTGTCAAGACTTCTCCTTGGAACTGCTGTCCCGAGGAATTCCCCTCTGTTTGCCGTTCATGTTTAGAGTGACAGTATGAAGGGCCCAGCATTCATAAAGAGGCCTGGGGAATTGAAAACCCGAGAATTCATTTCCATCAGACCTGGGAGACCAAAATCACAGAGCTTATTTATCCCCTACAGTTTCCAGTTAAATAACATTCCAATGGAATAACCAGACTTTCCCGACTCCCCGTGACTGACGCAAGGCCATATTCACGTCCAAGTTATGTGCAGAGGATTCCCTAGCAGCAGGTTGGAAAGGAAATACAAGTTAAACTTTCTCTCCCACACACATCTGAGGGAAATGATCGGGTGATATTTTCTCTGTGTTTCATTTTAAAACTTCACTTCTGTTAATGGTTTTTCCTTGACTGTGACGACACAGAGAATATGAAAGGTAGTAAATCCAGTCACCAAACCCACTTACCACCATTTGACCTTCCCACCACAGGTTTGGCCTAGGCAGTTTGAAGTCCATGACTCTGCACTTATCTTCTCTCATACAAGTGAGGGAAAAGAGCTTTCTCTGTCGGAAGAGCCCAGACAAGCCACACTGCCCTCTGGGCCTGCTGCCCTGACTGCCAGGCTCCTCAGCAGCACACCGTTTCGGCTTTTTTCCTTGAAGGGTAGGAGATTGTCCTCTTGTCTATCCAAGAAAAGGATTTTGTACTAGTTGAAGAGCTTCTTGGTAAAAAACAAGAACAACTTACTGGAAGAAGTTGCTTCCTCAGGAGAGGTTGGCCTGTTCAGAAAGTCATGTCAGCTAATGAGCACTGGAGTTGCAGGCCCGAGAGAGGTGACGCATCCAAACCACGCCTTCAACTCCCCATACGCATAGGCTCCTGCACTGGATAAAGGCCCTGTGCCAGGGAGGAAGGGCATCCTCTCCATCTGATCTAACAGAGACTCCATGACAGTGCCCCAGGGCTGAGCACCTACTGGTCTCCAGCCAGGAGGGCAAGGCCGCAGGGGCAATGCCCATCTTCTTGAGGCTTCGGCAGCCCTCAGAGAGACGAGGGGAGACGAGCTGGACTGAACAAGGGAGGCTCCCCAGGCAGCCTCTCCCTCTAAGGCGGCAGAGCAGTCAGGACACGCTGCTCAAGCAGCAGCATCCAAGCAACAGGGTTGTGGATGCTTGAAGGCACTATTTCAGACAACAGATGACCAGAGTAAACTTGTGGTCTGGGAAAGTAGAATCTGAGTATCTAGCTCAGCAGTTTTCATTTCTGGTTTCTTAAAGGCAGACTTAATAACCCAGTTGCAGAAAAAAGATGGCTATGTTTATCACTGTATCTTCCCTGACAGTAACTTACATTTACACAGATGTACCCACACACCTTTTGCAACCTACTTGAATCTTCTGTATGGAGCCTGATGGAGTCCTACACTATTTGCTTCAGGAAAGCACCCAACTGTTGAACTTCCCTTGATCCTTCATTGCTAATAGCAAAAATTACAGTCGAGACTGTCTTCAATTTTTCTTCTTCTACCTGCTTTGTAGTAGTATGTAAATTACATCAACCTAATACACAGTTTTACATTCCATTCAAATGGTTTCAACTGACCTGCAATCAGTGTTCTGCAGTACAACACTGCCAAATGTGCAGTCTGAGAAACAGGTAGATCAGCACTCCCCTACTAACCTCGCCATGTATTTACTTATCAACAGGAAAGCCAAACAGCTAACAAACAGCTCCGTGAGTACAGATAACAGATCTGCCAGCAGAGAGAAAGCAGGACTGTCCACTTCAGAGTAGGTAAGCTTCCTTTTTCAGCACGTGGAGCTAAACTGTAACTTGTCCTAAGATTCATCTACGGGAGGGAGACGCAATTACACTGACCAAATATCCAATGGCAACTTTCCATCACAACATTACAAAGCACAACTTCCTTGAGACAGCAAGAAAAATGGAATAAACCACTATTTTAATTATATTCATAATGATTTATTTGAAAATATGTTCTGCTATCTAAGCACAACCCATTGTAAGGCAGAAGTAGCTCGGTTCCACCTGAATTTAAAGTCATTATTATAATTATTCTCACCAGAACAGCCATTAATCACTTAAACAATACCTGGCTTGCAGAAAATACATGACAATTAGCTATATTATGATTTACTGTTATTTTTCTCACAATCTTTAACTCTTACTCAACTACTTATTTTCTATGAAAATGTTTTTTGAAAAAAATAATAATCTTACCTTCAGACTGATGCGTGGCAAGAGGTGTCTGTGTCTCCTTGGAGTACGATACCACTTCCCGAGGTAAGAAATCAACCTGGGTAATCTTTGACACCCCTAGTTTGTGCAGTCTGCGTCTAAGATGGAATACATGACATCAAAAGGTTAGTCATGTTAAATGTAAATCAGCAGCAGGAACAAGAGTGTTTGCTTTTATGAACAGGATAAAAAAAATACTTCAGTGTTTGCTAAAATGAGACACAATACACTATGCATGAGAAGCAACTAACTGCAATGAAGAAAATTAACCTGGGAACCATTTGCAACAACAAAGTACAGTTACTGAACCTCTAGATCATGCTGCTGAGAGGGACTATAAATGGGAGAGAGAAAGACCTGCTTGTGCCCCTTGTAACATGCAACAAAATTCTCTTTCATGCCATCATTATTACAATGTTCTGCCTGCTCAAAAGAGTTAATCCTCAGCCTGAGACACAATAGTGGAAGGGGCACAGAAGGTGTAAACCAGGCTGGATTAGGACTGTCAGATGTTCATCTGAGAGCAGTAACAGATCCTTTAATTGGCAAGGTGGGTAATTTCCACAAAGCAGGAGATTCTCCCTTCCACAGGAGTCATTAGTAGTGGAATTGATGTAGGTTTATGATTAGTAGAGTCCTAATGCAAGGGTTGGAGGGGAGCTCTGATACACAGCTGGAACAGGGCAAGTATAGCTTGCTTTTTTTTTACTACTTCCCTTACTTTAAATCAGCCATATGAAATGAATCAGTAAAGCCAACTAACTCTAAGTGGGTAAGGGAAAAAGAAGAGAGACAGCTGAGCATGGTTATGAACACTTTTAGTCATACACAGTTCACTCAACAGTGTGTGTGTGGATCAGTTTATTTCCTGAATATTATTTGACTGTCTGTAGGGAGGGAAGAATAAATGAAAGGTTACTTGCAAGTTTTTTACTGGAAAAAATGCCAACTTTCAGCAGAGAAAAGAATATGCACATAATAAGCAAATCTACTAAACAGGTCCGGTTGCCTAGACCAACAAGTGCAAACATGCTTATACATTTATGGGAAATAAATTCATGGACATGGTGTTTCTGAACTGCCATGTCATTAGTGAGAGCAATTTGGAAAAGCAGAAAGTTCATACACATTATCCATATCCTCTCCATTTTCCAGATTGTCAGAATAACAGAGGTCAAAGGGGTTTTGATCTGATTAATTTACAATGGCTTAGATATTCAATTAAGATTGATGTGTGAAAGGAAATGGGAGTCTCCAAAGGAAACTGTCATCATTAGATGACACCTACTGAACTCTTCAGGTGGTTAATGCTACATCAGCTATATATTTTTCTAATCTATCTTACTGGCTGAGCTGTTATCAAGCTGAATGCAATTAGATTCAGCAGGCAATAAGTATGAATCAGCTGTACCATGTAACAAACCACTAGAGCAGAAATAGTTGTTATAGCTCTGAGTCTTTCTTCTTTCAAAGAGGAAAAATAAACAAGTCTCCCTCCTTACAACGATCTGTGACTTTGCCAACATGAACAAAAGCAAGGATTGTCCAAAAATCCTGCAGAAAAACTTCTACACCATTACTGGGGGCAGAAAAACTTCTACAGCTTATGATATGCTTCAGCTAATGAAAGCTATAGTAGCATTATGTTTTTGTAGCTGCTTTAACTGAGTTTTTGTGTGAATTCAAGCTTTAATACCTCAACCTGGCAAAATCTCATGTGCTTTTCTGTCCTTCAGCACCAGACATGCAATCTCTCTTGCCTACTTGGTCAGTTAGACTTTCCTACGTAACCAGTACCCTGCTGCCCCAGGCTACTGGTTCCATTTACCGAGATTTTTAAGCCTTCTGCATTGAAAGAGCTTCTTGACAGTGGTCTTGATTAAGTATAATCTTTAATTAATTATGTGTCTAATCTGGGCCTAACTAGAACCTCACTTAATTCTAACAACAGTTTCACATGAGGTTGCTCCGTATCTTCTCAACTGTCCAAGGATGGGCAACACCAATCTTAATGGAGAGCTGCATTTAACTGCTAGTTGGGTTAACCTCTTTGTAGGCTGCTAACCAAGAATTGAGCTACAACACAGAGTACTGTGCTGTGAGAATGTGTGGAATTTTTCACCTAAAATGTTTCCAATTCAGGAATTGCTGGTACCTGTACAAATGTCTAGTGTAGTCCATATCCTGATAATTACTGGTGAAAACAGGGAGGCGTCTCTTCATCTGAAGGAATGCGGTCTCTTAGTTCTTTTTTGCACCATTTAGCAACCTGTAATGCTTCTTGTGTAACTAAAAGTTGGCCTGGCCCTTGGCCCCAAGCTCTTAGGGACAACTGGAGCATCCTTTCAATATCTGGACTCTATCAAATATGGACTGTTCTAGTTTCTGGTTCTTTTTAGGGCAGCACTAAACTGTTTATTGCTTTCCCATCCCTGCTTTTCACCTGAGGTGCTCATAATTCTTATCATTTACAGTTTGCTGAATATTCATCTCAGAGAGCTCATAAGCTTTGAAGAATTCCTTTCAGAACAGCCTATGGGATGTCAGTAGGAGGACAGTAACAAAACTCCATGCATTAAAATTGATTCCTCTGTCTGTAGGTGGCAGAAGAAAGATGTATCTGTTAGAACTGTTTTGCTACACACATCATTTAATTGCTGACTGCAGGGTTCTTTTGCATTGGTATTTATTTTTAAATCTAGTCTCATGACACCAGAGGGAAGTCTGGTCCTCTCTCTAACCACCTTGATTTTGAAGACAGTTTTCTTTCAAAAGGAGAAGGGCTTTCACTACGGAGTATACTTGTTCTACCTGTGGATTTACTTTTTGGTGTGCTTATTTTTTGTCGTTGCACTGTCTGCTTATAAAAGATTGAAGTCTTGTGGCTATACACAGTGTTATCTTTTTGTGAGTCAAATAAAGGAACTTGCGTTGCACAGCCATTTGAGGAACCTTGCTCCTAAGAGTGCTCATCTTTTAATCCAAACTTCTGGGAAAGGACAGCTGAGATTTCTAAAAGGTTTCTGTAGATTAATACAGCTCAAAAACCTCCACCTTTCTGGTAGAGTTTGGGTAAAGTTGTAGAAGCTGGATGTATTTGAAGCCAGGTGAAAATTACAAACATTCCTAGCAGTTCTGGATGTGCAGAAACCCTGTTCAGAAAGCTCTCTGGATACATTCCACTCTTTCTGATCTATCCTGGTGAACAGCTTTAACATCCCTAACTGCAGCTGGGAACACTGTCAATCAGCAATTAAAGGGAAATTGTTCTTTTTCTTATAGAATGGTGAATGAATTTCACAGGAACTAGTAAAAGCATAAGACACTTGCCTGGCCACTCAGACAGGCAAGCCTCTAAGTTCATAGATAGGGCAATTTCTTCAACATAGTGATTTGGTTTTGCCCATGACTCTAGTTCTGGAGAACATGAGGGACTGCCACCTATCCTTTTTAGAGGATAGAGGATATATCTGCAGATAGGCATTTCTAAATTATTTCAATTAACTAATTTTTTCAGATGCTGGGAGTAGAGAAGTTCCATACCAAACTAGAAAATAATAATTATAGCTCTAGTACAATTTTAAAAATGCTTGATTGGCCTGAACTCAACTAAGATGCCAATTACTTTTGGACTGTCATCATAGTTAAGTGCACAATTAGAAGCACATATACAGCTCCTAAGGAAAAAGGGGAAATTGTTACTGCATGTGGAAACAGCGTAACTATAGCAGACAGGAAGGAGGGGAAAAAGTACCTTGCAAATGATTCAGAGAGAAAAATCTGAATCAACAGGTACAAGCAAGACCAATGTAACTGTACATGCACATTTAAGTGCCACAATAATAACATTTCATCTGTAATGAAATAGTTATTTGTATTGTGGTTCAAGCAACAGAAATAGCAGCTTTTCACGAGCTTCTTTAAATAGTTGATTTTTTCCACTAAAGATGGCTTTGCTGAAGCTTCTCATTGATGAAACTCAAAAAAAGGAAACTTAAATTATGGCCTTTTTGAGTCAACAAAGCAAATGAAAATCACATAAAACCAGCTCAACTGGGAAGCATTTTCAAGATAATCCTTGCAAAGAAATGATAAATGAATAACAAAAAGAGCTGACATATACCCAAGTTCAGAGTCAGACTGGAGCTGCAGCACTGAGGGGTCTGTGTCCCATTGCAAGGTCCTAGGGTGGTAATCAGCCGTGCAGCACAAAGGGGAGAGGGGGAAAAAGAACACACAGAATTAACTGAAAGGATGAACAAAACCCCATCTCATTAGTTACATGCTCTGTGTACTACATTCAACCTCCAAGTGCAAGGGACAGCCATGGTATGTCAACAAGGTTTGTATGTCAAACTGTGACAGGGCAGGCAACTTATTCAAATTACATATTATTGGTAAACAAAGGGAAGAAGCTGGGTTTCCTTTCAGATATTAGCTAATGAAGCATTTGGGTTTTTTTCCTTTTTTTTGAAAGATTTCTAACTCTTTCACTGTGGTTGATGCATTCACAATAATCTGTGAAATCTTCAGGCACAATTTATTGTAATCATGGTTTTGTGGTAAGGTGAACTGAGCACTTGCCGCAGACTCCACTGAAGAGTCGTCTAGCCCTTTGCACACTCCTGAGACTGACGGTAAGCCATCCTGTAAAACACTGCTCTGGGCACAAACATCACATAGCGCACATGCCAACAAATGGCACAATGACATCAGCTCTGACATATTCTGGGGGCATCTGAGGCAAATAAACAAATTCTTGTTTTCCTCCAGATAAAATTTCTGGGGAAGAGGGGAATGATACATCTGGGGAAATCAGACCTATGACAGTCTCTTAATGGAGTGCTGTCATATGGGACTGTCACCAGATGTACGAATGCTCCAGAGGTATGGACTGAAGTGAAGACATTGTTCCTTGCATTGCAGTGCAACTTGCCACACTACTATCTCTAAACCACTATGCAAACACTCACAGAGCCCTTCTGGAGTTCTGTGAAATACTTATAATCCCCCAATTTAGAAATACAAAAATTGACATATCGAGGCCAACATTTTCAAAAGTGCCCACTCATTCCCTGGCTTTTGATTTTACTTTATTTTTTCTCCCTTGGGAAGCCACATCTCATATGCAAGAAAACTGTCAGAACCCATGGCAGAATCAGGAATACAAGTTTGGCTCCCAAGCACCTTTCCCTATAGTATGAACACTAGATTATGCAGTGCTGTCACTAGCAGAGGCTAAAGCAAAGGAAAGCGCTCCTTCACTAAGGCAAGCAAGTCATGCAGACACGCTGGATAATGATAGTCCTCAAAATTAAAAACTCCCCTCATTTCTTCTGAATACAAATTTTGAGGATACAGAAAACACAATATAACCAGGTTCAGCCAAAACCAGCCACATAACCAGCCATGCTCAGTTTACACAAGGCTTTCTGCAACAGTAGCAACCTCTGCCAATGAATCACTCATATAAACTAACAAGTTATTGAATTAGGTTAGAAATAGATCTCTTAAAGCCATATAATTATGCTACCTCCTGTACTTAGTAAACTCACCTATTCTATTAACAATGTTAACTCACTCTCTGAAGAGACAGACAAGGGCATGTGCTGCACTTAGTCTTGTCAGAGTGAAAGAGAATCAATCTCATCACCCTGTACATACAAAAAGAATGAAGAATTGCAATGCAAAGTGCTTTCCCATGCAATGTAAGGGCGATACAGAAAGAGTTCTCCAAAACGCAACTGTATTACAAAAGGGTGGAGACAAAACAATACAGTAATAAAGAACAGATTTTGTCCTTGTAACTTGACTGTAGCTCAAGTACAGTGGAAAGATCTGAATGCCTGATGCAAGGCAAAGGCATCAGTGACTAATGCATTACAGATACTCCATTAAAAATGCTATCTGAGTGAAAATTACTCTTGTAATGTCACCAAGGTCAGTAGCATGTATTAAGACTTGCAATGTAAATGCCAGTTTCTAATCTTATAGCTGCCCCTAGGGGCTACTTATACATGCATATCCAGGTTTTCCAAACACTTAAAAGAAAACATACATAACTCATCTCAGTTCCCGTGCCCCATCCACTTTCAAATCTACAAAATTTCCCAAGCAATAAAGACTATTCCATCAGAAAGAACTCCATTATCATCTGATTAAAACAAGAGCTTGCAACAGGTGTCTGAAGAGGTATAGCCCCTACATTCCACCTCTAAGAATCCAGACCAGGTTACAAGAGAGGGCACATTTACCTGGTACATGGCTGAATGCCTAAACAAAATAAATTTAGAGGTCTCACACACTCAAGGTAGCACTCAAATCCCCAAGATATGAGAATAGCAACACCTACGGTTTGGGCCATCATTTGTTACATGCAGACCATACATGTAGTGGAGACAGGTTCTTCCCTGAAGTACTTCGTTCTGTGGATTCTGACATAGAGACTTTGCCATTCTTGACTTTGATACCTACTTTTAATAGCAATTCTCCTTGACTCCTGATTATACCTGTTTTCAACAGTTTCAGCGCATCTGCAAAACATTTCCTGGATTTGTGCTCTAAACAGTAATTGTTCTTTCTGCATCATTGTGTTACCACTTGCAAAGGCTTGAAAAACAGATAAGGAAGCAATCTGCTGTGTTGTCCTCTCAAGGCTGGCTGAGCAATGTTATTGCAGAAAATGAGGCTGCAGATAGCAGATCTTCAGGTTTCAAGTCTCTTGCCCTAGGAGACACAGAATGCAAGGGGCTATGCTCCCATAGTGGAGGCTGGAGAGCACAGGGAGTAACTACATGTTTCAAGGAACTACACTGATTTGTCCTTTGCCTCTTCCTGGCACCTGAAGAATGTCTGCAGATCGAAATGGAAGTGAGTGAACAGTAAAGATGTAATCTGGACCTGAAATTTAGCCAGTTTCTGTGGCAGTAACATTGAAAAAGAAATAGATTCTTTGAGGATTAGCAACCCGAAGACAATGTTGAATAGCCTGTGCTGTCATCCAGATCGGGAAATTAAAGCTAATCTGTTTGTGATGAGCAGACATAGCGTATGACATTCCTTGATCATTTGGATGAGCATCACAATTACGCTTGCTGTTCTGTGGACAGTTCTCTGTGGGGATTGTGAAATGCCATTGGATTTCAGTGAAAAAGTGGTCCCAGTCTTCTTCAAATCTAGTGCATGAGTTCCTTCTCCAGAGATTTCTTCACGAAGAAAATAATTAGGTGCTGTTCCTCTTTCTTCTTTCTTCTTGATAAAAGAAAACTGAAATTAGCTTTGGGACTTCCAGTCACCCAAAGACAGGGGCAGAGGGAGTAATGTTACAGACACTGAAGACAAGTGCATGGCCTAGGAGAACTGCTTGACCGTTAGGTCAGCAGTCAGGCAGAGGTGCTCCCACTCTGGACCCTTTCAGAGAACACAAGTCGGTGAAAGTCCCTGTACATGGATTCAATAGATTTTTGCACAGATCTACGCAGAAGAGATACAAAACATTTACCATAATACTTTTATGGGGAAAAGAGATGAGCATTAGACCAAGCAGTGAAAAGCAGTGCTCCCTTGCACTTCTTTCCCGTCCTTCCACAAATCTCCTACGACCATCTGAGCTGAGCCTCCTCCCGTGGGTGAAGCATGCCCGTGGCATGGGAAGGGACAGTGGAAACTCACTGAGCGTGAGCAGCATGGTCAGGACTAAGCCAGATCTGCCCGTTCCCACCACCCAGACAGCACAGACACTATTTCGATCAAGACTTCCCAACATTGTTTCAAGGCTGGTTGCTGTATCAGTCTCCCACACAGTGACAAACAATAGTCCTGCTATCAATCTTCCTTTTACGTGTTCAGTGCACAAAAGCTGCCCTTCACTAATTGTAGGATAAAATCTGTAACTATTATCAAATAACAGATTGTTCTAAAGTAGCATGAGGGAATGAGGGCTTTTAGATCTTGCACTACGTAGACAAGGTACAGGTGTTATTACCTCTCTTTAAACTGATCTGCTTTCACTGTCTTCCTTTAGATAGGCGTATTTTAGTATTCTCTGTTTGCTCTGTATTATTATCTCCATAATCTTTTTTTTTTTTTCCTTGAATGTGGGACAGTATTAATGCTGATGCTGTTTCAGCTCTTAGTACTGAAAAAGTACCAGATAATTTTGATACAATGCATCTTCTTTTTCCCCAGTCAGTAGAGGAATAACCTGCAGAGAGAAACCAACAGGAGGAAGAAACCCAGATGTCATACATTTATTAAAGGATTGGATGGTAAAGCAACTTGTTACTTTTATGCTGAATTCATGTCAAAGTATTAGGGAGATATTCAGAGCACAGTTTTAAGAGGACTGAGACCATTGCAAAATTTAAGGTGGGAGGTGAAAGGAATTTGAACAGAAGCATTCCCTTTTCTGTATTATTATTACCATAGAAAACCAGGCACTCTGCCATCTGTTACGATGCCCTGTGGAACCTTACTTCCAGAAGATTTTATTGTGATTGCATAATGTCAATTATGTAGATTAAAAATGTGGAAAGAATGAAAATAAATAAACTAAAAATAAAATAAAATATTTGAACTCTTCTGGAAAGTTCCTAACCTCTGAATGCATTAATGAGGCATGGAGTCTGTCATCTAAAACTGCCTGGAATCCATAAGAACTTCTCAGCTGATTTAAGCAACTTTGGGTCTGGCCTCCTTGATAGTATATGAAACTAAGTCATCGATGCCAATACATATACTTATTAAATCATCATAATAAAATTATACTTAATATCTGGAATCATGGTCAGATTGCAGTACAACTTGGCTTTAGTAAGTGCCCCAATCCAATGCTTTTGATTCAACCAGTGTGCAACATGCTGGCAGCTTAGTTGTGACTGCTTCCTTGAAGCTAAAAATCAAATCCTCCCTCATCTATTGCTGATGCTGCAGAACGTGTTCTGCATGACTTCCTCTCCCCACTGTCCTGTCCCAGGTCATGAGCAACCAGGCCTGAAAATCCATGCTTTTGAAAAAGGCTACTCACAGAAATAACAGCAAACCCTGCTTTCCCAAGGGGCCTCTTGCAGGCTAGAAATCTCTTTGCAGCATTGCAAATCACACCTCCAAGCAGAACTGGAGAAAAGCAAACACCATATTCTGGCATTTCCTGTCACCAAGAGCTGTTGTGATTTCCAGACCAGGAGAAAACTGCACTGACAGTGTACTGAGTCCTGAGGTATCTGCTGAACTGAGGTATCCACGTGTGTCCCTAATGAAACACCACTAGACCTGACAGGTCCCAAACCCAGCAACTTCCCTTGCAGCAACAGCAACATCCTAAAATGACCCTTCGCGTGGGAAATAGCTATGCCCTCCTAACCCTAAAAAACAGTGAAGGAGTGTGCCATGACTGCACAGATTAAGCTGTGCTGAGGTTTTCAGAGATCAAAGGCCAATCCCAATAAGAAGAGCATAGATTGTTACTAAACTGAAACAGATCAGAAATGAAGGAGGGACTCACCCACACCAGATGGAGTCACCCACAGCATATGAAGTCTCAAAGCACCTTTGCTCACAAAAGTAATGCTTCTAAAATTATGTGAATGTGACTAGTCTCATTTTTCCCATCACTGGTAGCAGGGGGTCTTGACACTGCAGTGGGTATCTATACTGCCTTCAGGCACCTACATGAAGTGCTCCAGCAGTGAAACCATGGGCTCTCTGCATACAAACAGAAAGACCAGAGATTGCTCCATGCAGCGGTTCTGAGCACCCAACTTAGACCCCATCTGTGAGGAGGTTTTAGAGGTGGTTGTCTGCAAAGAATTTGGGAAGGACAGCCCAACTAACTTGGGTGGGTGACTTGGAGGGGTGAATAAAGAGCCAGACTCTTCTTGGTGGTGTGCAGTGACAGGACAAGAGGCAATGGACACAACCTGAGAAAAGGAAACTCTACTTAAACATAAGAAAAAAGTTCTTCACTGTGCAGGTAGTCAAACACTGGAACAGGTTGACCAGGGAGTTTGTGGAGTCTCCATCCTTTCAGAGACCTAAAACCCAACTGGACACAGTCTGCGCAACCCTAGATGACCCTGCTCTGAGCAGAGGGGATCAACTAGATGATCTACAGAGGTGTCTTCCCACCTCAGCCACTCTTGGTCACGTGATTCTGTGCTCTCCCTTACACCCCGCTGCTAGCACCCAATGAAAAGCCAAGGGGCTATCTGCATTGACAGGAAAGCTACTTGAGACCCTGCAAGCTTCAGACTACTTCTTGCTTTCTCTTCTTCTACCTTCAAATGCAACTAGCAGCAGAAGTGAACTAGAAAAAAAAGAGCTAACCAAAAAGCTCAAGACTGCAAAGAATAACAGTATTCTTGGTTTTTGACTTTGATGCAAGGAGGAGCCCCAAGCTTAAAATACAGGCTTGGATTACAGTTTCCAAAAGATTCAGAATTTCTTAAATTAGGAACTGTGCACCTGCACATGGGTGATATACTGAAAAACACGTTCCACCCAACTCACATAGTCTTAAAAATATTGGATGCAACAACTGTGAGATAGGAGACCTGTTTTAAAATCACCAATAGAATACAAAGCTTAAGATGTGATTGAATGCATTTTTTCAATACTATACAAATATTGTCACCAAATTACAATCCAGTATTATTTGCAATTTCAATATGTAATCCATCATGTATCTAGACTTTTTTTTTCTCTGAATATTGCCAGAATGAATGTAAAGCTGCATAATTATTTAGCTACATAATTTTAGAGTTCTGCCTACTTTGTTGTGTCAGTTTCTCCAAAGCTCCTACTTTGCAGTTGAATAGAAAATCTGAAACTAAGAAACTGTTGGTGAGAAACTACTGCAGTTGTTTCAAAATATATATGTCTAGATAAGCTGTTTGGTTTTATTCCTTTCATTCTATATTTTCATAATCTTAATTTTCTCCACTATAATTTTCACTTTCTGATATTTGTCATACATTTAAAGTGTGCCTCCAAAATACATCAATAAAAGAAGATTTAAAGCTACTACTCAGAGATGGAAAAGTACTACTTGCCTTAATTGATGCTTTGCATTTAAGCCATTATTCTCACTATTCTGCTGCCATCTGTGCTCTGTTTTGCAGATCTGTTCCACTTTGAAAGGATTGGCAAAAAGAAAATACCTTCCTTGTGCTACTTGTTTTCTGAAGCACATTATAAGCTAGATGGCTATCAGCAGTTAGGGAGAATTTGTGCCTCTCAACAAGACGCTCACTTATGCTTGTAGAGCAGCATGCTCCGACTCCACCGTGCGTTCTTGTGTTTGGAGTTGGGCTGCTAATCATAAAATAAAATGTCGTAATACACTCAGGGAACAAGGAGTTTGGCTCCACTCTTGCAGCACAGCCAGATGCCTGGGTTTGCATTTACACTTCCAAGCAGGCTGACACCTCTGACTTCCAGTCTTCACCAATAAAAAGAGCAACTATGACCTCCCTGAAAGCAAAGCGCTTTCAGCTGCCTGGCAACCACAGCAGCCCTTCTCAGAAGGGCAGGAATTTAAAATACTCTTTATGTAAGGTATATTCATTAAAAATCAAGGACCAATAATATTTAAAACACAGGTATATTTCAAAATTCCTTTTAAATCAAGGCCACGCTGCTGAATGTATTTAATGATTATCAAAATCCACTTGACTTTTAAATCAGTGTGAACAATTCTGGCATGCCTTTAATTGTAGGGACGTACCACAGGACCAACACCTTGTTGATTCCCACTTCACAGAATTCCACTAATTAAATCAGCAGTTACATTAACCCAATCTGCTAAACTTATTTGATATATTTAAAGTCTGTCCTTTGATTCAGGTCTACATTACAGAATACAGTCTCCTGGCAATGTAATGAACCTTGTCATTCTCACAATTTATATGCTTTAACTATTGAAATCTTAGTCTGCAAATTTATGCTGGTTTACCAGAAGGGTCACTGTGAGCAGTAGACTGGATCTGCGAGGCCAGAAGTTCAAATAGTTAGAAGCTTCTGCTGAGCCTATGAACTGACACAGATTTACCGTAAGTGCCAGATAGCATGAATGGTCATTTTGGAAGTGCAGTAATAAAAAACATGTTCAGGATGGGGAAGGCACAAGTTGCTTTGTTCTTGTTGCAAACTCTGAAAATTCGTCTTAAAACAGTATTTTCATCTTGGTTTTTATACCAAGATTAAGTCCATGTGACAAAATAGAATTCAAATGATCACAAACATGAAGAAAGAACTTGGCAGGAGAAGTTTTATATGTTATCAGCTCCTGCAGATGCTTTAAAGGAGCTGCTGTACTCACATTAGGACACTGATCCAGAGTCCATGGATATGGATACAAAGGGAAGTTTTCCCATAAACTTCAAGGGACTTTGGATACAATTGCATATAAGACAAAATCACACTTATTAGTCAAACCTGGGGAAGACAATCCATAGCCTTTCAAAGGAGTCAAAGAGGTAACACAAAGGCTGGAACCTACAATTTTTTAGGAGTGGCATTACAGCTGAAGAAGGTGGTGAAAGATTTCAGCAAATTTTCATTTTTGCTGCAGTGCTAAAATCCAGTAATTACTAGCTAAAAGGAGAGTTGATGTTTCCCTTCCTTTATACAATTTTTTTTGTGCTAGAAACAGCAAAATCATTCTAGAAGGGGATGAAATTTTTGTTACAACTAGGTTAAAAAAGGAGCTCACTGTATGATGAGTTATCAAAAATTTCTCACATCAACAGTCAAAATGTCACAAGTTTTCATGAACCAATTATCTGACTTTTAATACACCAGCTCAGAAACTATATTCTGAATTTGAATTATTAAAGTAAATATGTACAATTAAAATTTCTGATTCAAAACTAGATTTAAATGGATAACCAAAATGTTCTGCTTATGAAAAAGTTAATATGGGATGCTTAGATTATTTCAAAACTCCTTCAAAAAAGAAAAAAAAATGATCTGGATATTCACCCATATCTTTCCAGTTGCAGCAATTCTCATTTTACAAATTTGAAGAAAATTCCTAAAAAAATGAGTTACTGAAACAGCTACTCAGAGCCTTTTTTTACTTTTCCAGATTAAACATAAAACTGTGAAGGGGGATTTTCTAAGGGGCTTTTTAATAGGCTAGTGAAGGAGAAAACATCTACATGTGCAAACTGTACCAGTTTATGTTACACAGTTTAACATAGGAGGTGATCTCACACAATTTAATTAAATCAAGATGAAATTCTGTGCTAGAGAACTGTTTAAGCTGAGCTGGCTGTAGCAAGTAAGTTGTTTTGTTTTAAGAGGATTAGTGTTTTAGTCCCTAAAATCATCTGATTGTCTGACTAAATATATGCATGATATGCCTGGAAATAACTACAGAGTAGTAACTACAGCTGGGCTGATAACCTAAACGGTTAAGCAGGGCTTTATACATTAATATTATTTTCTTATGGATGCAGCTGGGGCTCAGGTTTCCAAGGCATTTTATGAAGCACCCTGGGAATGGCAATCTTTCCTTCTCCTTCAATTTATAGCATGGAGATGCTTGCTAATGAGAAAAATAATCAAAGATCTGGAGGACTGAACTCTATCCATCCTTTAGGAATGAAAGCATGAAAATCCTTAATGATGCCACAGGCTCACATGCTAAAAGGATTGCAGATGATTCTAATTAATATGGACCATTCTGACTTTGTAACTGGCACGCACTGAAAAATACTGCCTACTTTCTAGGTCAGATATACAGACACTTGAAAGCAACTGCCAAATATCAGTCCCTAAGGTGTCTGCTTATGTTTATAGGCTAAAAAAAACCTGGCAGGGAGAGGCTTCAGATATCTAGAGATAAATACACATTTAATAGAAAGGAGAAGGCTTGTGGTTCTCCTTTTGCAGAGGCAAAAGGAGGGAAGAGACTGCAAGAACCTTGCCTTCCTCCAGCCTCCTATACTAACCTATGCAGGGCAAGCCATGATGTGTGCAAGCAGCTCAGCGCAGCCCCCCACACTGAGCGCCCACACTCGTGGAAGGAGGACCGGCCAGCCTGTCACTGTGTCTTATAAATGGGCTGGGGGTGGGAAGCGTCAGAGATTTGCAGCATCACTTTAAAAAGCAGCAGAGTTCCTAGGGCAAAGATAGCTGAGAAAGCCAGGGTCCCCCCAGGCAAGGGGAGGAGGCTGACACTGTCAGTCACTCCTTCACAGATGCCAGCATGATTCAGGTCAAGAAGGCTTAAGACACAATTTGGCCTCTAACACTATTGGAAACTGTAAGATAAAACACATGTGCCAAGAGATCCTGACGATGGTGTCATGGTAAATTATATGGGAAAAATCTAACAGCTGGGGTGAGTATTTCTGCCTTACCATGTAATGGCAAGCATCCCATACCAAGCCCAAAGCCACCAAACCAGAGTGGCAATTCCAGCATCCTACGGGTTATCCCATTTGCCTCTAGCAAGAAAATTCCTAAAAAATGAGTTCCTGAAACAGCTACTCAGAGCCTTTTTTTACTTTTCCAGATTAAACACAAAACTGTGAAGGGGGATTTTCTAAGGGGCTTTTTAATAGGCTAGTGAAGGAGAAAACATCTCCATGCGCGAACTGTACCAGTTTAGCTATGTTACACAGTTTAACATAGGAGGTGATCTCACACAATTTAATTAAATTGTTTCTCTTGAGTCTCCACTGTGAAAGACTCTGTACTACACAACAGTCTTCCAGAGTTACAACCCATCTTTTTCTGAATAAAACACCATTCAAGCGAAGGTCGCCATAAAGCAGTTAGTTTCCCGTGGTCTTTCCTGTAAGCTCCCTCAAAGTCTTTACATTGTTCTGTGCTTCCCTTTGGCTCAGCCCATTTATGAAATACATATGCCACTAAAACAGCCATTTAAAAGCCATTTTGTACATATAAACTGATCTTAAAAAAAAAACACCACAAAAAAATAAATCTGCTACTAATAACAGTTACGGCTGCTACTCCTGAGGCAATACAACACAGGCCCACTTGTGCTGGTTGCAGCTGAAGAAAGATCCCTATCATTTGTGAACGTGGCAACACAATGAAATGCTGGTAATGCAAAGCTGAGTGGCAATGACGAACCAGTGTCATTGCACAGAACCTGTCAAGTGCATTTACTTAATGATAAAGCAGCTAAGCCCTAGGCGATACAGTTACGTTATCAGTGGGTTTAGCAGATCTTACAGAAGCATGGTTTTGTTAATGTCTATGAGAGATGTTATACATCTACTACAACAATCCAACCTTCCCATATAAGTGAAATAGAGACCAGGATCCACCTTCTTCTTTTGCCTCCTTTATCTGTCTAATTAAACAGCAAAGCAGACATTTAAAAGGGAGAACGGCATTCTGATACCCTTTCTTCAGCTTGTCAATGTGTTATATTACTGGACTAGGTAAGGAGCTGTTTAAAAATATAACAGTGAAAATAAAAGCTGAGTTGCCGCGTCTGATTTTTCAGGAAAAATGCCTAAAAAGTACTGAACCTGAAGACTTTGGTGACATTTAGATACACTATTAAATAAAAACCTGTAAAACAGTAAATACAATAATGACATGTTCTGACTCACTCAGTGCTCAGATGCTCCAGAGCTACCTCCTTCCTTTTGATTGTATATCTGAGAAGCAAGAAATGTTTGTGTTTGAGTCAGACATGAAGCAATGCAGGATTAACACAAGTTTCATGTGTGTGTGTTTAGATATTGCATTATAAAGAACTCCTAATAACTATACAAAAATAAGTAAATAATATGCTGCAGAGAAAAAAGACTGGACTTACATCTGTTTCTCTCTGCACTGGGCCAACACAAACTGAGGGTGGACATCAACAGAACAAAAGAAAACATATCCTAGTGTATTTCTTTTTATACCTAAATGGCTCAAAGTGGCCATGGTAGATGGAAGCAGCTCAGAATCATGTCTGATGAAAACATACATGAATGCAGACTAATACTGTCAGCAAACTTCAAAATTGAGTAAGAGAGAAGAAGACATGCTCTTGACTCTATCAGTAAGGACACCCAACTTAATGTGACAGCTGCTACTATGTCCTCTGGGATACAACAGGGAACACATTCAGAGGTCCCAGTAACCGCAAGATGAACTGACATAGTGGGCAAAATATTACACCAACAGCCAAAGCCAAAGGTGACATTGTCCTCAGAGAAAAGTCCTTCAGCATTACAGGCAGCTGTTCTATTTCTAGGATTGCTCATGTACTGTATTTTATCTACAAATAAAAAAACCCACAGCGATGATGAGGCAATCAGGATTCCAGAGTGGTCTAACTTCCGTGGCATATTACTGCTACAAAAATGGCATATTACTGCTACAAAGTCTCTCTGAGAAATCCAATTTCCCTTTATTTTTTCTTTTCTTTACTACCTGATGCTATGCTCAAACTCATTCTCATTGGAAATTTCATTAAATATTTACAGCTTCATCTAAATAAGGACTAACCCTGCTTTACTGCAAGTAAACTTCATACACTGCAGGAAGCTAACCAATTTCAGTGCATCAAACACATCTCAAAAACCGTGATATGAATGGAATGACAACATAATTCAGGGAAGAGACATTTAAACTAAGTATTATGTAGTGCTCTAATCCAACTAAGAACAACAATTACAGAATGAGTATCTGTAGCCAGCCAAACACACCCAAACCAATGGACTGAGATAAATAGTACAAAATAATCCACCCTGCATTATTTTACAGCAGATAAAACACCACATTGAAATAACCATCTTCTGAAAGAAGCTACCAGAAGATGAAGAATGCTTCCTACCACCTTTGTCTTTATGGAAGCCCACAAAATAATCAGGTATCTAAATGTATTGGCAGCAAAGCACGCAAGTTAGAAAGTAAAAGAGCACAGATGAAGCTGTTGCAGAAAGAAAGGCAACCATTAATCTTTACATGTCCAAGACAGCTGAGCCTGATGCACTTTACTGAGCAGATGGAAGGTGGGAAACCTTATACGCAGCCTAATGGGATTCTCATGTTCCAAAATCCACAGAGGGAAGTGCTGCACGCATGGGACTTCACCGCACGCACACACACACAACCCAGCTCAACAATAAATGGGATGCTACTGTGTGACCTACCACTGTGGGCAATGAAGCTAGCTGGGAACATATAGGAGCAGTGAAGGATACAAGGAAAAAATGGGCCACACAGAAAAATCACACCTTGGTCCACAAATGGAACTCCTCCAAGCGTGCAATTCACCAGGGTGAACACATGGGCAGCCTGTGGGTAATAAAAGAATACATACCAATGCAGGCTAGTATTAGCACATGAAAGCTACTCAGCTACTCAGCTGGAAGAAGCGCATCCTTCCAGCACAGACGGATTACTGCTATCTTACGTTGAGCTGGCATGCAAAGCACAGGCTGACCCTAGTGCACTGGCTCTGCCTGTGACAGAGTACTAGGGCATTTCCAGGGCCCTAATGGAAAAGCTCTCTTTTCCAGCACTTTTTTCCTCAGCCCACAAGACCCAGTGCTGCACTGCCTGGTTCTGAAGCACTCTGCAGGGTTTGTCTTTTTGTACTCCCACAGATGACACAATCGTGCAGTTCATGGCTGTGAGTGCTGAGAATGTAAGATTTATGAAAGTCTAAGGCATGTTGAGTAGTAAAATATGCTTCTCCGTGGGCACTGTTTCATGACGGTTGTACTATAATAGCTAGCATCCTCTCTGGCAAACTAAGGTAGCAAAAGTTCAGGGTATCTGCTACGGAAGGCTGAGATTCATATAGTTATTATGAAGAAGCTCCATATTAATAGCCCCAAGTTTGTGTTTCACACCATGCTACAGCACAGGAACTCTTGGCAAATACCTTTACCTCAGCCCCTTTCTTCACAACATCTACTCAAACCTAGTTAGCTGAAATCTACGTTTCAGTTGTGCGTGTCTGTATAAGCTGACCATCAGCAATAGGACACTGGGTATCAACAAAATGCTTACAAAATACTAAACAAAAGAAAATACTTATCCTGAAAGAGCCAAGCATACTCTGTTCCAAGGAGAATCCTCATGGGATCCTGCAACATTGTCTTGTGGAAAATGAGTCATGTCTGAACAATCATAACAGAAGCCCCTGTGAACTAATAACCTAGCTATCGAGAGACAGGTATCTGCTCAGGCTGTGATGTCATTTTCCTGTACTACCTGCGTAGCACAAGCAACACAGCCATCAGAAAAGTGAAGCAGGATGTGCAAAGCCATGTGAAGATATGCAAGTTTCTCACTGTGCAACAACAGGGCTCTAAAGAATTGTTCAGAGCAGCCTGATAAACTAAGAGCAGCATAAACCAAACCTATTAAGCCCACAGTCACGGTAAAATCTTCCAGGATCAAAGTATAACATGCCTCTGGCCTACCCAGAATTGATCTCTAAGACCACCAAAAAACCCTCCTTGGTTCTCCCATCCACCTGTCCAACTGAAAGCATTCAAAGAAAACTGACAGTAATTTCTAGCACTGTTATTCATCTAACAGCTGTTCATTCTTATAGTTGCTGCCATGGCTCAGGGGGAAGCTGGAACGCTCCTGAAACTTAGTGTTATCTCTAGTGAAAAGGCTATGACAAATAGCAATGCGGTACTAAAGATCAAGCAGCAAAAAACCCCATAGAAATCTGCATGACACAGGACAGAAATGGTTCCATAATTTGGTGCTGTTACACAGTCTTCCCCTTACCTTCTCCTAATAAGCTTAATGGCATCTGGGAAAAGACAGCATAGCTGTAGCTATTGTGCTGGAGATAATGGACAATGGTCCTGCAGGATAGCAGCACTACTAGTCTATAGATCAATCGTATGGCAGAAGGGACCATTGTGACCATGCAGCTTTTCTTCCTGCGCAACAATAAAGCTGTATGACTTTTCTGAATGAATTACTGTTTGACCTATTATCTGCCTGTTGGGCAGGCACATTATCCTGAACAAGCAATGGCCAGTGATAGAAGATCCAGTAGAGTCTTTAGGTAAATTGCTTCAGTGATTAATTTGTCTCAGCGTTAAGTTTTTACAAAGTTTTTCTGGTTTTATATTTGTCCAGCTTCAATGCCAAACACTTTGCTGCTCTTACACATTGCCTGCTGGAGCCCTTTTGCTCCCCATATAACTACCACACTTGGTGAGCAAGTTACCAGTTAGTTTTCATCTTGCAAAGTAAGATTGAATGAGGTCTGCGATTCCAAGATAACAACTTCTTAACGTTGTTCAAACTCTGCAATTTATCATTTGTCCTTCCTGAAAACTGGATGTCAGAAACTTGGATTTCTGGCTAAACTACGCTCACTTCTCTGTAACAACTCACAAGTGCTTCCCAATCAAAACATACCTCAGATACACTTGGTGATATGGGGACCCACAGATTAAGTCTGACAACGACAAGAAGTGCCAACAACTCACGGAAGTATAAATCCAATCTAGTTCTGCATCAGAAACTGCTGCTTCAAATGGGAATGTACAAAGATCTCTTGCTTTCTTCAAAGCTTTCAGCAGGGCCTCTCTCCTATAGTGAACCAAAATCTATGACTTAGCAGCTTTTTGCTTTTTTTTAAAAATATCCGTATCTTCCTCTGGAGAACACTTCAGTAATGAGCAATACGATGGCATGCAGGATTTCTGCCAGCTTGTGCGAGCTCATTATTTCTGCAGCAGTGTTAGCAGCAACAACAGACCAGCCGTGATCTCTGAGACTGGGGCATTAGCAACTTGGGAACTAATCTGCTCTCCTCTTATACCTGTGCACAGTCTAGTGTTGTACAGCAAATTTGTAGCAGAATGAGGAAAAAGGGAAGATCTTACAAACACAATGGCATGAGAGGGTATTCAACAAAAGTGCTCTATCACAGAGAGCAAAATGGAAGGATACATTAAAATAAACTAGAATAACCTTGCTTATACAGATAAACAAGCATTCATATGTGCAAGTCAAAATAAGTCAGAAGTATGGTCTAGGCATCTCAGACTGCAGACAGCTGAGGTGGTTTCATCTTGTTTAGTCACAGTGATGACAGGTCTACCAACATCCTTCTCTCCGAGTTTGCTCTATCATCACACATGCAAGCTTGAGTGTACTTGTTCACACAAACACACACTGCACCCTGTGATAAACTAATTTAACTAATTGCCACCCAATACTATCCACAGGTTACAGAGATTCCCCAGGGCCTAGATCAGACATTATTGAACTTCCATTACCGCAAACCAGTCATTCCAGGCAAACATCTGCAAGTGACCTTCCTGGCACGCAACACAGCCCTTTCAATACCAGAGAGGATGGCAAGCAAACTGGTGGACTACACACAAGGTCTTGGGATTTCCACTGAATTCGTGGCATGGCTACAAAAAGCCAGAAAATGGATCCAAAATGAAACCCCACACTGCAGTATGTTGTGAGCTTTGAAGACAACAAACTCCATTCTCCTCTGTAAGGACACGTGGTCGTGTGCTTTCATTGCTTGCTGCTGACAAAGAGCCGAAGTGCTAGCATAGGTCACAGCAAAATAAATTCTTCCAGGGGCATTTCACTGCCTTAACAGTAAAAAAGTTACACCATTAAGTTTAGAAGAAAGCCAGGAATTTAGAAGTCTCCAGCCAGCATTGTCATAGCTTCATGTAGGACTGCGGGAAAAAACTTTATCCCGAACTGCAGTCTATAATTCAAATTTTTTTTGTTCTGCTTAAGGTACAGTACTTTGATTTGCTGAAGTTTACTGCATTTATTTATGAAGGTACCATTACACTATTTTCTGTGGTTTGAACTGCTATCTTACAGGCTAGGGCTTTTCTGCTTGACAATCTCAATTTTGTCACGAGGGCAGACCTGGGAGAAGGGCTGAGCAGACATCAGCAGCAGCTGTGCCACCTCCACATCACAACGGACAGTGTCTGCACCCGGCTGAAGGGGGACACAACACACTTTCAGCTTACAGAAGTGTGATTTTTCTAAGCAGAAGGCTGGTGTGGTATGAAATCTGGTGACCCGAAGCTCTGTCACATTACCGTTTATGTCTGTAGAGGAATAGTGTCTGCTCCTGAGTACTGTTACCTGCAGAGAGCAATCACTGTGTTATCAAGCCATCAGCAGTCTTGGCTCACAGATTTGGGTGGGCTGGCAGCTCAGCTTTACGTTGAATTAGTGTGATACAAAAAGAGCTATTAAGACCTATGTTTTACATTTCTCAAATTATACAGCAGAGTTGCTTCATCTCTTCTTACTTGAAAATATGCTCCTTTACCAGCACCATCCTCTTTCTTTTCTACTCCAGAGTAGGAATTATTTTGAGTTTGCCACTTCATTTCCTATTTCAGCCATACAAACAAAGATAGGAAGGTTGCTCTTGTGCCCACCCCTTACACACGCCCCACCACCCCTTTCCGACAAGAAGAGAGCTGCTGCCCTCCCACTCGGCATGAAACTCTCTGATATCCAGTTTCCAATGCGGAATTGCCAGTGGGTCCCGGGGTGTTTCAGCCTGTTTCGGCACGAGCTCTTCCCTGCACTGCGACGAGCAGCCATGCAAGAACCTGAAGCAGCCTGGCATTACACCTGGGAGGACTTCAAAGGGGACTGGTCATGTGAGCAAAAATAACTCACATGAGTAAAAGGTTCTACCACTGGGCACTTCCCCCTGTTTTTAGTGTATTTCCACACAGAATGACAGCTTTTGGTAGACCATTTTAGAAGTGTAAATTCAGCTCTTGCTTCCAATATGAGGTTTGGGGCTCATAGCTTAAGATCTGCTTGCTGCATACATTTATTTATCTCACATCTGAGACCAGTCTTACTGGATGGTAACACACAGTGGAAAATGCAGGAACAAAAGTACACATTAGATACAGCATGTTCTCATTTACAGAAGCAAAGGTAAAAATGGGGAAGTTAGAGCAAAGTAAAAAAACCCCACATTTATTCAACGCTATTGACTCTGTGTCTTACCTTCCTATGGGTCCCAGATCTCCCGAGTCCTGGCTGCCTGCATCACTGGGTGTGCTCACTGATTTCGAAGAGGGAGACATAGGGGTTGGGACTAAATAATGAAAATAACAGGTATCCCATGTTAACACATGCAGCGACTGCACTGATGAAGAGCAGTGTCAGACAAATCAAAACCAATGGACCAAAATGATAGTGGATGAATGAGTAGGAGAGTTTGAAATGGTGAAAGCAAATAAGGAAGGAAAGAAAAAGAAAAGGAAGAGAGTCAAGTGAATTTTAAGTCTTTTGGAAGTGTTAAAACTGACATGAACTTAGACAGGACTGAAAGCCCAACGGGAATCTAAAGCTAAAGAAGATATCTGTGGAAATAAAATAGCACGTGTTTTCTTCAGTATAGTTTCAAGTTGACTTGCAGAAGATTTTAAAGGTATGAAGAAATATCAGGCGCTTGCCTCATCAAAAACTAAGTGAACTCTTCTGGTAAACTCACGTAGGCAATAGAACAAGCATACTTTCCAAATTCTGAATTTAAATCAAAAGCCAGTGTCCACTAGATATGGTCTAAGGCTGCAGTGTGGAAATGACATCAAAAATAAAAGCTAAATAAGAAAATCCAGCTAAGTTAAAATCATTTCCCAAAGATGGTAAGAATACACATTAGTTTGCTTAGTGACCATGTTTTCTTAAGTAATTTAAGTCATATAAAGTTTCTGGTTTGGGTGGGACATGATTTCAACACTCAAGGAAAAGTTTCCCTTGGTTTAGGATACTATTTGCCCAAGCTCTAGAAATGATTTTGTCTTTGGCTTGCCAGGGCTTTTGAAGCATATTTCATGCAAAGGCAGTCTTGTTTCCTGAAACAGGAAAGGAAGTTCATAGCTCAAGGTCAGCCCGAGTTAAAGCTCTTCAGCAAGGAAAATAATAAATAAAAAAGGAAAAATATCCTGATTTCTTTTAAAATGGTTTCTCAAAAACATTTAAAATGCAGACATGGCTCCAGTGAAGATTTAACGCAAATATTCTTCAAAGCAGCCACATTGAATAAAACACAAAAAGGGGTTTTAATGTAAGAGTGAAGTTTCCCATTTGGTTTAAATCATGTGCATTTCCTTTTGTAGATGTAACAGAATAAAACTTTAAACTATTTTGTTATGCTCCATAATGTATAATGACAGACCTGTCAAGAGATTCGGATTTTCCATGTGGTCAAACATTTCATGCAGATTGTCTCTACAGACTGTCACAGAAATGACTGCAGCATGAAAAGTGAATTCATCTTCGTGACAGCCCTTTGGCAGGTTACAGGTATGTCACGGTTGTTTATGTATTCCATATTCACAGTGGGATCTGGGTATCATATGTGTATATGAAGGCAGAATTAAAGCCTCCTTTGTATATTAATTGTGAGTGTATATATGGGGAATGAGAGGGGACGAGATACTATTGTGTAACTAAAATGAATCATATGTGAATTTTCATGTTCTTTTGACAGTATCAAACACAAAATAGCTAAGATATGAGAATTTGCTACATGAATATATGTGTTTAATTAATATAATAAGGAAATACATCCTCATTTTTAGATAAAAAAAGAGTATTTTAAATGCTAGAACATTAAAAATTTATGTGATTTTATAATATCACAATACAATTTAGAAAATGTATTTTACGATAAATAAAAATAATCTAACTGCTACTTTTCAGACAGTTCTTCTGAAGTTCTATTTAAAAGCTTCAGTCATTATATCATAACTTATAAAAATAGTAAGTTTTCTTAATAAATGTTGCTTGATGCAAGTTATGAATTCAAATCCCAATTCAGAATGTCACAATCTACTTGCATATGCACCCAAGCATGTGTATAGGGTGCTTTCCTAAATCAAGGTTTCAGTATTCTGTCAAATTTGGAGTTTCTCCTAAATATTACAGGTAAGAATATCTAGGGTAAAATCTAGATTCAGCCCCAATAAATTTAATGACAAGGTTTGATACCTCTGGAGGGGCCAGTATTTCAGCTAAAACAGTGAGAGTGATTCTGGATTCAAGAGAGAAGGAAGCACAGGAAGGAAATTTCTCACTTTACGGCCACCCAATAAGCGAGACAGAACTTAATCAAGGTAACCCATATTCAGATACCGTAAACTTTGCCATGTGTATTTTTAAACCAAGGACTTCAGATTCCAGAACTGAAACATCAAAACCAAAACAGAGGTTGAGCTCATGAAACCAGAGCTAAAATCTACAATAATGATCTGATGATAAGCTTTTTGCTATTTGTGATTTGTCTTTTTATTTTCCCTCTCCAGTTTTGCTTGATTTTAAAAGAAAATCAATAGGAGTTCCCACTCCTCGCTCCTCCTTCCTTAGCAAACGATTAATCTGAATTTTTGAAACAAAACTTGGGACTAATGAAGTACAGCATTTATAGTAATATTTTGTGGGTCATCAGGGAGATGTGAGAAAAGATAAAACAGTCCATCAGAAAAGAAATCACTGCTGCTATGCAAACCCAACCTGCATTATGTTCATAAGAATTTCCTGGAGAAATGAAACAGATGTTTTTGGCAATGACAGGTATTCAAAATGCCATGAGCTGGTATATGTGAATGGTATGGCAGGCATTCAAACAGAAGAGTTCACTTCACTAATACAGCCAAAAATCAAAAAAGCCAAGCATGCTTTAATAGAAAGAACACATTCATTGTGGCAGAGCTGAATGCTTTACAGTGTGCTTCTCTTAAATACCTAGAGGTGGTTCTGGGGATATACCAATGCTCTGTAACAAAGCTTCTGTCTCTCTTCTTTTGCGGTCTAGGTCAGAATCTTCCTGAGCTGGCTCCTTTTTTTGCTGTAGATCAGCCTGATTTAAAACAAACAGAAAAGTTTCATCCACATATAATCAGCTCTAGCAATTACACGCGTGGAAAATATTTATATGCACCACTGCTTAGGTACACTTTGAAATTCACTTAGATATATTCAGATAATTTATACTGTATATATATCAATAACAATATTTTTTTCCCTGAATACATGGGAAAACTGAACTTTGCAAGGTCTTACAGCACACCAATGGAAATCTTCTGCCTCTCATCAGATGCAACTTATTCAGCTAATATGAAAGCTAACCATAGAATAATAGATATCATTACCCTGAATAAAAATAGCCCTTTCCTACTTCCTCCAAGATCAAGGAATAAAACTCCATTGGACTTCAGTGATGTAGCTTAAGGGCCTATACATTTTGTCCCAAGCACTTGTTGGCAATAAAAATCCTTTCTCATAAACTTCAACATCTAACAGGAACAAAGGAGAGGACTAATGTGTCTAGGTTATCGGCAGCCCTGGGCACCAACAGCCAAAACTAATGGTCCACAAGACCGTTCCCTCTTTGCTTAGATATCTATACCTCCTTGGAGCTTCCACACATCAGCCTCCTCCCCCTCTGGTCTACTGGGACCTAGAAACAGGAGGAACAACATCATCTGCATTAGCCTAAATCCCTTGTATTTGGCTTGTCATTCCTCAATTTAGTAGGGTGAAAGGAAAACATCGATACCCCAGCCTAGTGGTTAGATCACTCCACTGAAAGAAACAGGCTTGCAGTCCTCCCAAGCAGATGAGGGAACTGAACCCATGTCCCACTTTGTAATCTAGTGCAGTAATCAGTAATGCAAGTAAAACAAAATGCAAGTGGTCATGTCTATCATTTTGTCATGTCTTAAACACAGCAATGCCAGCACAGTTCTTATAGAGAATATCTGGAGGCATCTGCCTCTATACTTTGGACCCTAAGGCTGCAATTAGATCAGCTGACCCTATCTAGCCTTCACACAGAGAGGTTTTCCTTTCTGCTGAAACCAGAGAGTGCATCACAGGAGACTCCCGCAGTGCCTCAGCCTGGTGTTGATGTTGCTGTTGGCACAACAAAAAACCTTGAAGTTCAGAAGCATCTCCATGTTCTCCAGTTCGGACACAGGCAGGATGCAGAAGAACATTACTTTTACAGACAAAGTTCAGGCATATCCCTGTGCTCAGCTCTCCTCATTAGCTAGCCTGAAGTATCTCACAGTACGTAGGGTTGTAGACAACTCTTCACACCAGTGTGCATGGCTAAGCACCTAAGTGAATGTTAGATCTCACTCCTGGAGGCCATCAGGCATCCCAGTGCTCCCCGCTTATGGCACCACAGTTAGGCACTGCAGCATAACCCGCAGAGCTGGGTGTCCCGAGCTGGATCTGGCTATTGGGGCCAATGGAAAGTTCCAACCACCACAAGATCTCCACGAGGCATAAAATCAGAGCCAGGGGACAAAGGAAAGGACTTAATAGCTTCCTCAAGTCATTAGCTTGGCTCCCTTCCCTCTAATTCATTAACAGGCTAGTAATGAACACTGAAAATGTCAACATTTAAAGTTCTGCTTACCGAGGACTCCCCTAGTGACACCAGGAGCCTCACTTGGGTGTGTGTGTGGGGGTGTGTGTGGGTAGTGTGTGCTGGTAATTGCACAAAAATGGCTGAAATGAAACAAGATTAAAACAGCGAACACTGGAATGCTGATTTCTTGGATCACATCACATTTCCACAGTAATTCCATGAAATTCATGTACAATATTAAAGTGTCAGTTTAAAAGGAAACCAGTTATTAGTAAAGGATAACAGGTGCTTTAAACTATAGTAAGTGTTGACATTTGAAGGAAAGGAAACATAATCACTTAATGCTTCTCTGACTTTGCATGAAAATGAATATCCACTCCCTGTCAATTCTCACCTCTATTCCGCTAAGTGACTGAATAAAAAGAAGTACAAACCCCTTAATGAAAAACCTAATGCATATTTTCAAGGACAAATAAACTAATATGTCAATCAAATTTTAACAGAACTGAAAGATGCACCCATGCCAGAAGATGAAAATGCAATTGCAATTATGTTTTACTTTACTGGAGAATAATAATTGTAAATCTGTTACCTTAGCTAGTAATCAAACTAGTCTTCAGAGTACAAAAATACATATTTAGATTGTAATGGCTTGAAAAAAATATGAGCCCTCTTTCTGTCTTTCCCCACTCTCCACTCCCTTTCCATTGAAGGAGAGTCCAGGAAAAAGCGTTGTGGCAAACCAATTTTTCTTTCTACACACACATACACATCATGTTGTCTAAACTGTTGTCATCTGACAGTGCGTTGGTTTGAAAAGCAATTCCTTCACCCCAACTTTCTTGACTAAAAATAAGCATTTTGATTTTAAGGTTAGACTGATGTGAGTTTGAGAATCTCATTCCACATGACAGATACCTGGGGGTATACAATACGGAGATGTCAAAACCTCAGCAAGCCCTTTGGGCAAGTATGAGCTATCTAAAAGGCATTTTTGCATATTTACCTCTTTCTTCTTCCTTTCTTCCTCCTTCCGTTTCTTTTCTTCTCTTATCTGAGCCAAGCGCTGCTTTTTGCGCTCAAGTTCTGCTTTTAAATCACTTTTGTCTGACATCTCGACTCTGCTGGGAAAAAAATTATGGAAACCAAGGTGAAAACAGAATTAAATGTTTTCCCTATTTACTGAAAAAAGATACTGAATTATATCAAAAACAGGGCTTCTAATATTGCTACAAATATATTTCTACAGAAATGCTGGCCCTTGGACTATACTGACATTGTAGAAAGCAGGATGTTTGTTTCACAGTTTTTATTTCAAGAAATTATACCAGAAAATCACTGAACATAGAATATATTTTCAAATGACCTTTCTTAGAAAACTACCTTTGTGAAGCAAACACATTTCTGCCTGAAGTTCAAAATAATGCTTTAATGCTTTTACACACTGAAGCTAACGTCCTTTGATTTTCATCAGCTTCAGCAGCTCTGCCGGACTGTGGGTCCCAGATCCACAAATGGATTTCAATTTTAAGTACGAGAACAAAATCTGTCCCAAACAGTCCCATCCATCTTAGACAAGTAATAATTTTACTCACAAAAATTGGAAATATGATAGCTTTCATTTCTGCAGGTGCCTTGAATGGCTGCCATCCCAGGGTCGCCGCTGTTCCACTGGTATAGCTCCACGCAGACCACCAGCTCAGTCTCAATACCCTTCACATATTCACCCCTCCAGGGAGAACTCTCACCAAGCTATGGGCTGTCCTGCACGAGAATCTCCTCCATCTTTTGCAGGGAAAGCTGGGCCATTCCCCCAAAAAGCCGCAGGTGAGCACACAACCAGGCAACCCAGCACACCTGAGCTTCTCTTTAACAGAGCAGCACATGGCTCCACCAACAGCCTCGTGCCCAGATCACCTTTCCAAGAAGCAGGAGACATGTCTAATATTCCTGGTTTGACTCCAATCACACAAACTTGGCAAAAGCATTTCTTCTCTGCTACTGAAAGGCCTCCTTCACCACTTAGTCTTAAAGACAGTTCTCTGGAGGACAGTGATATGAAGCCATGTTCACTGCTGGCACTTTAAATCTCACTTTCAACCTATGCTGCTGTTACGTGAGCCTTGAAAATGAAGGGTAAAGAGATATGAAGTCACATCATATAGAAATAGAGCCAGATCTCTAAAGAACATACGATACCAATCTTTCTCTACAGTTTTAAAACCCTGCCGGTGTTACACAAATCCATAACTTAAGTCACAGATAATTTATTTGTTTTGTAACATCACAATCATTATGAGCTGTCATCTAACTGTATCAATACTGATTTTCTTATTAGCACTTTATTTCAGACAGTCCTAATATAGACATTCATGGAAAGAGTTAACTGTGCCTTTCCTATTAATTCACACATCACTGACAACGTCTACCACCGCAACCCAAAATCGATCAGATCAATGGCAGTGCCATGTATATGCAATGGAAGTTTATTGTTTGCTTGATGCAGGGGAAATTTAAATGGCAGCTCTTCGTTAATATAATGAGAACTCCACCCACAACACTGTCTGGGTGGGTGGATGACCAGAGAGTAAATTTATATGCTAAAAATTATATGGCAGTTTCACCCATCATGAATTCCTCTGCAGTCATCAGCTTCCTCCTAAAAATGCTAAAAGCATAATTAGCCCATGATATGGAGGATATTGCCAACCAAACATCACCTGCACATTAAATGCAATCTTGGCCCTAAATGCTTTGTTGTCTTCACAAGCACTTTCCTTTAATTAAATAAAAACAATATTCGGAATCAGAAGAGGAAACAATTCAGTGAAAATGGCAGGCATAAAAGCAGCGTGAGGAATGCCAGAGGAGCCAGCGCAGCTGTACCTGTGTGTGCACCATACCATGGATGCTAACATTTCCCAGTCAAACTTCCAGCTCAGGCCCACCAGCAGGAGTTAAACCAGTCCAGCTCACACTGTCAGACTCTGCACTTCAGCAGAGCTGCCCGTCCTGGCAAGGTACCTGCAGTCCTTCCAGGGCCTGGGAACTCCCGGTTCAGCCCATAACCTACAGTAAATGGTATAGCTGGGAAGGATATTAAACTGCTGACAAACTGGGTGCTCTGGCTCTATGCAAAGGACCATCATTTCTTTATTCCTCCATCTCTCTGGTCCTATTCATGATGATAACATTTCCAATTTGAGAAAGAGAAATCAAAACTGTCAAAAAATTGCATTTGATACCAAGCAAACTAAGCACTAGCACCTCAAACAACATTAATCTGTGTGATCAGTTGACGTCAGCGAGCTATTTTGTACACGAGAAATGCCCGGAGAAGAAAACAAGCTTTCTAATGGCAGTGCAGGTAGTATTTTGCCTACCAATCTGCTCAGGATTTGTGAGTCTCTCTCAGATATGGCTGAAATCCCATTTGAAGTCATTTTCCTAATCTGTTGCACACATTTGAATTCTCATTGTGAAGTTCCCCCTCAGAGCCCTCCAGACTAGATAGAGGTTTTGCATCCTTTTAGTTCTGCAGTTTGGCAACAGAGAGCGAGCTCCTGTTTCTGTGCAAAAAATATGCAAATGTGTTTTAAGGCTCACGACAGAAGCCCTGAGGGTTTGGCATCCCTTTCAAGCTGTTCGTCAGATATCAATGAATGGCTTTCTAAAAATTCGTTCCCTTCATGTCAGGGAAGCTAACTAGCTTTCCCTGATTCGAGCATCAGCGGTTTAGTGCCTGGCCCCTTCTTTACAATGCCCTAGTCAGGGTAATCAAATCCTATTATAAATTTGCCCTATTTTTAACAAAACAGATCTTATATACAACAAAGATGATGATTAAATTTCCTTCAAAGAATGTTGCCAGAGCTGTTACAGAAAGAAATTTATCTCAAGTTACTTTCATCCTGCATATATTATAGCCATGCCTTAGCCCCCCAAACAGCTTTCCAACCTTCACACTGGCCATTTACAGTTTTAGCACGAATTGAACACCAAAGGTGTGTAACCACCTTTCTCAGATGTCAGCAAGTCAGGAGTGCGCAAGGAGGTGAGCGTACTCATCACTCTGCTTGGCATTAACCATGGAGTTAACACTCTGTATTCATTACTGGGAACACATTTCTAATAATTGCTATTCTGAGTGCCAAAGGGCATGCCACACCAAGAGAGATAAAGGTAAACAGTAAAAAAGATTTATTTCTAACATCCACTGTGGTGCAGATGACAGCCTGAGGCTTATGTACAACTTAATCTTCTCCACCCTGGGAGAAGGCAGTGGTCAGAGGGAAACAGTAAGGAGCACATTTTGTAGTAAAGCAATTAAATCACCTATCTGGGAGAGGAACGCATAGGAACAAACACACTGAACACTGCATTAAATGTAGAAACAGTTCTCATAGCAGGGCAGCAGTGTATGGCTCCCTTCTTCAAGGGAGGTGCATAATCTTGGATCAATTTTTATTTTGCTTGGCCCAGTTTTACTGTCAAGTGATACAGTTTTAAAAGGAGAGAGACCTCCCTCTCCAGAAGAGCTTACCACTCATGTACTAGCACATGTTCTTGAGATGTAGCAGGATACATGGATGTGAACCACCGTGCACAGAGAGCACTTGCCTGCACTTCTAATACTCTGAGGAAATTCTCCTTTCTTTGACCTACTGGAGAGAGGAGCCTGCTCCTCTCGGCAAGACTTTCAATGAAATGGCCTGTTCTATTTCAAGATGTCAGTTTTCCCCATATGCAATTAAACATGCCTCAGAGTCCCTTCTTAGGCTTGGAGATACAGCCCTTTCCACTTGCACATCAAAGGTTGCACACCAGATCCACCAGGGTGGCAGCCACCTGGGCACATGGAAATGCAGCACCAAGGCTTCCGAGGACTGCGTTCTGGGGCTTCACCACCTGCTGGGCCTATCTCACTCAGTCCCGATGCCCACAATGTAGATACAGAGCTGTCCTTACCATCGATGCAGGTAAAATCAAATGAGTCTGGGTATCCTAGGATGTGATCCTGCTTTTCTTCAAGCAGACAGCTAAAAGCAGTTGAAATTAAGTTTGCCCCAAAGCCACCTGTTCCTCTCCAATGATGCTGAAGCGCCCTGGGTGATCAGTTAAGTTCTAGAAATCTCCACTGTAAATGTCTCAGACTGGGTGAGAAGAACCCTGCCCTTAATACGCTCCCAGCAGTTCCTTTTAGCTTGTCAGTGTATGGAACAGGATCTCTGAAAGCCCATTTACATTAATCCTAAAATAATAACGGTGTTTGCACAAACTTCTCTGCTGTACAGAACTTACACAGAACTACTCCGCTAAGCTTATCACACAGGCAGTAACATCCCACAACCATTTCATTAATGGCAGCGGTAAGCACAAAAGCATGGGAGATGCAAACAGCATTTTACCCTCAAATGGCTTAAAAGCCATGCAAGTACTTTTATAGGTACAAGCCAGTTAGACTTACTACAGTTTTATAATAAGCTATAAGGTCTTTATCAATCATCAGTATCACAATATCTGAGCAGATATTTTTTCAAACCATTTATATGAGCACTTAACAGCAGAAATAGTCACAGGCACCTAAAAAGGTTTACTACAACTGCAGAACTAATAAATTGATACTTATCAGGGTAATAAAAACACAGAGTTAGACGTGCAAAGAGTGACAAGACACATATGTCGCTTGGACTGTAGGAAAAAAGCACAGAGTGCCCAATGTATAATGAATAAACCAAAACCAAAGACAAATAAAATTGTAACAGGGCACCTCTTTTATAAGTAGAAAAATAAAATAAGATGTAATATCTCCCTCCTCCTAAAGCCTGTTCTTTGTATCTCCTAGAATAGCATCTTGTCTGTATGCTATCACTGAGCCCATCTAAAAGAAAATCTAAGTTTCCAAATCTGGTAGGAGACAAAAAAGCCTACAGATTTTATTGCTTTTTGCTGTTTGAGGGATTTTTGTATGCTGTTCATTCAGTAGGCTGCACTGGAGTAGAACTGTACTCATCACTTCATAAGCCTCAAAGTCTTTCCTGTTTTGCGACTTCTTATGTTGTCCTTTCCATTATCTCCACTGCAACTACCAAAGGGGTGCATTAAATACTGTTACATATGGCATTAGTCATCCTATATAACTAATTAGGAATAATTGATTCATTAATACACTGTTCTAAAATAAATAGGCGGCATCTAGTACTTGTAGATGCTATACATGTATTATTCGTATGCCTTCATAAAAAGCCAGTTACTCTTGAGTCCAAAACTGCAAAACGTCTTTAGTTTGAAAGGCAAATGAAGCTACACAGTAAAATACATTACTCAGCGATTTTTGGTTTTAAAGAATGGTCTTACAGAGTGAGAGTACTATTACTATTGAAACTATTACATATGGAGTTTTCTACTGGAAAAAACAATTTATTTCTATTATGTACCATATTTGACTCTATTTTGTACAAACTAACACATTTCCTACAGTTAGTAATATCATACATTCTTACAACAGAAAAAAAATCCCATGGGATCTACCTATGACTTTTACAAGTGTAAAGTGTCCATGCAAAGTATGAAATTGTACAAAGCAGATAAATATCTTTGGTCTGCAAGAAAGCAGAGGGAGCTGTTACCCTAGCATAAATGCATTCTAACTCATGGTATTCATTTGAAAATAATGTTTGAAACACACTTCAAATGGGCAAGAGGGGCTAGAATCATCTCCTTGCCAGCAATTTTTAAGTAAACATGAGTACCTTTTTCCATCATGCATCAGAATTTGTACTTTACTTCAGTTGAATATCATAAATACTTTTGCTAAATAGGCATATCAACGTTTACAAGATCGCAACAATGGGCAAATATTTACAGCTGCAAAAAAATTAGCATTTGCAATATTTTAAGGAATCTCCTGTGTGATGAATCCAGGGAAACACTAAGTAAAATTGGAGAGACTAAGTATTTTTTTCTACATAACCTTGAGGCAAAACAGTCAGGCTTTTTACACTGCATCTGTGTATTTATCTATAAATAAAAATGGTTGTTAAGTCTTAGATTTCAGGGAATGTAACATTTTTATCCTTCAGTTTCTGAACACTTCTAGCAGATGGGCAAAGGTCTTGTACTTTGTTCTATAAAGGTTTACAAATCACATCATTCAGAGATTCGGTTCTGTGCTTCCTCCTGGTTGCTATGCAACAGGTCAGTGCATCTCCAGCCTATTTATTTTGAGGCTGACAGGGTGTAAGATATGTACCCACAACTACTCAATTATACATCCCTTTCAATCTATTACCATTTAATCTTTTCACTCTTTTTCTTTCATAATGACCCTTCTACAACATGAACTTGGCTACAGCGGAATTACAGGGCCCCTACAAAGCAGCGTATGAGCAAAGCTCTGCTACTGCCCATTCTTCCGGCACCAGGCAGTGTCAATGAAGCATCACCTTCTCACCATCCTATCCTCTCATGTCCCCTTAGCCTCTTACATTTACCATGATCTTTTCAATTCCAACAAGCATAGTTCCATGGAAGAGCCATCAAGGGTGAAGAGAACAAGCTGCTAGCAACAACTCGCTGGAGATAAGTGAGAAACACGTGACATTGCAGCTAGGATTAGAATGACTCTAAGTACTACATACTAATGGGTCAATAGCAAAGCTAGCAAAGCTGCTGCACATCTCACACCAACTATGCTCCCTTTACATTGAGTTCCACAGAACTGGCTGCATGTATCACCTCAAAGAAAACAAGACTTTAAATAGTCTTTTTAAGTGTCTTGTATTTTCCCTTGATAAGCATTAATGAGCACAGTTACAATGATCTCAGATGTGGTGCTGGGAGATGATCCTCAATGATGCGGCCAATACCGATTTGTATTCCCTCAAGACCTGACTGAGAAATCATGCCCCAGTTATGAGTGGATGTTTTTAACAAAACAACCAATTGCACAGCTGACAACATTTGATCTTGTAGAATACAAGATTTCTAGGTATTCTTGGTCAGTCCCTCTCTCCTGGCTTCTGTTTCTGTTATCTTGTACTGTTTGGCTGCAGTAAAACTCAGGGCTCCCTGTGTGGCTCTGCATACGGCTGGGAACGGACTTACCACAATTCTGAGTCTTTGTGACCCTACATTCCCCACACATTAACTGGTCTTACTAGTCACTTCATATTATCTTCGGTGAATTTCCCAGCTTGCTTCAGAAAGGAAGTGCAGGACCTAGCACGATAGCTTAAAAAAGTGTTCTGACATTCGAAGAGAACCAAATGCAAGCTATAAATTCATAAGATCTTAGAGGTGGATAATGTGAGAGATGACAGAATCTAACCCTCAGGCCGCAGGTCATTTATCTAGAAAAAAGAGCCCTGCATTTCATGTTTCTGATTTCAATTTCTTTTGTATGTACTTCCTATACAACGCTCACATTTCAATGATAGCTGCTGTTATCATTGATATCACCACTTCAAAACCTATATAAAAGATCTGGTTCACCATAACAGCACCAAAGTGCCTCCCAGGAGTATATTTAATGCCTTACTGAGACCTAACGTAGAATTTCGCTTCAAGATGTCTGCTAGTCTCTCTCTCCTGAAGTGGAACAAAGACTCATTTTCTCCATCCTGCAAACATTCCAGCCATTAAAACATGTACTTCCATTCCTTCTGGGGGGGTAAAACTCACCCCTCTGACTTTTCTACCCTCCTCCCGAGATAACCCGAGTGGTATATAGCCAGCAAACTGATACTTAAAGCCATATACCCAAACATGAAAAATGCATGCTCGAGTGCCTGCTGCTTAACCCAGTTATGACAACTGCCAGGCACACATCAAAGTACAAGCTATGCTGCCAACATGCAGGTTTTGCTGGAAGACTCACCCAGATATTTCTTAAAACAAAAACATGCTTTGCTTTGTGGCTGATGTTTGTAAGGATGTAATTAGGCTAAAAATATTGCACATTGATTTAATCTCTGAAGTAAATACACCTAAAGATTTAGAAAGCAGGGAAGAGCCCTGGCTGTAAGAAATACGCAGTCTCTCTCATGTGAGTTCTCATAATTTCTAAGGAAGCAAAGTGAAAGCAACAACTCTACCATGCCCTTCATACTTCCGAGGGCTTCTTTGGCTGTACTAACAACACAACATGAATGATCAGAGCTAGCCTTAGCCAATCATCCCTGTTGATCCAGTGAAAAAAGATATGCCAAGATAAAAAGGCAAGACGATAAATACAGGTGTCTAACAGCATGATCTCAAGGACATACAAAGAACTGCAACGAGTCTGAATATGAGTGAGGATAGAACCAAGAAGTCTGTATCTTGCATTTATTTTCTCTGTGGTATTCCACTCAAATGGGAGAAACAGGTTTTAGGGGTTTTTTGTTTGTTTGTGGTGTGGTTTGGTTTTGTTTGGTTGGGGGAGGGGTGTGTGTGGAGGGTTTCTGTCTTGAGAGGACTGAAACCCACCCCCCCTAGGGTGACTTGGCTAATGGGTGAGAAAGACTAGAGGAATGGAGATTGCATTCTTAACTATTGAAGCTTTTTCTACCAATTTCTTTTCTGCAAAGGTTCACTGGACCAGAAGAGGGAGAGGCAAGAGAGTGAACATCAGTCCCTAACTAAGGCCTCTGGTTCTGGTCTTTGTTTCAGAGTTAGTTTATATTATATGCAATGACTGTTTAGTTTAAAATACAGTGCTGTATTTAGTATCTGGAGCCAAAGACTCTTCTTTCTTACTGACTGCTTGAAGCAAGGTGCTGAAGAGCCCTTTTTTTTTTTTTCCCCCGTATGCTCTGTCGCACCCAAAGAATCTTTAATACTTTAGACTTATGTGGAGCAGCTTCAGTGGGAAAGACTGGGAAGGTGCCTACTGCAGAAGACACACAGCTTGCTGATTAGAGCATAGATAAAGGCAAATATATCTTTAAGCAAAGGCTAAAATTACCTGAGACTCCTTACCTTAGGCGAGCCCCATTCAAACCAGGGTGCACTAAAAGAGGGAGCACATGCTATCATCTGCAGCTTGGCATGGAGCACACCATCTGACAGGTGGACTCAAGAAATGCAAACCAGGTGAAGTAGCATAGGAGAGACAGACAGTGGACACCCAAGCTCTTGAGTGTGGGGGTTCAAGGGGAAGAACACACGCAGAAGCAGAACTCTAAGATGAAAAAGGGAGTTTTCAGAGACTGCCCATGCTTCGAGAGCTAGGTGACAGCCAAGCAGCGATTTCTGAGGACTGCAATTTGGGTTTCTGTTTCTACACCATTCTGTAAGTCTAGATTTATCTGAGCTTCCCAGGCACCATATGAACTTCAAGCCTGGGGAATTCAGGTACGTGTTGCAGGTTCAAGATGTGGGCACGCTCCGCACCTTAAGCACAGCCTCCTACCAAGGCAAGGCTGGCTGCACATGAACTCTTCTCTCCCATGCACACATGTACCTCTCAAGTGCCCTGGCTTCCACAGAGAAGAAACTTGGCAAATGGGCTGACTGAAAGCAGAAGCAAACAGGTCCTCAGCCTAAATGATGGGGCAATTGCATTTCTGGGGTGCACTGCAGGACTCCTTCAGAAGTAAGCCCCATTGCATGACTCACTGCACCAGGACCTCAGCTCCAGAATTTGACACTACGGCACCTGTTAGATGCCACTGGCTCTCTCCAAATGAGGAACCAATGAGGAACCTAATGCTATAGGTATTTTTGGAAAATAAATCAACTTTCCCTAGTGGTTCTCCAAATACGGGACCACAAGTGGTGGTGGTCCACAAGGCAATCAGAAATGGTCCATGTCTGGTTTCCAGCCACATTCAACTGTAAAATGTAAAATGTAGGGGCTTATTGGTTCTAACAGAAAGTCTTGAGGATTAAGAGGGTGTAGAGGAATTGTATAGGGTTAATTAACATTGATAATATACAGTTGTGGGCTTGCTTCAGAGGCAGTGGGTTGGCTGATGAGGATAATGTACAGCTGTGGCTTGTTCCTGCTAAGTAGCTAAATAGCACTGAGGACAGGAGGAAGAGGAGAACCAGGTGAAGAAAGGCAGTAGATGAAGAGGAGCCCTGGATGTAGATGAAACAAGGAGAGGTCCCAGGAGAAGCTGAGAGAAGAAGGGGGCCTGGAGGAGAGGCCCTGGGAGAAGCAGAGAGGAAAAAGGGGGCCCAGATGAGGAGAGTCTGGCTCGAAGAGGAGCTAGGAAAAGGAAGAACCCCAACACAACAGAGAGGCAAGAAGCAGGGTGGACTGGCCTGAAGAGGAAGAAGAAACAGCACGGACAATAGAAGCTGACCAATGGTAAAAGCCTTGTTGCAGCCTGCTAGTTTTGTAGTGTTGCAACAAGAGGGGAATGTAGTTTAAAAAGTCTTCAAATCATTGCAATATCACAAGAGAGAACAGAGAAGAATGCAGGTGTAAGTGGGTAATACAGGTAGCCCTTTAGCAAAAATGGACATTATGTGTTATGAGAAAGCACAGCGGTCTTATTGCTTTATAGATTATGCACAATTTATTAAGAAAAATAATACAAAAAATTGGAGGCCACTTACTTTCATTATACTTATGCCTAATTACTTAGTTTAGTGAGAAAAGAAACTTTCTTGGGAAGAGTTTGTAATTAAACTTTAAGAACTTTAATTAAAAGTTTACTGAATCAACACTGAGGAGACATGATCTTAATTTAAAGACTTCAAAATCAATATGAAAAGACATATATGTTTGTATGTCAGTGGGGCTGTCTAGTTTTTTACTTCCCTGTTCTCTGATTCATTGATAAGTAAACAGTAAAACCCAATAAGTGCTATCTACATAAAGGAAAGGTTGCTGTAAAAGGTGTGGAGAACGTTAGTAGTAAGGTTGTAACATCTTTTTATCTTAGCCCCTTCCAGAGAATATAATTTACTGTCATCTTTTGAGTTCTATGCTTTGAACATACAAAATAAAGCCTAAAGCTCTACAATTTATAATTATCAGATAAAAATAATACTGAATTTTCACAGGGTGTTTTTAATATATTTGAAGAGGCCCATAAAGGCTGAGAAACTAGGCTTTCCTGTGTTTTGCTATTCAACTTTCTGTGAAAAAGAAAATATTGTGGGAAATAATGGGACAGTTTTCCCACGGGCTCTTGCAATACAGAGAATGGCATCACTGTTTTTTTTTTTTTTGTTCCCAGTACAATACCCTCCTATCCCATCAGCACAATTTTTTTTGTATTATTATTACTACTATGGAGATAGTGAAAGGCAGGAATACAACATTCACAGGCTTTGCCAAGTGCAGCAGATTATGTACATGAATAGCTAACTGCACACTAGGGGGTATGATTTAGGTCAAATTTCTTGTTTCCTTCAAAGAGGTTATAGATTTTTAAGCCATTCATTGTTTAATGCACCACACAGCTTACACCCATGCATATATATAACATGAACTATCTTTTCTCTGGTTTTTTTCAGAAGTAATTTAGGTTCCTAGGCAATGAAGACTGACAGAAGTGGATAGTCTGTAACAAACTGCTATGAGTGTGTAACAAAGCTCTAGCAGCAGTCAAAGCTAAAAATGGACAAAGAAAAGAACTCATTTAGGGGAAAACTGAGATCTGAAAACCTTCAGGATTATGATACAAACCACATTCAGGTTCAGCAACTGCTCAAAATTAACTAGAAACAAACTGATGGAAAAAAATTTGTCATACAACTCTGAATAGTGCGATTAAAGAAAACTGTGATTCTTTTATATTACTTACAGAGAAGACAAATGTATTATGAAGCAAATCACGTAAGTTTAGACAGTCCCTCAACTTTGTTTTTGTTGTGAGAATCAGAGAAGGAATTCTTCTAAATGCTCAGTCAGTGGAACAGTCTTTAAACCATGACAGGTTCAATACAAGGAATAGTATTAGACGGCAGTCTGGGTGGCTTTTTTCCCCCTGTGACCCTGTTTTGCTAAATATTTTAATTTCTGAAAATATACAATAGCAATAATTTGAAATGCCTTTGCCCCAATTACCAAGTGACCTGGTAACCACTCTGATCCTAACAGCGGTGGCCTAATGTGCAAAACACGAAACAAGGGCATGCCTTGAATAGTATGGATTTAATACCCCTGTCTATGCACTTTAAGAGCTAAGATCTGTGTTAATGGATACAGAACGGAAGGGCTAAACAGTTTAAAGCAAGAGAGATCCATATTTTCCCTGAATGTCGTCTAGGACCTGCAATGATTAACTTTCAATACTAACATAGCATAGTTTGGGGGACAACTTCTTCTGTCAAATTCAGCCTGAAAATACTAGAATCAAGCATTAGAAAAGGCTTGGAGACATTGATAGAAATACATAAACAATATATCCTCCATTATACTTATTTATATTTAATCATACTAAGGAGTCTTGTATCTTCACCTTATTATAACTTCCCATTGTTTGAACACAAAACACACCACATCTTTCTGCTGGACTGAAGCAAAAAAATTAATAACCAAGGAGTAGGATTTGGAGTTACTTGTACCACACCGCAGACAGAGGGAGAAAAGAACAAGCACCTAAAACCAGTTCTATCCCAGGGACAGAAGACAAAAGGGAAGGGAAGACCAGTGAGGAGAAAACATGGCATTAAGACTAGTACTGAGGAAGAGAGAAAAGGATAAGCCTCAGAGAACAACTGCAAGAACGAAAAGAAATGTGAAGAGGGGAAGATATCACTGGAAACAAAAAAGCTATGTCCTTAAAAGATTCCCTCTATAATTGCCTTCCACTGAGTAGCAGTAAATGAGCCCTCTTCCTCTGCCAAATTACTTACTAATTATTGTAGGGACAAGCAGGGACAGTCAGCCAGCACCTGGGGAATACACAGGGTAGAACTCCACTGGTCCAGTAGGGCTCCCAGGAGGTTTCCTCCTCAGGCTGATATAACCTGTCTCTCCAGGTCAGATCCACATGCATGGGAGCAGTGTTCAACATGAAAATAGGATAACATGTACTTTTACTCTAAGATTAACAGCCAAGAATCACAAGAGTCATCTGAGCAGCGATTATTCATTAGCTAACACAGGTATCTGCACACAGGTCAAAGCAGCAGCTGCACAGGACCTCATCCAAAGTGTAAGTCAATGCAAAGACTCTCTGGCTTCAAAAGAGTTTGGAGGTGTCTCATGGCTTCCAGACAATGACTTCTGCCATCGCTCTAGAGGCTAGATTCACCAGTGACTTCACAGAGAAACTCCTATGACTATCAGCAGCAATAGGGCAGAGTTGTCTGCCCTTAAAACTTCAGCATGGAGTTACGGCCCACAAAATACTTCCAGAACTGCCATTCCTGCTCCATGCCTTCTGCTGCTGCAGTGCACTCCTGGACACTCACCGGAATGCTTTTGCCTCAAAAGGGGAAACAAAAAGTGCTGAAGAAGTACAGTAAAAAGAAAAGAGGGGGTACAGTTTTAAGCTCAGGAAGAGTCGGGACGTCATAGCTCTCACAGATGATCAGATGTGTCTTTTATCTATGAGATCTAGCGGCTCCCACATCAGTCTGCTTCACAGCTTCCTGCAGCTCCTGCCATCTGCCTGGAAGTAGCCATTTCCCAGAAAAGTTGGCAAGATGATGCCACCTAAAATGAACAGTACTGGGAGAGCAAGCTCATGTATACTACATACTGCCTTATTTTGAGTGCTTGCAGATGGCCAAGTGAACAACAGCTCCCAATGTCATGTCTGACTAAAAAGAGCTAGCACGGTTTTAGATGGATAATTACCAAGTACTAAAAGGGACATATTGTGTCTATCTGAGATTTAGACTGAGCCAGGGTCTCAGCTTTTCAGGCACTTTTTTTCAGATTTTTCAAATTTTCTTTTTTTTAAGCAGTATTATACCTGCACTTCCATTTCTGCCTGCTTATATAGGTCAGCTAAACAGACCATATGATCCCTCATGGGGAAAGCAAGCCCCCTTACGGACACATAAATGTGTATTCACCTGTATAACTTGTGTTGCTCAGATGAACTGAAATAAGCTGCACTGGCAAAAGAATAGTTTTACTAACACTGATGCATCTGTACTAGAGCACTTTGCCAGTATACTCCATTAGTATTCCTGCCAGAAAATGTCCCTTTTACACACAGACTATGTCTACAGTCATTATGGTTTGTTTCATTTAAGGTTTTTAAAATAAAAATATGAAAATATCAGATGAGTATTGCACTAAGGTCATGATGTCTGGCTACGGTTGCAGAAGACTTGAGACCATACCTCTGCAGATATCAATTTCCCCATGCACCTCAGTGAGGATTTCAGTGTTAGCTCCCTCTAACTTCCCTGAAAATTAACGCCCGCGGGTAGGATAGGGAAGATCTTTCTGTTAACATTGCACCACTGCCTCCAAGTAGCTGCTTGTTTTGGCACTAGGCATCAGTGACTCTGAAAGATTCCTAACTACTACTTCTGTCGTTGATCAAACCAAGCCAAAGGAGCTCAACAGGCCACTCGAGGCATAGCACTAGTTAATAAGCCTGAATAGTCTTAGAGAGAGACTGTGAACATATTTTAAACCTCTGTGAGAGGACATTAAGTTTGAGGAGCTGAAAGATACCACATGATTACCTGAATCATTAGCAGGAGTTTGTGAAGCTTTGAAAAACAGCAATGGCCTTTCTACACCCTTATGTTTTTCTATATCGCTCCCTTATCTTTTTCCCTCCCAACCCATTTCACCACATGTCCAGTATCCTGCAGTGGTGAGACCTCTACCACAACCCACTGTGTCCAGCTGTACCTACCCTCTCTCTCTTCCTGCAGATTGGAAAACTGATGGCAGCAAGGAATGATTTTTGAAACCTGTCTTACAAAAGAAAATGAGACCAAGAGACTTAATCTGCTAATTTATTTTAGAACACAGCAGGTAAGTTCTTGCCACGTCATTTAGAGTACCTACACTGAAGACAGCTCCCAAAGCAAGGCTTTTATCTATGAGAGACATAACAGGAACCAGGAACCTGAAGCTGGAAAACAAACAAATGCATTTCAATAATGAAAAAAATAGCCACTGAAAGGCATCACAAAGGAGGGCAGCTCACTGCCCTTCCTACTATAGAAAGAGCTGGAAGGTCAGCTTCAGTTTCTTAATTTAAGATCTGCAGAGTATGAAAGAGCGTTTGCCTCACTATTTTTTCTTTTTATTCTCAATAATCACTGCATGCGTAGGGTGTGGTTTATTGCTGCTCCTTCAAAGATTCCTCTCTTAAAGGGTGGATTAGGCAGCACTGAAGTTAATGCAATTTTAGGGTACACTAATTTGAGGCAGAGGTGTTTAGAGCTAGGAGAAAAGCAGCTAATCCAGCTCTAAACAATCTCTTGGACTGCCGCATACCTGGCCCTCAGAAGTCCGTCTCTCACAAATCAAGGAAGAAGATGGCAAGTCCCAATCCTGAGAAAACTCTGTGCACAGGGAAGGTGCAGAAAGGGCAACACATTTTGTATTTTCATGGACTATAAACGGATGGTTTGGGGAAAACAAGTGAAGCAGATGATGGTTATCAGAGTGAGCACTCCGTGGGGCAAAGACCTGGTTGCAGCCCCAAGGTTTATGTTGAGGAAACCCAGTTTTGCTGAGAAATGCTACACAGGAATTATAGAAGGAATTTTATCCACCTTCACTAAACGTGGTGACTATTACTAGAGATGTCTTCTCAAATGGAAAGAAAGTATAAAGAGGAACTTAAACGAATCAGCAAAGAAAACATATAACTTCTTCCCATTAACTTCACAAGAACTTCAACAAAGCACATTGGTAGCAACAGAAATTAAAATTCCTCGGTGGCTCTGGCATCCATCAGGAGGTAGATGGTCCTGGGATTTGGATTTCCATCCTGAAACAGGTTTTGCAGCACTGTGCTTCATGATATTTAGAGCCATTTCAGAGGTAATTTAATGTCCTCATACAAAAGTGAAGAGCATACAAAAGCCCGTATGTCTGGATAAATTACCAGGTGCAAGTGCCAAAATCACATGCCAACTTCATGTCAGGTATTTCCATCTCACCCCCCCTACAATAGCAGGTTAGATTCCTTGGTCTGTTGAGAATCCTTATTTTATATTTATAGTTGAAATTTGTACTTTCTGTCCATGCCAATATTGCCAGAAACCCACACATTGTTCCGGCCAGTAAAACAGGGGCTTTGTCTAGGAAATACCTAGGGGCCTTATGCTCTCTGCTGACCCGGGGGACGGGGCGATGTAACCGTAATAACATCCTTCTGAAAATGCATTTCAATGGACCACCAGTGAAAAAGGCCTCTCATCGATTCGCTCCTTCTCGCACTGTTTTAGGGAATAACCTTAGGAACGGGAAAGGATCTAATTCTCTGTCTGCCATCGCCGTGGACTCGGCAAACCCGCTGTTGCTCACGCCGCGAAAAGAAATAACGACGGGAAACTTTTTCTCACCCCCACCCCCACCCCCCTCCCCTGCTTTAAGCCGCTCGGCGCCGAGGC
>JAVJGI010000050.1:77311560-77346489 GCA_035590275.1 Ibycter americanus | reverse complement strand
CAGGTGGCGGCGGCGGGGCCTCCTGGGGAGGAGGAGGGCGCGGACCCGCCGGGCCTGGACCCCCGCGCCTGCCCCCGAGGCAACTCCGGCTTCTCCGAGGACCCCTCGCTGTCACCCCTGGCTGTCCCCACAACATGGGCGCAGGCTAACCCGCTGCGGCAGCCCAGCCGGCAGCGCACCGCAGCCTGGCTGTCACCCACCCCCACCCCCACCCCCACGGCATCCGTGCCACCATCCCCATGGCAGCAGCCATCAGCCCCACAAAGGCTTAGCCGTCACCCTCAAAGCTGCCTAGGTATCACCCCATGCCAGCCTCGCCGTTACCCTGGCTGCAGGCTCACCATCTCCTCCATGCCACGGCCATGGCCTGGCCGTCAGCCCCATAGCAGCCTGGTCCCCTGAGGCCCTGTCCCTTTGGGGACGAACAGGGAGAGTTCCAGAGCAGGTAAACGATTCCCAGCTCTCATGGTGAGTTGAGGGCAAGGCTGCCCCAAGGCAGAGGTTTGGTTTTGTCCCTGTTGCCTCACACCGCTCCTGTGGGGACAGGCACCAGAGAGGAGAGGCAGACTCCTCCTAGCAGCACGCCTGCTCCTCTCCCCACACCGACGGCTCCATCTCCTTGGGGAGAGCAGCCAGGCAGAGCTGCTGGAGGTAGTCCGTGCTCCTGCAGATAACCCAGCTTCCCTCGCCCTCTTGTTGCACACAGGTGTGTTGCCCCACACAGCAGGAAAACATGTGCCCTTTGGTACCATGGTTTGTTCTTTAAGAATGTGATGTCCTGGACATAGGACTCTCTGTTCTCCAGCCCTCTGGTCCAAGACTGTAGGAAACATACCCTTATGAAGCCTATCCTGGAGCCACCTTTTGTTTGTTTTGGTGGGAAGCACCAACTCCAGCCACTGTCATTCCAGGGCCAGGGCCCATCCTGGGAAGAGCGAGGTATACCCAGACCACTGAAAAGCCATCAAGGATTCACATCACCTTCAGTTCCTGCCAGACCCAGCTGGATTGCACCTGGCCAGGAGACAAAGACCCCTGAAGGGGAACAAGGGCATCCATTGCAGGTGAGGACACAGTGATGAACTAACTGTTTCTCAATTTAATTGGAGTTGAAGCAGGAAAGATTCATATCTTGCTCTCCTGTAGGAGTCCTTAAAGAGCAACGTCTTCTGCTTGTGCAGGCTGGAGCATGTGGAAAACAAGCCTGTGGTTATAAATGCACAGTTTGGAATGTTTTGAGCTTAGGGCACTCAGTTCACAACTCTTCATTAAAGTAAGGCCCTTTCAAAATCAGACACTCAAAACTGAGCTTCAGAAACTGCTGTTTGCTTTTGGAAGTGTTGGCCTGAGTCTCATCTTTAGCATAAATCCCACAGGGTTTGTTTAGGTTTCTTTGGACTGTGCATCATTTGCAAATTCCCTGAAAACTCAGTGGATTCCTTTAAATTGTTCCTGACCTAAGAGAGCCTTGGGGTCATTTAGTGTTGCTGAATAGACAGATCAGACTGGTTGTCCATGGTGCCTGATGAGGTTCTCCTATTGTTAACATGCTATCATATACATATAACCACGATGCTGTGGTATCATATACATGCAACATGGTATCATAGACTATATCATACCATCACATTGTATGATGATATCAAGCACATTGATATATATCATAATAAGTCTTCAAAGCTTATTAAGTCCTACATTTTTTGTTACGAAGTAATGGTATTTTATGTTCTGCCAATAACTCCCATACGACATTTTTAAAAAAAGCACTATAAACCCCAGTTCAATGGGTCACAATTTTGATATTTGTTAGATTCACATTTGCCAGAGGCAATCTGCTCTTTTTGAAGTCTAAAAATAAAGCACGAAAATGGAAACGTCAAGGAAAAATTGTAAAAAAGCCACTCATGAAAGACAATGACATATCTGGTGAAAATTATTATTGAATAATGAGGAATCCTATACAGAAGAGTTTGGAAAGCACTTCAGTGGCCAGGGTAGTATAAAAATGCACAATTTCTCCTCAGAATCAATGATTGTAGGGAAATTGGGGGCAAAGAGAGACTTATTCTATATTCCTAATAGGTGATCCTAGGACTGACAAGCTTAGGGCACACAAGAAAAATTCACAACCAGCCCAGTTAAGGAGTTCTCTGAAGGAATAACTGATTTCCCTACAAGCGATGCTCTGTTCTCTTTGACCTCATTCTCACCATTGTCTTCCCTAATCTTCCACAATAAAAGCTCTCACAATTTTTGTGGATTTCTTGTTCTAGCAATGCAAATTGTATTATTACTAATTTTACAAGACAGGGATAACCTCTTTATATTCCAAGAAGATATTATTATATTCATTTTCACAAAAAAATGTCATTATAATCAATAATGTCTTTTTAACAGTATTTCATTAAAAACATCCAATCATTTCAGTATACCTCAGGATGTGTACTAATTTTACATTTTCCTATTAAACGCAAATCCGTAATATTATCCAATTCGTTATATTCTGCCAGTTGGCATTATTTGATCATGTGTGTCTTAATTACCAGGTGAATGTGCAGTAGGGCAAAGTGAAGATTGTTTTCAAAACTTTAAAGTTCTTCACTCTGTGAATTTAGGAGGTAGTTATTGTAGCCTCAGATTGCTTTATTAGATCAGCAGAGGGCAAACTGGTCAGTAGCTGAGTCGGCGAGGCACACAGTGGCAGCAATGGTGGCTGGGCGCTTGATCAAGGCATACCGTGGTGTTCCTGGAGCCACAAAAACCCAAGGCAGAGCGGAGACACCCTCCAGGAGACGGCAGCTCTTGTGAGCGAGGCTGGCACAGCTTGGGCAAAGCCAGGAGAAACCCTGGGAGATGTGAACAGCCCGGGGGAGCGCTGCAACCAGGGCATGGCACGGCACCTGGTGCGGGAGGGCGCACAGGGAGGACCCTGCACCCTGCTGGTAGACCCACAGCTCGGGGAAGTGCCCTCGGTCTCTGCCAGGATGGTGGGCACTTGCCTTAGAGTTAAAGCCAGTGTTTCCACAAAGAAAGCCCCTGTGATGTCCTATGCTTCCACTCAGATGGAACTGGTAAGGAAGGAGACTTCAGTACAGGCGGTATGTTGCAACGAGTGCCCAGACCCTTCTCCTGGAGAAAAGGCAAGCACCTGCCTCAGGTGCACACAGATCTGTTATGCCAGGTAGCTGAGCTGCAGGGAACAGTTAAAGGCTGCGCAGTATTAGCAGGGCTGAGATGGAGAGATAGGTGGTTTCAGAACCATGCTCCTGTAGCAGACACCACAGAGAACGAGGCACCTCGGACCCTAGTGACACACAAAAACAGGACTCCGCTTCAGTCTCCACCCTCCTGCATCACAACCAGAAACAGATATGAAGCTTTAACAGCTATAAACACCCACAAGGTGTCTCCTTGCAAGGTCTGCAAGGAGAAACTGCACTAGCAGCACACCATGGTTACTGAAAAAAGAAACGTCAAGTGCTTGTAGTGGGTCATTCTCTGCTAAGAGGCACTGAGGCACCCAGCTGCCGGCCTGACAGGGAGTCACCAGAGGTTTGCTGCCTTCCGGGAGCCAAGGTCCAAGATACTGCGAAGAGGGTGCCACAACTTGTCAGTGGTACAGACCGCTCTCCGCTGCTGCTCTTTCACGTGGGCATGAATGACACCACAAGCCAGCACCGGGGCAGAATTAAGGAAGACGATAAAGCCCTGGGGGTACAAATGAAAAATGTTGGTGCCTGAGTTATTTTTTCTTCCATTTTACCAGTAAGAAGAAAGGGTGCAGCCAGAAATAGATGTACAATACAAATCAACTTCTGGCTTCGTGGCTGGTGCTGTTGTGAGGGTGTCATGGTTTAACGTGGTGGATGTTGTCTACTTTGACCTCAGCAAGGCTTTTGACACTGTCCCCCATAACATGCTCATAGGCAAGCTCAGGAAGTGTGGGTTAGACGTGTGGACAGTGAGGTGGATTGAGAACTGGCTGAATGGCAGAGCTCAGAGGGCTGTGATCATCAGTGCAGGGTCTAGCTGGAGGCCTGTAGCTCCCGGTGTTCCCTCGGAGTCAGTACTAGGTCCGGTTGTGTTCAACTTATTCATCAATGACCTGATGAAGGGACTGAGTGTACCCTCAGCAAGTTTGCTGATGATACAAAACTGGGAGGGGTGGCTGATAGACCAGAAGGCTGCTGCCATCCAGCAAGATCTGGACAGGCTGGAGAGTTGGACAGTGAGGAACCTAATGAACAAAGGCAAGTGTAAGGTCCTACACCTGGGGAGGAATAACCCCATGCACCAGTACAGGCTGGGGGTTGACCTGCTGGAAGGCAGCTCTGTGGAGTTCTGGTGGACAGCAAGTTGACCATGAGCCAGCAGTGTGCCCTTGGGGCCAAGAAGGCGAGTGGGATCCTGAGGTGCATTAGGAGGAGCATGGCCAGCAGGTCAAGGGGCGTTATCCCCTCTACTCTGCCCTGGTGGGGCTGCATCTGGAGTGCTGTGTCCAGTGCTGGGCTCCCCAGTTCAAGAGAGACAGGGAACTACTGGAGAGGGTCCAGCGGAAGGCTACAAAGATGATGAGGGGATGGGAGCATCTCCCTTATGAGGAAAGGCTGAGAGAGCTGGGCCTCTTTAGCCTGGAGAAGACCGAGGGGATCTTAACTATGCATATAAATATCTTAAGGACAGGTGTCAAGAGGCTGGGGCCAGGCTCTTTTCAGTGGTGCCCAGTGACAGGACAAGGGGCAATGGGCACAAACTGCAACACAAGAAGTTCCATCCAAATATCAAGAAAAACTTCTTTACCTTGAGGGTGACTAAGCACTGGAACAGGCTGCCTGGAGAGGCTGTGGAGTCTCCTCTGGAGACATTCAGAACCCACCTGGATGCGATCCTGTGCAGCCTGCTCTGGGTGGACCTGCTTCAGCAGGCGGTTGGGTTAGACGACCTCCAGAGATGCCTTCCAACCCCAACCATTCTGTGATTCTGTGATCACACACACCTGACAAGCTGCCTTCTCTCCTGCAGAGGTCAGTTGTACATGGACACACAGCAGCCATACAGCCCTCTAAACAGAAATCAAGGATGATGGGGAAGTTTGGGGCTCAACACAGCCCATGGATTGTGTGGAAAAAAAACTATTGATAAAATCATAAAAATTCAATGTTTGCCTGTCTCCCCTCTTCAATCTCACAGGCACACCTGTCAAATTTAGAGGTTTCTGTGGACGTTAATAAGGGCAATATGTGGTTGATTACTAGACTGGAAGAGTTCAAGGGAAAACAACTTGACATAATTTCTCTTTGAAGTTACTTTATATAGAGTTGTTCACATGTAAGTTATTAATGAAGATTGGCATAAGTTGCTCTGACAAACCAATAACCATTTATGATGCAACATGAGACAAATAATTAGTAGTACATTTCATTTCCCTGCCTTAGGCACCAGCAACTCCTGCTTCACAAAGGGCAGTAACAAATAAGCAAATCCTCTTGGAAGTTTGTGCCACTCGAAGATTAAAAATTAATTTCAAAGCAGACGTTTCTAAGGCTTAATGGAAATGGCAGCACTTTTTAGACACTTTGCATGATAGGCTTCACCTGGGCTCTGCAAATAACAGAGGATGTTACGAAATGCCTTCCAGCTGTTCAAAGGCAATGATTTAAACAAAGGATCAAAAGGCAGAATGAAAAATGAAAGTAAACTTTAGAAAAAGTGTGGAATATGACTTCTGAAGGCAGGCTTATTATTATGGCAATAAAGTCACTATAGAGCATTATTCCACATGGCTTTAGAAATCTTTTCTTCACAAATGAACTAGTCAGTCTTGGAAAAAATGCATGGTTGGTTACATGGTTATGAAAAAGTTAAGCAGAAAGTATTGGAGAACTTTTCTTACTGTTTGCTAAAAACACCTAGTCCTCCAGGCAGATAGAGTTGAAATTTCTGCAAGCCTGAATATCCACAATAGGTGCAAGAATATAAATGAAGCGTTTAAATGTATCTAGTACACAGTCACTAATGATTTCTCTGACAATTGATTTGCTGTTGATAGATTGCCAGTTCCAAGAGCTTTGCACAAACACATGTACAAAGCTAAAAAAAGCACATACCTTAAAGAGGACAATTTCTCAGAAAGAAAGTGCGAAAATAAGATATGCAGTATACAAGTAGAAGGTAGAGGGAGATCTGTGGCAGATGAGTGAGTTCCATGTTCTGGATTTGGATTACTCTTCAAAAATATTGTAACAGTGTGCTCTTAGAAACAATTATCTTAGTGACAGGCTCTTTCCTAAGTTTCTGTTCTTGTTTTGTTTCTCACTTTCCTACAACATTGGCACCAAAGGGATTACTTAGAAGGCCAGGAAATAATAGTTTTGACAAAGTTCTGTGGGATCATGGGTAGGTAACTCAGGGACTTAGAGGATACAAGATAGTGGCTTCAGGATTTGCAAATCAGCCTGCTTACAGTGTCCCACACAATGCCCGGAGTGTCCAGGGAAGGAGTAGCAAGGCTGTAGCAATATATTTTATTTTTGCTGCTATTCAGGCAGCAAAGAAAATTAAGGGAGGGAAAGAACACACTGGCACTTACAAAACAAGAAAATGTGTCCATGTTCAAACAGAGCAGCATTTGACACAACCATTTGGATCTAGTGGTGGGGTTTGGGTTTTTTTTTCCCCCAGAAAGTCTCAACCCCATCCCTGCTGTTCATACAACTAGCATTCTGTAGCCCTGAGTTGTCTCCTCTGACAAGTTCACTTCACCTGGAAAGCTTTCCCAGCTTTTTTGGCTTGTGGAGATACAAAGTTGTAGGGAGGATAATGTATGGCCTATTACCCTATAGAGGAACAATAGTCCAGGTCAAGAGAAAGAAGAATAGCAGCATGCCCTCCTTTCCATCCTACCTGCAGAAAATAAAAAAGCTAACTGCATTCACAATGTTAACTATACATTGTAACTGATGTACACTCTGTATTTGCTATTTATAGGAGACTATAAATTCTTCAGTCTAATCTACCTATACAGTAGTTAGTAGATTAATGTGTCAACTGTGATTGAAAAAACTTGATGAGCTGTAGTATAAATGTTAAGTGATAATAATAAGCACCAACTAAAATAGCAATTAGCTGGAAGTTAGAGCTACATTTCTACAAATTGATCAAACTTCAGCAGAGCGACACTAAGCAGGATGACTATGGATTCAACCTGGTTCTTGAGGTAGAATTCATCTTAAGAAATCCTAGTCCTTCCATAAAAGATAACCATCATTCTCCAAGAAACTGTCTTTTTTTGTGTTGTCCTAATACTCAACAGTACATCTGAAACAGGAATCATGAACATGACTTCACATTTGAGACTCTGCCCATTAAAACACATCATTACCCAGGCTTCTGGTTTTGTGCTTGTAACTGAGGTACAAAAATGGCATGCAAGAAAGAAAGCCTCCGGAAATTTTGTTACTGCCTTTGTAAATAGCAGGTGCTTGCTACGTAATGCAACTGGTCCCTTTTATCTGAAAAGGTGTACTGGGAAGGGCTTGGAAACATAGCAGCAAAGCAGCTAACTTGGGAAGGAACTGGAAAGTTCTGCGAGACGCTTCCCCAAGCTTCCTGGCAATGATTGTGTGGACTCAGCAGCCTGCAGAGGACTTCAGGCTTGAAGGGTTTTACTGTGCTTTGCTACTGGGCGCATAGAATCATAGAATCATTTAGTGCTCCTGTTCTGAATTGCCAAGGAAGCTGCAAAAGGAGAGCTCCACAGCTTGTGCAGTAGAACCTGGAAGAGAAATGGGCTTGGGGCAGGACTGGATGAACGGCTGAGTGGCTTGGGGAACATAAAATGAAATACTCTCTTAAAAACCAAAATAAATAGGTGTCTCTATTCAGCTCTGTTTCGAGTTCCTGATGACTCAAGAACTTCGTTGAAGGGAGCAAAAGAAATCACTGAGTTTACAGAATTACTGGCAGCATTCAGAGATCTTTACAGTTATGGGGTGGTTTTTACAAAATGTTGTCTTATTCCCCCACACCACCTTTGGTTTGAAATCCAATCCTTCATGTCTGATTTAAAACAACAGTTTGCATTTTTACAAACACCAAAGGACGCTACATTTCTTTATAGGAATCCTGAGACCTCCCAAATATTAACTTGAAGCTTAGCTTTACCACTCAAAGTTAAAATCAGCAGTATGTGCAAGGTGATCCGTGAATTTAATACATTGTGAAGATGTATTAAAATGTATGAAGTCAGCTAAGTGCTATTTTTGACAACAAATTGAACCTTATGGCAAATTATTCATAAGATTGAAAGTAGAAACGCATTATGGAGAGATCCTAAAAGAAAATATTTCTCTAAAATGTCTCTTTGAAATGTCCCTTATTTTTCATACTTAGTTCTGCCCATGACATTCATCTTTGCTGGCCTCTCCATTATGCCTTAACCATGAATTGGAAGGACTATTTGGTGTAAATTAATAGGAAATTGTGGCCTTAATGTTCCATCTACAGAGACAATTACAGGTACTAATTACAGTAGTATATATCTCTTCAGAAGTGGCTGTTGATGTGTCAGTGCACAACAAAGGTTTCCAAGCAGTGTCCTAGCTCTGAGTTTATGCTGTAGTCTTAGAAAATCACTTACCTGGGGCCTGAGACATCTAGCCATGGCCATGGCTTCCATTCTTTAACCATGCTTTTCTCATATGTACCCACTGCTGATGACAAATAAGCCTGTAATTTTTACTCTCTCCCCCTCATTTTTCCTGACTCCAAGTCTCCAGATGAGGATAAGCAGCTGTGCTTGCCTGGAGGTCTGGATGACACTCACAAAGGGAAGATGAAAGCAGCAGCAGAGAAATATAACAGTTTAATCTTCTTAAAAGGGGATAGCTGATAAAACAGTTCTGAGGTGGGGCTTGTCCCACTGCTTTGGTTTGCTGCTTGGTTAAGGGAATTTAATGTTGCAGTGTGTGAGTATGATTATTTTGGCATTGCTTCTGATCCCAAATAGCTATCAGTGCCTAGAGTTGTAGATGGGTATGCTTTTTCTTATTGAAATGTAAAAATAAATGGTGGAGGAGTGGGGAAAATTACTACCGAATGCGATGAGCTTTCAGACACAGCAACTGTCTTAGTAAGGAAGCCTAAAGGAAAAGATATGGCAGCACAGACTGTTCCACCAAGACAATGCAAATTAAAATTCAGCAGACAAGTGGCCTTCATACCCAGGCTTTTGGAAAATCAAATCACTTATGCATTTCAGTCCAGCATTAGGAGGCTGCCTCTGTATAGCTAAAATGAACAGGACTGCTTAGCATGACTCGAACAGGGCTATCTGTCCTCACTTCATGCCTGAACAGAGAGCTGCATGTCTGTGGCATAAAGAAGGTAAGGTGATTTGGGATCCCCCAACCCACAGGACACTGAGATTATGACTTGGGACTGAAAGTAGGCAGGCATCTAGTGCCATTTTAGATGTTGTGATACGTGACAATGATTCATCTTGATTACTTCCCCACAATTTTTTAACACAACCATCTCCTGCATTGAGATGTCTGTGCTTGGTAGGCAGCTCAATTCTGACATTTTTGCTGTGAGGGTTGCCTATGTCACTCTCACGTATATACAACTGACACATCTCCACTAATCCATCCCTGCAATGTAGGCATTTCGTGCCCCGTGCCATTCTTAAGGTATGTGTGCCTGCTCTCTCCAGGCGTGACAGAACTATGTCTGCACCGAAAAGTTATCTCTAGAATGAGGTGCCAGGGGCAAGAATGAATCTTGACACATAATAAAAGCTCCCACTCCACTCTGCTTAGCCTAGAGGTTAGTGGAGACCAATTGTACACTAGATGGGTATAAAGCCAGTGTCAATTAGAGTAAATAGGGATTAGGGAGAGTTAAGGCCTGGGATGAACTTTAGGTCTGGACAGGGTCAGAACAAGCAGCTCTGCAAGATACAAGTGAGGGTCTAAAAGCAATAATGCTAAGGAGTGACAGGGTCTGAAAGGGATTGCTGCACTTCCCTTGTCTCCTAGGATTGTGGTGGAGGAACTCACCCCTAAGCCTTTTGAGAAGGGAGGGTCTGGCAGGAGCTCCAGAGGCTGAGGTGGCAGCAGCTCCAGGGTAGCTCTACGAATAAATGACAGCACAATCATTCCCTGAGCAGTGAAAGGAGAGGTGGTGATAGTCAAAGATGTTGCTGCTGTGATGTCAAGTTTAGGTGCACCTCTAGCACAGCCCAGGTGATGGTGAGACCATGATGGAAGGAGGAAGGACGTTATGTCTGTGTCTCCACCCAAGAAAAGGAGATCTCTGCCTGAAATTCATGGCTCCAAGCAGTGGCAACTTGTCTAACCTCTGGGACTGTGATCATCCAGTATGGCATGGGCTCACTCACGTGGTGGCTTTCCTTCTGCAGACCAGCTTCACAGAGTTAATTATTAAGAAGGTACGGGGATAGTAGTTGACAGTGGGAAATATATCCATGAGGGATTATACTATTTCAATAGTACTCTGTAGTGCCAAAGTGCCTTAGCACATTTTAATGTGCAATACTTGCTGGCCTCTGTTTTCTGGAGCACATTGGACATCTTCAGAAGACAGCCCAAAATCTGAGACGCTGATTGAGAAGGTAAGACCAAGGTCATCTTTGAAGAAGAGTTTTTTCTGCTGGAATGCTGTGTGCTGGGAGTAATGGGCTACAATGGAGACGAGGGAGGGGAGGGGACTATCAGGGAGGTCGAGGTTTGTGCATGTATGTCTCACTTATGTCTTGGACTGGTAAAAGTGGCAAGACTGGTAAAAGTGATGGCCAAATCATGTAAATGCCCATCCACAGAACATATTCCCATGTAGCTGGGAATGGTCTGTACAGAGAAAGGAAAAACGTACAGTCTGGTCAGAAAAGAATTCCTGTGCCTTGGCTTGGTGGTGTCTGAATGATGAAAGATCAGTAGTAAGGTGTCATTAGTAGACACTTTGTGTCTGCATTGATACCTTACTGCTGGTAATGCTGGAAGCAATCAGTTGTATTATATTACTTGTTTCTTGTCCTGTGAACCTACCCCCTAACTGCTGCAATGCAATCACATCATGGATCCCTGTCTGTATGCAGGCAGCTGCAGAGTGGAACATCAGTTAGGTGCCACAGTAGGAAATTCATTCCTTGTGGGACCGTGTGAGCACAGTGTAGGGAATGTGACAATCCCCAAGCTATCTGTCTGTTCATTATGCCCAACATGAAGGAGGAAAGGGAGTTCTTGTCAGAGTTATATCACCTCAGAGGCCCCCCACCACACTGGAAAGGGTTGCTTCCTTGTGGAGGAGGCAGAAGCCATGCTTTGGAGTGGCTAAGGCAAGCACTGATTTCGTGCATGCACACTGTTGGACATGCTTGCAGCAGGGCTATTTGGCATCATCCATCAGCGCTGATGCAGAGCTGCCACGGTTCTAATTGACTGTACGGTGCCAGCAGTCTGGGGAAAGCAGGGAAGGGGGGAACCTCTCAACCCAAACCAAGGATCAAATTTTTTTGCCCATGAAACTTTCTATCAGCAGAGAAATCTGTCAGTGTTGTCTTGGCTCTGCTGCAGCATTTGCCCAAGGTGCTGCTGTGCCTCACTGCGAGCCCACCCTACCTGTTCCCAAGATAAGGTGTTTCTTTTTGCCACTTGTATATTGAGCAGAAAGCAGTGATGTGGTTGAGATGTGGGAATGCATGTGAGGCTGGAGATCTGCTGTCCCTAACCGTGCTGCTGCCTTTCATCCCCACAGCAATGCTGGCATTTCTGTGACCTTGTGTCACATGGGGGTCTCAGCTGTCGGGGAAGAGCATGGGCTTCCAAGGCCTTTTTGCAGGGGGAGAGCTATGTAAGGTACATGTTTATTCTGGAGAAAAGGAGGTTCAGCGGGGACCTTATTGCTCTCTACAACTATCTGAAAGCGGGTTGTAGTCAGGTAGGGGTCGGTCTCTTCTCTCAGATAACAAGTGACAGGACAAGAGGAAACGGCCTCAAGTTGCGCCAGGATATTGGATATTAGGAAAAATTTCCACACTGAAAGGGTGGTCAAGCATTGGAAGTGGCTGCACAGGGACATGGTGGAATCACCATCCCTGGAAATGTTTAGAAGACATGTAGATGTGATGCTTAGGGACATGGTTTAGCGGTGGACTTGGAAGTCCTGGGTTAACAGCTGGCCTTGAAGATGTTGAAGTCTTTTCCAACCTGAATTATGATTCTATGGGAGAGCAGGTGAGGGTTCTCTCAGCAGCTGCCTTGCAGCCGCCTTGCAAACAGCTCAGGGATGCTGGAGCACTGCACAGCTCCACCTGCAGCCTTTGATGCCTCTAGGCTTCTCTCTTAATGAACAGGAGAGCCAGATACCTGCTGCATGACTGAATGCAGGCCTTGGCTTTGGGAGATGCCTGTAGCCTAAATGTGGATGATGTCTTCTAGTCAGATAAGCTACACATCAGTTGTACCCATCCATTGTAATATATCATGTAAGTGCACATTGTGAGAGATTCACTTTTAGCCACTTCAGTTCTCACAGCCTGGTCCTGCATAGTGGTAGCTAACAGCAAGGTAGAGGTTTTACTTCAGCCTCGGGACTGTGAATTTCATAGTGCAGCCGTGATGTGCCACCCATTTATATCTCAGCAACCCTTCCCATTTCTGTGTCAGCGGCTAGTGTTGCCTCTTCTTCCTTGGGCTGCACCTGCTGTGCAGTGTTTTCTGTAATACATTCTTTTATATAATTGCCTGTCAGCTGCCTGCAGTTCATATGTGCTTCCTGGGTCTCATGACTTTGCAGCAGTGCAGCTGGCAGGTCTGGCACATATTGTTAATGCCTCTCCAAAAGCATCTAGGAGTAGTAATTCTTTAGCAGATGTTAGTGTTTGGAAATCAACTGTCAGGCTTTGCAGTACAGTTGTAAAGCCCTACTCACCAGCAGCAGCTTTTATTAATGTCCTATTAATACAACTATACCAAGGCAAAATGATGATAACATGGAATTATTTGAAAGTATTGTAAGCAACTTAGTAGTAAAAAGTTTACAAAGGTGCTGTAATTGTCCCCCAATCTATTACAGATCCAAGAAATCCTGTTCCAGGGTTACACAGGAAAAAAAAACCCAAGCAAATCATATAAAGATCTAGAAGGACACTAGTGATTTTACACTATAACTATATTATTACGATGAAGGAGTTTTGTGTTTGTAACCACTAATTAGAGTAGATTGATTTATGAAGGCATACTGCTTTTTCCTCCATCCCCTAAAAAACCTGCTTGTGGTATTACTATAAAAGAGACATAGAGTTAATAGAAAAGCAAGTATCTGTGAAAAATGTCAAATAGTGCAAGAGCAACCACTACCTATGTGTCACACTCCACACTAGGAAGATGGATCTATCCCTACCTCAGCATGGGTTTCTCACCATGGCTATGATAAAAATAAAAATAGTTCTGTGTATGTGTCTAGACAAAATATATACAACTCTCTTCAGTAAATATAAATATCTTCTGGGGCATGACCAGATACTCTGCTTTCCACTGGTCCATCCTATATACGTACTTTTTTTTATTACTATCCTAATGAAGGACAGCTAATGTTCTACTTTTTTAAAAAAACTTTATTATAGTATCTTCCTTGTTTACCTGAAGAATGTTTCTCTATGTATAAACAGAAAACTTCATTTCAATTAATTTCAATGCATGCTGTATTAGTTTTATTCTTTTATAGTATGTCTTTTGATTTTTATGGGTTTCCTTCATATTTGGGAAGTATCCTGTCCTTGTCCCCAAACCTCTGACATACAGGTAGGCTGTGAAACAGACTGTTGAAAAAGTTTCAGTGAGCTCCATGGGACATGCCAGCATGCAACACTGCAGTGAAAAGCCCACAGTTTATGTCTGCGTACAGGAGCCAATGCTGATTACACTGAAGTCACTGCCAAAATCCCCCTTGCTCAGAGTGCATATAACGTGCATTGTGAAAAGCTTCACACCAAACAGACATACAGCATCACCATCTAGGTGTCACGTTGAAGGTGAAACTACTGTATTACATACCACTGCCATGCCTCAGCATTAATTTCAGATGACCACCCTCCTTCAGAATAAGCTGAGTTATGTACAAAGTGGCTCTTGAGCTGCAGGACCAGTCTGGCATGGCCATTCACACAGCTAGAGGGAGGACTGCATTTGGAAACCTCATAAATGGATCATCAGGCTTATGCCACTGGTACCAATCCTGTGTTCTGCTACCCAAAGCTGCAGCCTCTTATGTTTTGTGATCTCTCTCCATAGAGATGCCCAATGTAAGTCTTTCATTGTAAGTGCTTTTGCTACCTCTGCCTGAATAGTGCATTTTCATAATCATGATCTTCAGATAAGTTAGGATCAACCAAATTGGTCTATGGGATGCGCTTGGGTGTTCAGTCTCCAGACGAAGTGGCTGGAATCTTTCAGAAGAGTAAGTTGCTCCTCGCCAGCCCCTGAAAAGCCAGCATCTCGTCCAGTTGATGATTCTGCTGTCCATCATCCAACCGGATGATTTATTGGATGATTTATTGGATGATTATTCATGATTATGAATAATTCTTTAGTCCATGAACCTGTCCCTTTAATGTGTATGGGAGAAATTGTTTCACTACACATTGTATCATTAACCATCACATTTTCCAGGAAGATAGGATGGGTGGATGAGAGGGTAGGGTTATATTCCAGGGCAGGGCACATACATGATACAATAGAGTGATTAAAACAGACACCATTCATTTTTCTTGCCATCCCCCCCATCCCCCGTCCCGCCGTCCCCCATGCCCCCGTGCCCCCGTCGTCCCCCCCCATTTTTGTTTAAGCACTAAGTTTTATGTCTGAATTAGGAGATAAGAAAAACAGCCCTAAATGACCTATTACAAAAATGCTACTTCTGTTTCCTTACTCACCTCTGTATTTTGAATTTGTTCAAATATTGATGTTTTGATGTGTTTGATACGCTGCTAGTAAAATGCAATTATTCAACTATTCTTGATCCTCCTATTTTTATTCAGGCTTCTCATTACATATAAGAACTTTCATTAAGACTCTTAACATTGATTGATGCTTGATCTTCCGTTAGTACAAAGGGGTTTAAAACATAGAAAAGAAAAATAAAACACCTCATAAAAGCGTGAGAATCATAATAAAGCTTAATAATATAAATAGACTTAATTACTGCTATACAGTGGCATATTGCCACTAGGTGGCAGGGCAACAGTTCACTCCATCAGGGCAACAGGTTAGCGGACGTAATTCCTGCTCGCGTCCTCTAAGGATTTAGTGGCAATATTGTCTACTGTCTTACATTTCTCAGTTAAAGGCTTTAAAACTGTAGTGGAATTGATCCTCTCTTTGACAAGGTCACTTTTTTTGAAAACTCTGTATACTGCTGCGCTTAACTCTGCCACTCTGGTAACCTTAGTGAGGGAGTTAAACAGGTAAATTAGAGGCAAAGTATAAAGTATAAATACAAGGGGAGAGCAGTAGATATTGTCTACTTGGACATCAGTAATCTTTAACCCTGTCCCTTATAAGATCCTCGTACAGAACCTGATGAAGTATGGCCTGGATGGGCGGACAGTGAGGTACACTGAAACCTGGCCGAACGGCTGGGCCCAGAGCGTGGTGATCTGGGGCACGAAGTCCAGTCGGAGACCAGGAACTAGCAGTGTACCTCAGGGGCCAACGGTGGGTCTAATCTTGTTCAACATCTTCATTAACAATCTGGATGATGGGGCAGAGTGTAACCTCAGCAAGTTTGCAGATGACAAATGTGGGAGCTGGGAGGAGTGGCTGATGTACCAGAGGGCAGTGCTGCCATCCAGAGGGACCTTGACGGGAGTGGGTGGACAGGAACCTTACGGAGTTCAATAAGGGAGAGCACAAAGTCCTGAATGTGGGAAGGAACAGCTCCGTGTGTCAGTATAGGCTGGGGGCCACCCAGCTGGGAAGCAGCTCTGCAGAAGAGGATCTGGGGTCCTGGTGGATGCGAAGTTGAACATGAGCCAGCAGTGTGCCCTTGCAGCAAGGAAGGCTGATGGTATCCCGGGCTGCGTTAGGAGGAGTGCTGCCAGCAGGTCGAGGAAGGTGATTATTGCCTTCTACTCAGCACTGGTGAAACCACACCTGGAGCGCTGTGTCCAGTTCTAGGCTCCCCAGTAGAAAAGAGACATATACATACTGGAGGGAATCCCGTAAAGACTTCATGCCACTTATCACCACCCTCTGGGCCTGGCCATTCAGCCACTTTTCAGCCCACCTCACTGTCTGCTTATCCAGTTCATATAGCAACAGCTTGTCTATAAGGATCTTATGGGAGACAGTACCAAAGGCCTTGCTGAAGTCCAGGTAAACACTATCTACTGCGCTCCCCTCAACCACCAGGCCAGTCATTTTCTCATAGAAGTTTATCAGTTTGGTCAGGCATGGCTTCCCCTTAGTGAGCCTATGCCAACTACTCCTGGTGATTTTCTTGTTCATGTGCCTGGAATGGTTTCCAGGATGAGCTGCTCCATCACCTTCCCAGGGATCAAGGTGAGGATGACTGGCCTGTAATTCCCTGGGTCCTCCTTCTTGCCTTTCTGGAAGACAGGAGTGGCATTTGCTTTCCTCTAGTCTTCAGTCACTTCTCCCAGTCACCATGATCAATCAAAAATTATTGAGTGGCCTCACAACGACATCTGCCAGCTCCCTCAGCACTTGTAGGTGCATCCCATCAGGGCCTATGGACTTATGGATATTCAGTTTGCTTAAGTATTCCCTGACCTGATCCTTTTCCACCAATGGCACATCTTCCTTGCTCCAGCCTTTCCTCCTGGTCTCTGACAACTGGGGTTCCTCAAGGGTGGTCTGGCTAGTAAAGATGGAAGCAAAGAAGGCATTCAGTACCTCTGCCTTTTCCATGTCCTGTGTAACCAGGTCCCCCATATCACTGAGCAATGGGCCCACAGTTTCCCTTGTCTTCTTTTTGTCACCTAGGTACTTATAGAAGCCCTTCTTGTTGCCTTTGGCATCCCTGGCCAGATGCAACTCCATTTGGGCTTTAGCTTTCCCAGCTTCATCCCTATATGCTCAGACAGTGTTTCTGTATTCCTCCCAGGTTACTCATCCTTGCTTCCACCTTCTGTATGCTTCCTTTTTGTGTCTGAGTTTGGCCAGGAGCGCCTTGTTCATCCACATGGCCCTACTGGCACTTTTGCCTGACTTCTTATTCATTGGGATGGAACTCTCCTGAACTTGCAAGAGGTAATCACTGAATCTTAACCAGCTTTCTTAGCCCCACCACCACCACCACCACCTTTCTTCCAGGGCCTTACCCCACAAGCAGATCTTTGAAGAGGCCAAAGTCTGCCCTCCTGAAGCCCAGGGTTGTGAGCTTGCTTTTCACCAGCCTCCCTGCCCTCAGGACCCTGAACACCACCATCTCGTGATCACTGCAGCCAAGGCTGCCTTTGATCTTCACACCCCAAACAAGCCCCTCCTCGCTGGCGAGTATGAGGTCCAGCAGAGCACCTCTCCTCCTTGGCTCCTCTATCACCCTGAGGAGGGAGTTATCACCAATGCACCCCAGGAACCTCCTGGCTTGCTTATGTCCTACTGTGTTGTTATGATTATTATTTTGCAGCTATTACTACCTAAATTTGTGCAGTATATTGAACGTACTATTAAATGTATTTCATTCTGTTGACATCAACTGACTTCTGTAGGATTGGCAGTCCTTTGTGCAAGATCCACAGAATTACCTCTGCCAAGTCACCTGAGGGTCATCTCTTTGTGCATGGGGCCTAGACCCTTTCTACTATATTTTTAATATTATGTGTGCCGTAGCTAAGAGTCCTGTTTCATTTTAAGTCATCGCTGCCACCATCAGAAACATGAGCTGGCCTGCAACTAATAAGGAAAACAGTGGACAAAATTACCAGGTAAAAGAAAGATTCTTTTTCTAGAATTTGCAATATAGTCACCTCCAAAGTAATTCCAGACTTACCACACCCTGTCGGGATGACTGTTGGTCATATATAATAATGCTATGATAGGTTGGGTTTTGTATACCTGGTGACAAGTGCAGGAATGTAAAAAACAAATGTAAGGGACTGTTAAAGCAGCCTGAAGACTTTTCTTGAAATTTTGTTATTTCTGCTCAGAAATCTGCAGTTATGTTTCAAAGAAACTTAGAAAAAGTGATTCTTTAGTGAACACTAAAAGACACTCAAATGACCAACTACAAACATTGAAAACAAATAAAAATGAAAATGAAATAGGAGTCTTAAGTATGACTGAATACTAGGCAAAGTAAAGAATCAGCATTATAAGAAGAAAACATTTCAGGATGTCAGCAGGCAAAAGCCTTGAGCTCAGACAGTTCCACACTGGCATATCTAACCTAGGCTGCGTTAACTGTCATGACATCCTGCACTGCCACAGAAACCTGCTGGAGTGGGATGTCTTGAAGAACATAGCCAGAGCTCAGCCATTGTAATAATGTGTACTGTTCATTTCAAAACCTTTTGGTGTCTAGACAAAATAACACTGTTTTTACAAAACTTTGCTTCTTCTTCATTTATTAGAATACAATTAACTTAGGGAGTTTGCTCAGTTCCAGGTTTTCTCTCTGATTATTTACCCAAAATGGCTACAACATACATTTCTTCTAACAGCTACAGAAATTATGTGCACACTGTACACCGAGATTTTCCACATTTCAAGAGTAAACTCCAGTTAAAAGCACTTAGCAGAAACTTACTTTTTCTAAGCCAGGAAGAACAAGCCTTTATGTTCTGCAGCAGCTTCCCTAGCAGATATTTTCACTATACCAAAGACTGGGAATGCAGTACTGTCTGGTTGCTCAGTAAGTCTGGAAGACAACTTTCTGAAAGAAGAATTAGTCATCCATTTGAGATGTTTTGAGCTGCACTCCCTGAAACTTGGGCACATAAAAGGCATTTGTCAGTTCTAGAAACATTTCCTTTCATTTTTGCACAAGGAGCATACACAGAGATTTAGTGGCAAAACTACCCCCCATTAATTTCTTAGCTGGTATTGATCTAAACAAAGGCGCAGACTTCCAGTTAGTGTGAACTGGCACAGCTTTGAAAATTTTAGGTGGAAAACTTGAATGTATTTCAGAAGAATAATCTTGACTTCTTATGGAAGCTTTCATTTTCAGCTCTGCAGTATTGTCCCCCCAGATATTACAGAGTTTGTACGTGTTAAAAGAGAAAACAGGTATAGCTTGACCAAAGGTCTAGGTTAGATCTGATGACTTGTTTTGAATCCTAAATAACTAATCTATTTCTGTACAGTTATATCATGTTTTCCCTTACCATCTCTGCTCAGAGCCAAAACACAAATCAGGCTGCATGTGGATGCTTGGTCACGTGTAGGCATGCCAAGCTCTCAGACAAATGCAGATGAATCAGGAATGGCTTCTTTCCAAGGTGGGAAAAGATTTATGGGTTCTGAAAACACTGACACTTTGGAAATGAGAAAGACAAAGCATCTTCAAGGAATTCAGACATAAGGAGGGGGAGAGGTCCATATAGTCCATAGAGGACTAATAAATAATATTCATAATTTTATTGTGTTCAGTTGCAAGTTGATATTTAAATACTGTCACCCAGAATAAAATAGAAATGCCATGCCATTGTATTGCTGCCTAGTTTTCATAAATAGGCTATTTCTAAAGAACTGACACCTATAACTGCCATGCTTCTGACAGAAACAAATTTGTCTGAGCTATGTTTACACCTCTTTCATACCTTTCTTAAACTAAAAAATTTCCATTTAGGTAAGCTCGTAGCTCTGTTTTTATGTTATGCAGCAGACGTAATTCAGGCTCTAATTATGTCTAGACTTAGTTCAAATGCTCACAGCCTATTTGCTTGGAATTTAGATTATAGTAATATACTACCTTGCTCATTGTCCTACCCACATTGTACCTTTAGCGCAGAATTGTACTGAAGGTCCTTGCAGAACTAGGGTCAGTTCTCACCAATATTCTGTCAAGCAAAAGAAGCTATGTGAGTTTATACTTACAGAAAAACTGATATCCTCAAAAATCTTATTGTTCACAGAATGGGCAATGGTACATCTTTGCCTATTAGCAGAACAGAACCTGAACTGGAGAAATCACAGTGTTACATTAAAGGTTGCTCACAACCTATAGTAGCTCAAACTGTATAGATTTGGTTTTGATGTTATTCTTCTAGGTACTGCCTGTTATGCTACATGATGATTCATATCATGAAGCATATCAATTTGTTTTGTAAAAATTATCAGAAATCTAATCTTTGCCCAGGTAGTTCAACTCTGACATCATTTACGAAGAAAAGTCACTTCTAGCTAGTCGTCTTCGTTTCCCTCCACCACAACATTTACTCACAAAGCTTGCTAGATCAGAAGGACAGAGTTTGCTTCCCTGTCCATCAAAAGAATATGACACACCAGAAAAACCACCCACAAGTGATGCAGAGCTTTTTGGGCTGATTTGCTAGGCTTGATGGTTTGGGGTTGACTGGTCTGGGGTTTCTGTACAGGTGAAGTATAGTGAAACATTACTAAGTACTCAATACTTATCATTTGTATCGAAACAAAAATAGATAATGTTTGAAAAAAAAAAAGGACTAAAACATTTTCAGCGTGGATTGTAATCCTTTCTGTGAAGTCACGATCACGCAAGCTGGTAGTCATGGGTATGAAATACTAGTGCTTCTTGGAAACATGAGGCTGGTAAATTAGCCCCTCTATTTGTGTTGCTAGCCAGACAGACAGGTTGCATACAGAGACTTTTCTTTTGCTTCCAAAGCAGAACTTCTTTTTTCCGTTTCACTGACTGTAACACTACTAGGTGATGGCAAATTTTCTCTGTGAGTCAAAGTTCAGAAAAGGTCTGGAACTTCTGGAGAGTGAATGAACGTAAGTGGCAGCACTGCTTCACCCTAGAGGTTACATTACCACTCAACCCCAGTGGCATCTATGCAGGCAACATGTCACATAGATAAGATATTTTTTGTTCTAAAGCTACAGACAGGGGAGACCATAAACATGCTTCACCATGAGAAAATCGAGTATTCTTTGTGGAATGAAGTGAAACAAACATTATAAAAAAGCATTTTAAAGTAAGTTTCCCTGATGTTCTAGAGATACTTTTGTAAGTAGAGAGGAATATGAACAAAAGTGAAAATCACTCTTTTACCCTTTTTTTAAAAGCTGCATCTTTTCTAGCAATAGAAACAAAATTAGAACAAATGAAATATTTTGAAAGTTCTAGAAAGTTCCAAATTTAGGATTAATAGTATTCAAAAAGACCTTGGTCACTGGGTCTGAATTCTTCACTTTAAAAAAATGATTGTACCAAGAGAACACTGAGGTCATTGATAGCGAAGGACAACAAAGAAAAGAAAAAGGTGGAATAAGGTAGAAGTGTAATGGAAGTTAAACAAAAAATGTAAGGAAGAACACATTAAGGAATCTATTTCCACTTCTTCCTTCCACTTAGTTATTTCCTCTTTGCCATCACTTCCTTTTTTTCCCTCAGGCATTCTCTCTTCTATCTCTGCAACACTTCAACAGAAATAAAGCCCACAGGTACACTACTTTCATCCCCCTGTTTGCTACCAGAAATTAAGGCAAAAGTTAATGTGCAATTCATATATTGTTGGCATGGGTTTAACAGAGAACTTGTTTCATAGATGTGTTATTTTCTAAGACAATTCCACCATTTTCAGAGCAGGTTAGAAGCTTCTTTGTAATAATATTTATACAAGTGTCTCTGTAATAATGAAGTGGATGATCATTATGAAAAGAAAAAGACGGGCAGTATGCACTCAAGCAATCAGTGAAAGTAAGTAGAATAAGCAGACAACATCTCCAACAGATACACTGTAGTAGCAAGTGCTAGAAGAGCTGATGGAGCTGATTAATTCAGTGCTAAGAGCCAAAGTTCTTTACTTTGTCCTTTAACATTAGGAAAAAAACTGAATTTAATGCTCTCAGCAACGTGAGTAGTAAAATGGCTTTTATGTCAGTCAGTCCTTGACATGGAAGTTCTCTCCCTCTCTTCCACCTTGGAAATACAAATTGTGATTCAATGAAAGACTTGACACAAAAAGCTAGGCAATACTCTGGGACCACACAACAGGTGTCAGCGCTAATGTTGGGCCTGAAAGCATTATGAGATGCTCCTCAGAACAGAACTTGCTGCACTTTATCAATTAAATTTGGATTATGTGCTGCTGGCTCTGGAAAGTTGTATAACAGACCACAGACATGGAGAGAGAAGTGTGTTTTGGAGAAAGAAGCAATGACTTCAAGTGTGCAAATGATGTACCTTACAATTACCCTGCCACCCTCCACCAGTTGACATGACTTCCAGGGCTATTGGATCGGAGTTCTTTCACAGAAGGTTACCCTTCCAGAAGACTCTTTGATATCAGCCCACTCCATGGATTGATTTTGAGGACTGTAAATTACTATTAAGACAGTCAGTTTGATACAGGCCCACAGCAAAAATCAACTTCAAATATTTTTTTTTTTTAGCAGTGTCACCCTCAAAATTCTCAATATGTTAAAAACAGTGTTGACAGTTTCTGAAGTCAAAAAAGTTGGAGAAATAGAATCAAAGTGTTCCATGTTGCTTCATACTCAAGCCATCGTAAAGAAGATGCCACCTCACTGATAATTTTATGAGGGTGGAAATTAGAGACAGAAGCCCTTTGGCTGCCATTCATAATCCCATTCCGAATCCAAACCACTGCCTTCAACATACTTTGTGACAGAAGTTTTCACTGAAATCCATCATAAACCATTGTCCTGTATGGATACCAACTCTCATCTGAACTCTAACTTATATAGGCAGTAGAAAACCACTCTGGATTTCTTTCATTCCTTAAATGTATTTCTGAAATAATCCGTAAAGTAAAAATAGCAAAGTGACTATGGCTCACAAGAAAATACATGACCTGAGCACATAAATGAAAATGTTGTCTAAGTGCACTATCAACACTAGACCCGTCCATGTCCATGCAGATCACCCAGGACATGATGGTATCTAGGTTCTTTCAATTTTCCTTTCAGTCTTCCTTTCCCTAACTGTAACTCTACCCTAATTCTGACATCACTATCTGTCCCAATATAAAGCATAGGATACTGGCTCTGAATACAGTGCTGAACACTGCCCACAGGCAGTGAGAGTTGGGACCGAGGATTTAGTGTCCATCTGAGACACACCAGCCTTGCACACTCAGTCCAACCCCATCCCCATCTGCAAAGCCCCTGACACAGGGATCCATACAAATACATGTCTCCAGTGCCTCCCAAGCCCAGCCCGTACTTCAGCCATGCCTGCTGTTCTCTCTCCACTGCAGAGCACAGCTCTCCTATCCTTCAGCATCCCCTGTGCCAAATAGTAAGCATATGTGGGTAGCTGACTGAAAAACAACTTCCCTAAAGGATAAGGCACCAGGTCTTCCATTCAGGCATCCTCCCCTCTTCCCCAAATTAGCCCTATTCCCTACCCTATGCAGAGGTGCACAGAGGTGCCAAGTCTCCAGCAAAACTCAAGGTGTGGGCATTGGCCTCTGTGGACGCCAACTCTCACAATATCCCAGCGACCATTCCTAAGTCAACACAAAGATGGGGGTGAGCTATTATGTCCTCTAATCTTAAAGAGGCTGTCAAGCTATCCTCCAGAGTAAATTTTTGTGACTGCTCAGACTCCTTTTTCTTCTGAAAAACCTTCAGCTTCTGATCATTTTGGATACCATTCTACAATGTGAGACACTTTCACTGGCTTGGATCTTCAGACTGAATGTCTGCAGGCAGCAGCAAATGGTTGCTTTCCATATGTTGACTACGAGGGCAGAAAGCTCACAGTCTTGATTTAGAGGCTAATACAAAAGACTAGAGTGGGTTGTGAAAAGCTTTCAGAGAATTTTGTTTAGCTTAGAGCTAGAGACTGTTGCTATAGGACACATAATTTACACAATTCTTTGAAGGGCCAGGGACTTTTGCCCATGTTTCACTAAGTCTTACTGTCCGGATTGAGGTGGCCTGCATCTGATTCCCTGCTGAGTACCCTATTTCAGAATTTAAGGTAATGCACGCAACAGTTACACCTGTAAAATGTCTAGGGAGTTTTCTAAACGTCCATACATCACTGAGTCATGGAAAAAAACATTATTCATGCTGATAGCAAAAGCATCTATCCAAAGTCTGAGGGAGTAAGGAAAGTAAAGATGTTTTGACTTGAACAATGCAGGAGGCTTGTGTGCCTTGCTAGGAATAAATCCATGTCTCATCTTCTGACTAGGCTTGTTTTGAGTATGGGTCTTAAGCCCACTTTCTCTTCCAGTTCCTCTCCCTCCCCAATACCAAAAAACCCCAGCACAACCATCCATTCTCAGCCGTTAGCTACGAGGTACTGAAGCATAACAGCCACAACTAATCAGAGACCTTTATATCATAGTGGTATATCCTAAAAAGGCCTTGATAGGACCACCATATGGGATATCTGTCCTAGAAGTAGTCTATACTGTGTGCACACGTCTGAGATGGCTTAGTGAAGCTATCTAATACATCATGCAAGTCTAGTCTGAGAAGCTCACAAGAGCTATCTAACAGAATGTGGTGGCTATGGCTCTAACAGCTGACGGAAAATAAGGAGGAGGCTCACTTCACTGAGATTCTGCATAAAGCAACATACAATGTGTTACAGATTTCCATGCAGAGCTCCATCCTACCTTTCTAGTATTTTCTTACTACTTAGTACAGGACATCTGGAGAAGAGACAGGTAACATTCATATATCACATTCATATAACTGTGTCATTCAGCAGTTCCAGGATTAGGAGTCCCCCGCTTCCCTCCTGATCTCAGAGTGCACTCAAATGTTGGTGCTCGCAGCGGGGAATCATCACTTCATCCTACTCTCCGGCCCCATGTTCCTGGCACCAGATCTCCCTGCTGATCTCTCTCAATTCAGACATCCCATGCTTCTTTCCTCTGACAGTCCATTACCAATGATGGGCATGACATCATCACAGCATTTTTAAAACCAAGGTATTGCTTATTTTAGCCAGAAAGAACAAAGCACGCACAGAAAAGGACTTCAAAACAAGAAAATGAATATCTGGTTTATTTTTCTTTGCTGTAAAGGTGGCCTAGGTTACTGTCCTCCTCAAGTTAGACAGTGATACGAAAAAAATTTTCAACTCATTGAATTAATCTATGTGTAATGTGGAAAGCTGAGCAAGAGACAAATCAGACTCCAAAACACTTGTCTAGAAGTTTTTTAAAATGATTGAAAATTGTAAAATATGAAGCATAAAGCTGATTTTTTCCTTTCAGCTGGCATTTTGCCCTCTCTTATCTTACAGAGGTTTGATCCAGTTCCCAGTGAAGACTACAGCTGAAATGACTGGAAACATTTAACTGAATGCAGTGGACATTGGATTAGGACTTCATTCACAGTAATTCACACACTATCCAGTAACTGGAAACAACACATATACAACTTCCCTCTTGCTGAGAAGTTAACACATCATTTCAAGGATGTCCCAGTGATCCCCTCCAATATCTCACATCGCAATATCTATGCATAATACTTAATACTATTTGCAGCTGGCAAGAAGATTTCATACCATCCTGCTGAAAATCATATATTTTCTCATGTGTGAACTCATCAGTTGTTATCTGAACTCTGACGAGTACAGAACATTACAGCAAGCTCTTCAGCAATGCAGTAGTTAGTGAGCACACCAAGCCCGTCCTTTGCCATCAACAACCTCTCCTTAACCTATTTCCAGACACACAGCTGTCAGATCCCCAAATACTTTATAAAGCATTTGAAAGTCTGGGTTAAACACTGCTGGTGACAGCTCAGTTTCCCAGCCATAACACAGAATAAATCTGTCCTGCAAGCATAAAAACTTTCTCTTAGGCAAAATCAAGGCTATTTAGCAAATACACGCAGTAGTTGGGATCAGGCAGTTCATACACTTCCACTAGAACTTGGAAAGACTTCCTTTTGACCATGCTCTAAACAGTGTATCAGACATAAAATTAATTAAATAAAACTTTAAAAATTAGTAACTTTCCTGATGGAAAAAATCGGATGAATAAGGCAATCACATATTTCAAACACTAGTCACGTTGCTCAGTGTACTCCTAGAAAACATGTTTATTAAAATGATAAGACTAGGACAGCACAGGACCAGACAGGTTCTCTTTCCAAAGGGAGTTGTGGAAAAAATAATTAACTGGTGTGATTATTGGGGAATTGTTAGAGGCTATTTACACCAAGGAAAGCAATGCTTTTCTGGCTCTGACCTGGGCTCCCTTCAGCATTTCCCAGCATCTAGCACAGTCAGGCAACGCCTGTGTCATGGGACATACCCAATGGCATTCTACTGCATTTTTGGTCCCTTATCAAGATGATGAGTGACACTTACAATGCCACCCTCAGAATGCTGTGCACGCTGACACTGTACAACTGTGAGAGATGCTTCTAAGGAGAGTTAAAAGGTCACCTGCATAGCTACTGCATTTGAAATGTTACCTGCTATATATTGATGTAATGCCAGGAACTATGATGCTAAAGCATTAACCATATCCTGCAAGCTGATCAAAACCACTATAAATTTGATAATACTGACAGGAGTTTAGATGACATTAATACAAACAGCAAACAAAGAGCAGCCAGAAAGATACTCAGAAGTAGGGAAGATAGCAAGGCATACAGTCCTCATCTCAGCACTGGAAAAAGAATCAGGAGCAGAAGCTTTGGATGATCTGCATCCGTGCCTTTATCTATTCCTTTGAAAAGCTGGAATGTGTTTCTTTGCTATAGAGGGGAAAGTTAATGGAAGATGTAGTAAATGGATGGAAATAACCTGAAGTGATTTGTGTTCAGGTGGAGGTGGTGAGTCATGACTCCCTCCAGCAGGAGCATTTAGTCTCCAAGGTATATAAATAACATACTCGGAGAACTGCAAGTTGTAGGTTGTAGCCTTGTTTTATTTGGCTGTCCTAACTTTAACTGAGGTTCAATAGATCCAATTTTTCAATTTCAGACCATTAGAGAGAAGAAGAAAAGGAGGTTGTAATTTGTTTGTCTTGACTACCTCGTGATCTTTTCAGCACATAAAGGTCACCTATAGCAGATATCAATAATCACACTCTTTACAGTTTCCTTAAAGTTCATCATTTTAGTCAACCACTTCACAGGTTACTAAACCAAACCAAATTACTGCTCAGCAAGAGTGAATTGGTGCCTTTCCTATATAATTTTATGTGATCCTCAGGGTCTTCTCTACTCCAAGGCATTCAAGCATTTGGCATGAGATTAGAAACATGAACTGACTGTAAAGGGCTAGAATTATCTGGATGTTTCAAAAGTACAATTTTAGATAGATTTCTGCAGGAATGGTTAAACAGGGTGCACAGACTCTTTTTATTTGAAAGAGAAAATTCTGGAAGTCAAAATGCTGTAATTGGTCTCTTTGAGTGACTTGGGGTGGAAATTTATCCCACATTTTCAGCAATACAGTTAAATTCAGGATGTTGGTCAGACCTAGCACCTAATTTTTTGAAGTGATATGAGTTCACAACTCCGACTGAAGTGCCTCAGAGCTGCAGGGTCTCATGGCCCTTATTAGGCAGCCAAAACTGCTCACACAAAATTACAGACTGCTTTTCAAAATACAGTCCACCACTCTTTTGGGTCTTTCCCATGGAAAGGGCAGATACCATTTCCTTTTACCATATTTCACAAGAAGAGTCAAAAATGTAATGAAGGTTTGACAAGATTTTTTAATGGGAAATGCGATAGAAATGTCTTTATCAGTTCACTTTTACAAAATCTTTGGCTTTTCCCAAGCTCAAAAAGGTCATTTTTAGTAAAAATTACATCCCCGCTAGGATTCTTGGCATTGATTTGATTTGACTTTTTAACGTAAATGCTTACAATTTAAAGACTCTGTGTTTCCATATATGAGAGGAGATTAGCATTACATCACTTGACGTGCATGCTGTAAGACAGCCCAAAATACCCATAAAAATAAATACAGATATACTTGTTCACTTCAGCGTGGCAACACCCATGCAATATCAGTTTAAGTATCTTACTCACATTATTATCCTGTTCTTGTTGGAACTACATATGCATTTCTGAATTCCAGGTTGCTTCTTTGATAACTTCCTTATCACTGTTCCACAAGCTTCAGCATATCAGGAGTTGCAAATAAGGAACAGGTTTTCAGGCTTCCATATAGCACATCTGGAATGGAAAGCAGAAGGAAAACTGGTGCTCTAGCAGCTACCGCGGGGGAAAGCACTGCCCTCCCCCTCAGCACTTGCTGAAAGCTAGCAAAGTCTCTTGTGGTAGCTACCAAGTTTTCTCTTGGCTGGAATATCTTCTGGTGGTTTATAGCAGATTTACTGCTTGATCTGAATATTAAAATTCCATAACATTTCTCCAGTACTGAATGAACCAGAGAGTAAGCTTATATTTGTTTTCTTATATTTCAACCCTACTTAAATTAGCCATGTAATGGAAGACTTGACAATTCACACTTCAAGAGTAGCTGTGTGGGTGTGTAAGAGGAAATTACGTTTCCTATCAGGTGTAAATGGAGATATTTTACATATTTCAATGAATCTATTTTTGTGCAGTGAAAATCTAGCTTGTTGATAACATAACTTTTTCCATCTAAATTTATAATTTGATTGGTCTCACAACAAAGACATTTTTAATCTCTATTTCAGAGACTATCCCACTGTTAGTACGTTAAAATACTTTCTTTCAAAGGTGGCTTTGTGAAACCATTGCCTGCAAACATGTTGCTGATTATTTGTACCCAGCTATTATGCCCTACAGCATAGGGAATCAAGATTTGTACTTGCACACATTTTGAACATTTTTAACATAGGTATAAGCATGAGTTAAAACTCTTCTTTCTTCCTTCAGTATTTGTGAATGTCTAAGGGTCTTTTCCCACGTAGAAACTAAATAAAATGTATGTTCATGAATGCCTGCATATAAATATAACCACCACAGTCCATTTAGAATATTGGTGTAATTTGAACAAGTGAAATAAAGAAATATTAAACTAGTGTGAGGTTTTATGTCACTTTAGGTAGACTGACATTTTAGAAACCAAGTACCACTATAGCTCTGATGATTTTATTTTTCAGTGACTATTAAATGAGCACTACATTGAAAAATTATTTTCAAAATGCCAATGTGGGTAGAGTAATATAAAGAATATTAGAAGAATTATAGTAAAAAGAAAACATACTAATACTGCATAGTGAAACTCTGTGTATTTTGCTAGAGTCTAGTATACCACGAGATTAAAACAGTTCCACAATTAAGGGAGAACCTCCCTCATTTAGGCTGTCCTTAACGTTCTAGCAATGTTGCATTGATGATTTACACATAATTAGCTGCTACCTGCTAGTCATATGACACAAAGATATCGTTGTTCTTATTCAGACCCAATGTCAAACAATTTTAATTGTGCAGTGCAACATCTTTTATTGTACTGGATCTTTATCAGGACTGTTTTAATACACAAGCTTCATTTTCACATTTAACTGCAGCTATTACAGCTTAGCCTGTGGTTACACATTTCATCACATTAGAGAACTCCCATAGACTTACTGTGTCAGTATCTTCTGTAGAGTACATTATGGAAACTCAGACTTTACGAGATCAACTTATTAATATCTGTGAGTTCACAGTTCAGTAGTAACAGTCACAATGTTGCAAACAGGAAACAAACTTCCCTTGGGTAATCAGAAACAGCAGGGGGAAGCGGCTTTCCAGTGATACCATGAACTCTGCATCTCTTGAAAGGGTGGCCAGATAACACCATAGTGAGTCCTCTTCTAGATGATGCCTCTTGTCTTGGCTTAGTATTTCCTAGTCTAAATTTCTCATTCAAGTTCCTATGATGTCAGACACTAAAAGATCTAATGAAAGAAATGCTGACAGAGAAAAACTGGGGAAGCAGAAGCCTCTGACAAAATAACCTGGAGTAACATGTCAAGGCTATTGCTCCGAGCAGAAACTCAAGGCACCACATCCACCTTACCAAGCATTCTGCTAAAGTCAACAGTATCAAGTGCAGCTGATATAAAAGCAAAATATTTTGATATTAACAAAAACATCTCATCTTCACCCAGAGTGGTCCACATTGAAAAAGAAAAGCAGTATGTGTACCAGCTCAAAGCCCATGACTTGTATAATGGTTACAGGTGAAGCTACAGCTCTTTCTTCTCAGGGTGAGGTGTTTCTTAAGATGTCTAATCCAGAACTTTTCAATTGATCCATCTTATTTCACTAACTCCCTTCCCATATTCCTACAGAAAAATATATCTGTTTTCCAGTTCTGCTGAAACATATTTAGGCTTCAAAAGTTGTATTCTTTTAGTAACATTCACTTTTTTTCTGACTTTTCCCAAGCTGTCTGCCTTTTCCCAGGTGCTCTTCTCCAGGGCAGGGCTGTTCACAGCAAAGGCAGCCATGGCCATGAGTGGCAGCTGTCTCGATAATACCTTTCCTCTTTTTCCTTCTGCGTTAGCAGCTCTCATAGAGGATGCCACCTGCTCTTCCGCAAGAACTGTTACAGTAGCCAGCTGAGGCTGGAGAAGGACTTTTTTTTGTCTAGCAGTATACTTCAGATCAGTGCCAGCCCACACTGAGAGTTCACCTCTATATCCTTTGCAATAGTGTACTTGGCCTAAGATTACTATTTTCCTACATAGTAAGCAGCCTCCTGAATTCAATATGCATCAATAATAATAAAATCAATAATAGTACAATAAAATAAATTAAAAAATAATAAAAGTTAAAAAAAAATAAAATCAATAATACAAGATGAACGCTTTTGAGTGATACTTTATCATGGTTTGAGTCCAAGCTTCTTTCCTGAAGGGTTCAGCTATACCCCAAAACAGTTTTCTCCCTCTCTGCTATCCCTACACTCGCAGTTTGAAATACCCACAGTTAATCTCGTGCAAGCCTCTCGCCGCTTTTTGGAAAAGCAATTTTGAAACCAGCGATCCATTCTCCTTTTCGCTGATTTTAAGGCAGTTAACACACAATCTCAGACATGGATAACCAAGACTGGGAAACAGGAAAAAGGATGTCTCCTGTTCAGGGCTGCTGGGTTGCCACGCACATCCCGGTGTTTACAGCTCCCAGCTGGCTACCAGCCGGCCGCAGCTCCAGCAGTAAGACGATCCAGCTACTGTACTCTTGACTTTTGCAGCCTATGAGTGGGCGGGGGAGATTGCGCAAGTGCTTGGAGCAGCTGCAGGACCTTTCCCTCACTGAACTGGCGGCTGGGCTGGGCACACCAGCCTGTTTATGTGCTGTTCCACAACCTTTCACCTACTTTGGCTATTTTGGCCTTGCCAGTAGCCCTCGGCAGCTCAACAGCTCCTGCAGCTGCAGTGTTGGGTGATAGAAAGATGAGAACGGGAAGATGTGACCCTTGTTTGTACTGCTATTTCTGTCTTTTTTCCATGCAGAGGGCTGCATAACTATTTAGAAAACAAACGTGTTAGTATATTAAAGTATCAATCTAATTGCATAAATGCAGACCCATTACAGGCGGAGGGCAAGTGCTTTGCCCACAATACTGCTGAAAATTTCATCAAGGGCTGCGAATACAGGTCATGCCCTTCAGTCATCAGACCATTCCTTCCACTTACATTCAAAACTTTCTAGTGCTACTGTTAATTTCCACCCTGACTTACTGCTCCTCCCCAGTCACCATTTACCCTTCCTTACAGAAGCTGAATTAGAAGTTACCTTTGCCCCTATTAGAAAAGGTTAGTCTGGTTTCCCAGGGGGAAAAATTTCAATAATCTTGCCTGTTCACCTGTTTGCCAAATCATTGCTCCTAACCATTTCAACCAAATTGGAAGAGATATCAACTTCCTACAAAATCTGCATGAACTGACAGATGGTTTAGGGAGGAGAGATTCAAATTTTGGTCCACACTGAGGAAAAGGCAGGGGAAACTCAGCCAAGACTCACTTTACCAGAGGGGACCAACTCCACCAGCTGTTGTCACAGCTATTCTGGCTGGTCAGGAGAGGGCACCCACCCCAGCACAGCATACTATGTCTCCAGCACTTGTTGGCAGGTGGTTTAGGAAGAAGAGCCTTAAATTAGTGTGCCCTAGGAGAGAAAGGTAAGGCAAAATCAGCCAAGACCCCTTCTATTAGACATCAGCAACATGGCCAGTTACCATGTATTCTGACTAGCCAGGAACATGGCTCTGACCTAAGTACAGCACAGTGTGTCTCTGGCAGTGGGGAGGACATAAGGAACATTGAGGAGGGAGACAGCTGATTGCGACAGATAGCAATTAAGAGGCAAATGGACAGAAATCCAGGCTTCATTTGTTCCACTCCTCTGGACCCAGCTGTTGTGCAAAAAAGCAGAATGTTAATGCAGCTCCATTTTCTCAAGGATAGTCAGAAAAACATTACTGTGACTGAGCAACTGGAAGTGTTGCTACTGCCTTTTCAAAATTTGCCCCAGGGCAGTTCAGAAGAGGAACATTAAAATATTAAAGCAGCAGAAAGGAGGCTTCATCTGATGAATGCTGCAGTTAAGAATCTGGTACTGTCCTTCACCATCAAAATGCTGTTCTCTGACACATACACTTGTAACTGTCAAGTGCACTGGGGCTTTGGGAGGAGGGGGGAAATGGTGGTTTGGAGAGGAAGTAAAGTGAGAACAAACAGTACTGCAGCCAGGATAGATTGTGGAGTTACTTGAAGTGGTTAAAGTTTTCACAGCCTAGTCTTCTTGGGGAGCAGCTTGGAGGACCATGAATCCTGACACATTGTTACCTTTGTGCCCAACGCTTAGCTGTCTTACCCAATATTCAGAACATCCTTAACGATTATTTCTCAGACATATCACTTATATTTACAGGAACAGAAAGTTATATTGTTCAGAACCTACTGTAATATATAACCCATCATACAAAGAGCGAGAAGCAAATTGGCATTATGAAGATGACACACTTCTTCCAGAAGCTCACTGGAGTAGTAAACCTGTTAGTTGTTGCACTGCTGCTGATGTGTAAAATCCTTGCAGAAGTTTGTTTTGATTTGAAAAGCATCCAGGTTTTGCCTTACAGGAGCCTTGTCCTTTAAATAATAGGGGAAGGCAACACGCTTCCTGTATTTCCTCCAGCTACAATTGTATTGTTTGTTCAGAGCTAAACTGAACATGTAAGATTTTTGTCCATCTCTTACTGCATAACTACGAGGAAAACTATAAGAAAACAAGTTGCTGTAAAAAAGAGAAATGTAAACAACAGGAATTATTCCTAGTAGACTTTTTTCCCTATTCAGAACAAAGTGTGTAATATGACTACTCACAAACATTATTGAAGTTACTTATATTAAGCAGGGTGAGCACACCAACAGATTAAAAGAAAGTGGCTCAACAAGAACAGAAATAGTGACATTATAAACTAGAATAACTGCCTGGTGTGGAGGACTTTCTTGACTCAGATTTTATTGCAAACTGCTGATCTTGAGATTCTTGCTTGCCATTGATTAGTGGCTTCGGGAAGAACATGAAAGAAAACAAAAACTGTCCTACACATGCTCCATAATTTAAACAATTTTTTTTGTTTAATGATATTTTTACTTCCATGAGTCATCTGCAACTTGCAGGCAAGCAAAGTTAAAACAATCAAAAGCAAACTCCAACATCTATTCTCAAATTTTCAACTTCTGGCAAGGACAAGAAAAATCAAAATGGTTGTATTTGTTATTTTATTATTTGTGTATATACATAAAATATATAATAGTTATATATTATTATATGCCTTCATTTTGCTTCATTTCACATTTCGTATGCCAACATTCAATCACTGTGGTAAAACATAACGTATCCGATGGAACAATAACAGAGTAACTCTCGCAATAAAATAATAAAACAGCAAGTAGAGTGGGAGTAGAACAGTAAGCAGGGATAACATGTAATGACCAGGAAGACAAAAATGAGATAAAGTAAAAAAAAAAATCTAATGCTAAATGCAAGTGTTCTCCTCTGCCTATCAAACTAAGTATATTAGTTTCTTGTTAGGAACCTATCTACCTTCCTATGCAAAAAAAAGTATACATATTTGCGTCTGTGTAGAAACGTGTATCAAAACCAGACCGAGTGGCTATATGTAAACATCAAGGCTATATTTTTTTGTATTGTTTTATTGCCACATGCTCCTGCTGTTATTGACGAAGATCTGGGACGTCAGCAAGTCCTGTGCCGACATTAGCTCCATTTTTCAACGCATTATGCAAAGCCTGCCTGTAGCCAAGGGGCCTGAGTGTCTTGGGGAAAAGCCAGGCAGCACTACAGATCAAAGTTGCCTCTCCAGGGAAGAGGAAAGGTGTGCAGGCTTTTCCCAGCCCATCCATGACCCTGGAAGATGAGCCAACTGCGTGCGAGCTGCTCAGCACCTCTTAGGTCAGCTCCAGACAGAGTAAATAAGGGTCACACGGCAATTTGGGACCAGTGTGTCACCGAGGCAGCTGTCTTCAGATATTTGGTCACTATTAATCCAGGTCACAGTGACGACATAAGATGGCAGGCACCCCGAACCCTGCGGCTAGGACCCAATTTTGCTCCCTTTGCACCCCCACGCACCCTCCGCACCGACCCTGGCCTTTCAGCAGCCCCACCGCAGGCATCCCACAGCCCCACCGCGGGCATCCCACAGCCCCACCGCGGGCATCCCCTGCGCCCAGTCTCCGTCCCCCAGACACCAGCGCACCCCTCGGGGCGGCCCTCACCGCTGCCAGCGCCCACCGCCCGGGGCAGGCCGGGCCGGGCGGGCCAGGCCCGCTCC
>JAVJGI010000050.1:77279944-77310602 GCA_035590275.1 Ibycter americanus | reverse complement strand
ACCTGCCGGCGGCGGGGAGGTCGCCTTGGGCGACCACCCTCGGCCTGGGGCACCCGCCGGCCGGTTGCGAGGCGATGGTGACGTGCGACGGCCTCGATCACAGCTGAGGGTGCGCCACAGCCCGGTGGGGGGGGGGGGTGGGGGGTGTGTGTGATGGGACGGGGGCGCTGGGTGAGGTCCGCCGGGGCTGTTTTCCTGCGGCGCGGCGCGCTGTCGGGCCGGAGCCAGCAGCCCGGCCCTGCGGGGCGAACAGGCTGTACCCAGGTCCCTTACCGCCTTGGCAGCTGTGAAGTCCGTGCTCACATGACGCTTCCAGACGTCACCCCGAAGCAGCCCGTGTTTACAAAGGCTGGAGTGCTTCTTCGAGAGGATTACAAATAAGTCCCGTGTCTACAGGGGGAAAGTACAACTGTTCCTCCCAGGAACATGCTGTGTCTCGCTGTCATGTAAACATTCAGCACAAACATGCACTTACGCTTAGGAGAACTGGCCAGTAATGGCATGATGGTTGCAAAGGAATAGAGTCCTGAAGCCTGTGGAAAGACAGTGATTTGTAGCTGTATCTTGACACTTCTTAAACAAAATTTTTGTTTTGCATTTATTCATAGGATCAACTAATGGATGTGAGAGAACCTCTTTTGCATTTTTGCGCCAAGAACTTCCTGTGAGGTTTGCAAACATACTGAAAGAAATTGATCTTCTTCCTGATAAATTACTAGGCACTCCATCAGTACAATTAGTAAAAAGCTGGTAAGTAAGAACTACTTGAATTCAGCCTGTAAAATAGCATAGCTTTGACTACTTCATTGTAGACATTTTGAACAGTAGAAGACAATAACAAAATACACTAGAAATGCAGTTGCTTCATCAAAGCTGGACTGCAAGCTGTTACAGTGCTGTCCTTTTCTAAAAATTAAATTGAGAACCAACATCATTATATTATTATTGTAAATAGTTTTTTAAACTAACAGTTTGAAGTAGCTGGTAGAGCAAATCTCACTACTTCTTACTCTTAAGAGAGAGAAGAAAATAGGTTCTGTTTTTACATAGCCCTCAGAGCTACACAAAAATGGGGAAGCAGGCTATATGTTTGGGTCTTTCACTGATGGAATTGCTACAGAGCTTCTGTTCCATAGCATACTGCCTTGGCCTGCGCAGCAAGCTTCTGGACTTCAGTTAACATAGTCTTGTGGTTGACACTGTTGAATCTGATTTAACTTGTTTTACTGGCACAGTTGCAGCATTTGCAAGGATGTCTGACATAAAGGGCAAAAGTATTAGAGTTACTGTAGCAACTGTTCTTAATCTAGCAAACAGGTGTGCCTTTGCGATATGCATCAAGTCTGTCAGATGTTAGCACAGGAGGCTCAAGTAATTGGCTTGTGCCAAAGCTGATTAGATTTAGATTAATTCTGCTTGGATGGCTTCCTGATCAGTATTGTCATTTGCATCTTCTTTTGAAATGCCTGTCTTCTCAAGAATTGTAAGGGGATCCTATGTGCCTAAAGCGAGGGTTTAGATACCTTTCTGGGTGGCAGGCACAAGAAAAGATGTAAAACTTCCTGGGGTTCAGGCAGTCAAGAAGTGTCCATCTTGGATTGAACTTGGATACTTCAAAGATATTTCGGTCTTCTAGCTGACTTGTGAAGAGTAATGATTTGGACAAGACAAAGTATTTTTCCTGTTCCTAGACTAATAAAAGTCAAACTAATAGCATATTTCGTGTGTTCTTTTTGTAACAGGTACATCCAAAGCCTGATGGAGCTGGTTGAGTTCCATGAGAAAAGCCCAGATGACCAAAAAGTCTTATCTGAGTAAGCTTTTCATTTTGTTTCTTTGAACTTTCCATCTCACATTGTTCTTCACAATATAGTCCATTTAGAGTGACAGCTGTCATGAGCTGACTTTGATAATCTAGCATGGAGTGTTGTGCATAGAGCAACCTGGTTTAAATCTCTCGTTATGTTTAGAAATATTGCAGATAAATATGACCTGTTGCAGCTCAGTTTTAAGGGCATACTGCCCTCAGTCATGGCAGAGAAATACCAACAAAAATTATCTGTGATGTCACATCCCTGCTTCTTTCCAAGATGTCAGCTGGGGGTCTCTTTCCCTTCCTCACATTCTCTTCAGCAGTGAATTTGACATGGCTAATGATTGCACCTTCTGTATTAAAAATATCAAACGCTTCTGCTTTAGGTCAGTAAGGAATTTTACAAGAATGAAAAAATAGACTGTATTTTAGTGTTAAGGTTGTTAGGCACTCATCTGTGCTGTTGCAGGATTAGATAATGACATTGTACAAAGCTTGCCTCCATGTAGTCTTATGTTCTGAAAAGATCTTTTTTACCCAGCTTTATAGATACATTAATTAGAGTCCGAAACAGACATCATGATGTGGTTCCTACAATGGCACAAGGAGTAATTGAATACAAAGACACTTTTAAAGTAGATCCTGTCACCAATCAAAACATACAGTATTTTTTGGATCGTTTCTACATGAGCCGTATTTCTACCCGGATGCTAATGAACCAACACAGTAAGTGGAAATACTTATCTGAGAAATTTCAACCTGGTGAGGTCTCTTAAAACTTTTGATCTGTCTCAGATGACTTCATGACACTGAAAGGTTAGAAACTGGACGTATGACTTCCTGCAATTAGTCTGTAGTCTAGAAAATAAGTTTTCCCATTACTTTAAGTCTTGTGTGGAATATGTAGGGATCTCATTATTTACATCTGAAAAGCTTTTAGATGTTGAACTACAGAAAAACCAACATAGTGTGCTGGCAGTAGATAACTCACAAAAGGCATAAACAAATGTTAAAACACTTGGTATTTTATGTGATTATATGTTGTGATCAGTGTGTAACTCTTCAGTTTAGGGCTTTTTAATAATACATTTGGGATTAAATACAGTATTGTTTTCATCTCAAACAGCCCTTCTTTTTGATGATAAGTCCAGCTCGGGGCATCCAAGGCACATTGGAAGTATTGATCCTTGCTGCGATGTTGCTGAAGTAGTGAATGGTATGCGTTCTCAGATCCTTAACGTTTCTCTTCATGATCAGTATTTGTATCTGATTGCAAGCAATTTGAGTAACCAACATGATGTATAGGATGCTGACGGGCTTTTATTGAAATTGCTGTAAAGCAGTCATATCAAAACAAAGCTTTTATAGGACAGAATTTAAAATGAAGTAACAGTAAAAAATGTTTTATAGTAAGGCCTAGCAAGTGACAGATGAGGTAGGAGTTAAATTTGTCTGTGGTGTTGAGATCGGCCTTACCTACTGATAAGACATTTGCCTTACAGAATTACCAAATTGTACTGAAGATTTGCCCATGCTGCTGTAATTGCCTATTTATTCTCAGTTTTTAATGCACACGGTGGATGCAATGTTATCATAGCTTTTGAGATGCAGGCTTATAGTTGGTAACACCTTAGCAGCTAATGCAGTTAACCATATTTTGCCATGCATTAGCATGAATTTCTACAGTGTTTGATACTACACTTCACATATTTTATTTAAATATTTCAGATGCTTTTGAAAGTTCCAAGATGTTGTGTGACCAGTATTACTTAACAGCTCCAGAACTGAAACTTACCCAAGTGAATGGTAAGACAAGAGCTTTTACATCTGTCTTCCTATCAGTTGCTAAACTGCTGCTTTTACTGGATCAAAAGGCTCCCATTTCTATAGCCATAATAGTATATACCAGTTGGTCTGTCTTGGGCTAGTTCCTCTTCACTTTCTGTTCGTTCTAGGCAGCTCATTTAGTCTCCTGTGTGAGAACTAGATGTCGTATCTTAAACACTAGATTTCCTGAGGTACTATTTATGAATTTGAGAGAAGTTAAGACTAACCTGTACTTAAGTAACATGGTAAGTTCCTAGAGGGGAGCTCTATATCTAGGGTGAGGAAGTGACACTTCTGACTGAAATGCTGGTTCTGGTCCAAGCTGCCTGCATTTATCGGTTCTTGGGCAGTTTGCTTAACCTCTGAAATCCTTTACTTATAGAAGGGAATTAATACTTGCTTTTTTCAGTTTATTTGAAAAGAAACTGTTACTAAGCAAGTGGCAATTACAGTCTAAACACTGTTACAAGTGCATGAAGTTGTTGGCTCATTTGGAGCTGGGGGACAAAACTGAAACTTGATTTATTTTCTTGTTTGTTTTGGCGTACAGCTTGCTTATTGTAAAACTTAGATGCAATACAGAAAAATTCCACTACCCTTTTTAAATCTTGCTTGTATTTTTCCCTTCCTCTAGGAAAGTCTCCAGGAAAGCCAATTAACATTGTATATGTTCCATCTCATCTTTTTCACATGCTTTTTGAGCTCTTCAAGGTATGTCAGTATAAACTGTTTCTTTCCTTAGTAGTCTGACCAGGAGCGTTGATACTTTAAATCTCTAGCTAGACCTAAATGAAGTCAAGTTTTGCACAGGACAGTGAGGTTTCTAAAATTTTTCTTATTTGGATAAATAGCTTTGGCAGTTGGGGAAGGGGTGATTGCAGTTTGTAGGAGAGTATTTGGGTGCTTTTGTGTGGTAGTGAATGTGTCAGGGTAACGGAGAGAGTACGAGTGGGACATGAGGTTGTGACCACCACTAGTCTTCTGTTTTTAGAGATTAAATCCTGTAGTGCAGATTTGCCCTGGTGCCTTTTGTGGAGTAGGTGATGCATCCTGAACTAGTGAATGGGGCTGAACCATTGTGCTGTCACCATGAAGTGCAGAATTCTGACAGCCTTTAGCAACTGCTGAATTCTGCTCTTCTACAGAAACCTGGTGACTTTCAAGGGAGTTACGATGTTTAAATTACACTGGCTGAGTTATGTTGGGCAAGAACAGTGTAATCTTACAGTGTAGAAGAGTCTTGGCTATGCTTAGTCACTTCTAGGTGCAAGACCTGCTCTGCTCCTGTTAAGCTAAACTAAGTGTGATCCTTGGAAACAAGGCACTGATAGGTACAGAGGATAACTGCGCTCAGCCTCTGCATAACCAGGGGCATGGTATGATTTTAAGTGCACAGATCCAGCAGTCACTGATAATGATTACCTTCTTTTCTGTAGAATTCAATGAGGGCAACTGTTGAATTCCAAGAAAACAGTCCTTCCCTTTCTCCAATTGAAGTGACAGTTGTTCTGGGACAAGAAGACCTGGCAATTAAGGTATCTTGTTGGGCTACTACAATATGGACTTAATATAATCTTTATGATTGCATATGCTGCAGCAAATTCTATTGAAAGAACTTCCAGCCTCTGACAACAGATCAAAGATACTATGCATGAGCATTCTGTTGATAGCCTCCATTTAGTGCAATTACCTAATTGAAAAATTGTATGCTGCAAAACAAATGTTTGCATTTATTACTATTGGAAAGGTTTGTTCAAATAAGTGTTTTAAATAACAATCATGTACTGAGAATGTTAACTTCATTATCTTTTAAATCAGGTTTCAGACAGAGGAGGTGGTGTTCCAGTAAGTAAAATTGAGCGGTTGTTTAGCTACATGTATTCCACAGCACCAAGGCCGAGGATGGATGATGGACGGAACGCCCCTCTTGTAAGATATTTTCAATACTCGTGTTGCTAATAAGGTTTCTGTAAGTGGTGGACAGATTGGTAGGTTAATAAATAATGAAACACTATGTCCACCTTATGCTTTGTGGGAGTGTGCAAAGATTATTGAGCCTCATAAATACAAATTAACATTTGCTGAAACAGATTTTAAATATCTAGCTTGGTGGAAAAAAAAAGTGCTTTTAAAGGTGTAAAAAAAGAACTCTCCAACCTGAATCTAATCCTGGGGGTTTTTTTCTTATACTCCAGTGACAGTAATTTGCTTGCCCTTCACTCCTACTCGGTCCTCAAACATAGTACAATTTATGCTATCTTTATGGAGGCAGGCAAGCACAACTGGAATAGGCTTAGTCTATTGATTTTTGTTCACCAGTAGCAAACTTCTTTTACTAATGAAGCTGTACTAGCAAAAACAAGGGAGGGAAAATACAGAAATGTAATAATGTAAAAGTAGGACACATGTATAAAGCCTCCATTTTCCGTGGAGATTTGGGATTTTTTCCCTGTGGTTCTGGTTTTTTAATGGTCAGTTTCAATATTTTGTATGCAAAGGACTTTGTAACAGTTTAAAATCTCTGAACACTTTCCAGCTATCTATTTTTTTACTAGCTCTTGCAACTTAAAATCATTTTTTTTGTACTTTATTTTTAGGCTGGCTTTGGGTATGGCTTGCCAATTTCTCGCCTGTATGCTAAATACTTTCATGGAGATCTAAATCTCTACTCCATATGTGGTTATGGAACGGATGCTATTATCTACTTGAAGGTATGTATTTTGATATGGTTAAATAAAAGATAACTACCATTAATGCAATGAAGTACCTAGTGAGTGTCATTGTAAGGTGAACATTCTCTGTTCACGGGTAGAAAAGCTTTCATCTTTATTAAGAAAGGCTGGTAAGATTTGTAACTGGTACCTAGAATTAAAAAGGTTACTTGGCTTGAACTGGTTTACTTGGAAAAACTACTACTGACAGCCCTGTTAGTTTTCAGATTGTATTTTGATACCTATTGGTTCATGGAATACAAAGTACTGGGAGAAAGTGAGATAATAGGTGTAAACAACAGATCTGGTTTCTTACTCTGACAGCCATAAGGTCTATATAACCTAACCCGTAAAAGAGTCTAGTACCTGCTCTTATTCAACATCTGTCATATATGGGATTCAGGTATCGGTAATCTTGAATACCTGGTGTATAACATGCACTGCTGCTTTTATAAGTAAACGGGAATACCTATTCTTTCTACTTTCTGTGCTTACTCATGGGGGAAAACTGGCTTTGAATTTCTACTAGTAAGCAAAAAATACAGTCCAAGCACACTGAAGCACAACCAGAGAAGCAGTACAGAAGGAAGAGACGGTTCAGCTATATACGTGTTACATTTCTACTAAATTTCCCAATAGAATATGATTTTTTTAAGCTGCAAAATATGGAAGTAGGGAAGTAGCATATTTTAAAGTTTCTCTGGAGCTTTGTGAATGAAAGTTCATGTCTGCCAGCACTACCTTGAAAAAAAGGGCTTACAGGATGACTCTTAAGGCCTATAAATGCATAATATCATTTGATGTTACTGCATTTGTCCTGCCAAATTATCCAAAGCAAACTGAAGGACATAAATTACTTCATGTTACAGAAACGCTTGTGTAAATAACTGTTTTATAGTGTCACTGGGTTAACACTTGAAATACACTGTGAATTTTTACAAAGTGGCATTATTGAGAGGCAGAAACAGTTAACTTTTTCCTCCTTGATTTTTAGGCGCTATCAACAGAATCAGTGGAAAAACTCCCAGTTTTTAACAAATCTGCTTCCAAGCATTACCAGGCTACCTCAGAGGCAGATGACTGGTGTGTCCCAAGTAAAGGCCCCAAGGATGTATCAAAGCAGAATGCAGCAATCTGAAGAGAAGTTGGTATCCACACACCCAAAGGGATCAAGCTGCCTTGTCAAAAAAGGCTAGCGTTTGGAAGTATTCATCTACCTCCAAACAAGCAACTTCTTCCATTTCAGGACTGGCAGAAGAGAAAAAGATAAGGGTGTTACAGCCTGGGCTGTATGCACTGTATGTGGAACCTTGCTGTGGACTTCAGTATCAGGAAAATAGGAGCACGTATGTCTTTAAAGAAGAGATGTGTTTAGAGGAAAATCAGATGACCCTTTTTTTCCTTATGATCAAAGACTTGATGTGGTAGAAGTGTGCAATTTTTGAGTCCTGTTTAATGCTTGAATTCTGAATACTGATAAACGTCAGTTATTCTGGTGTATATTTTTCTCCTAGAGTAGTTGTCAGCAGTTCACTGTATTACAGAACTTCTCAGGTAGATAGATAACACCTGTACTTTAAAGCTGTATTATAACATTTGAAAAAGATCCTCTTGACATGGCAGTCCTGTAGCAAGATACAAACAGCATTCAAATACAGCCTGACTGGAAGGGAGAGAGCTCTAGGAGGTAAGGAGAAAGTGTTTTCCATGTGTAAGGAAGTCCTGTTTCAAAAAAAACCTGTATTCCAGTAATAATTCTTATGTGATGCCTTGCTCTGTGAGTTGCATTGCTAGATTATTTTTTTTAATCTTACACTGTTCATGGAAAACTAGTCAAGTAAGGCTCCTATGCATAAGGTAACTAAGTAGGAATTGGGATATTTTAGACAGCTACTGGAAAGAGATGGAAAGCTACTTGGTTATAGCAGCTGTAAGGTTAGGCTACAACTAGCCTACATCCCTGCACTCCAGAAAGCATGTGCCAAGTCAGTCAGGATTTTCTAAGAACTGAAGTCAGATATGCAAGTTGAACAGAAAGGTTTTGGTGATCTGTATTATGTAAGCATGATGTGAGAAACAGCATGTTTAAAACATGATCTTGTGCTTCCTTTTTGTTGTGCTGTTAGAAGGTTAGTGGCTCAGTACACTAAACCAAAACCTGCCTATCATTTTTGTCAAATCTATATTGGACCACACTAGCTCAAAATGGTACACGGGCATTCTATATCCTGAAAGCTGTGATGAGCACTGAAGGTCTGTTTGAAAAGGTTTTCAGGAAGAGTGGTGTTGGAATGAGGATTTTTATTCTAAGAACTGTTCATTGCAATGGAAAGGGCTTAAGAAATGAGAAATTTCAAAATATGAACAGTGCTGAAAACTACAGAGTAACTCTTATGAACAGCAAAATAATGGGGAATTGTGACAGGAACAGTGCCAGCAGGGGAGTGCTGTTGGGAAAACACTGAAAATACTCCATTTTCAATAAGCTGCTTCCTTTCACATCTCTGTGCATTTTCCCCCTGGTAAGTAAGGAAAACTGAGTGACAGAATAGAAATTAAACTAATAGACACTGCAAAACTGGCCAGTCAAAGTTCATCAGGGCTGTATAATATTACTTGAATTTTTTTACTAATAAGAGTATTATCTTAAGTGTATGTGATCCTCTGCAATAAGTTGCAAGTACAGTGTTTAAAGCATCCTGCTCAGTCATATATGACAGTTTTCTAAAACAGATTTGTATTAGTTGGACAGAAAGCTACTCCATACTCTACTGCGCATATTAAATATTTTTTTAATAGGAATGAGAGAAATCTGGAACTACTTTTGTGTTTTAGAAGTCCTGTTAGGACAGATTTCTCAATCAAAAATAGTACTCTGATATACTGAACTTTTAAAAACCAAATTTAGATGTGTTGGTGGTAACTACTGAGCATAATGACTTCAGTAGTACATCAAGGCTGTTTTTATCCCAGTGAATAAGCTGCAGTCACCAAAGGTCACCAGATCATGTATCTGAGCTCAGCTCAGTAAATGAAATGGATAATAAAAATGAAGTATCTTTGTCTAGAATATACAGGTGTGAAAAAGCTGTCTTTGCTGCCATAATATACTTGAGTATTTGTTGATTTTTGTGTTGAATACATGGTCACAAAAACATACCTATGTAGTCATTGTTGTGAAGTAAACATAAATAAGACCTCTGTCTGCACCTGGTAATGCTTGAACATGAGTTGTGATCTCATGTACTGTACATCTGTAGCATAGCTGCAGCTCCTTCAGGTAGGAGCTTAACGTCTGTCTTGAAGCAGCTGAAGCACACAAGTGCTGTAAACAACATTTGTAATGCTGCTTGCAGAGAGAAGCTGCAGAAGACATTCGTGGTGCAGACAGGAATGTATAGCACTTAAGGAACCCATGTGGAATCTGTAATATTAATCGCTTAAGGGCTATTGACATAGATAACACAGTACCTTTTTCAGCATTTACTGAATTTTTATTCCTGAAAGCAGAGCTGTAGTTTTAAGCCTTATACTTGGATGTAGATGTTAAAATAATTTTATAATAAAATCTTCTAAATGGTTGTCTGGTATCTTTATTTTCTTCTAAGAAATCTAGTGCAAGCAAGGGCCTTTTATTTTAAGTGTTGTCAAATGGAGTTGAACAAAGCAACTTTCATACTGTGTCAAATAGGTGTAGCAGGGGAGAGAAACCCTGCAACAAGGGTCTACTTATGCTTAAATGTTGTATCTGCTGAGAGTTTATAGTGCCTAAAATTGGTACATCACCTTACTCTTGCTCACCTTGCACTTTACCCAGTCTTCAGAGATGAGAATTGAGAACCCTGTACATTCTACTCTCTGAACTATTTTTTTTTGTTCTGCAGTGAAGAATGTAAAAATTCACCACCAGTTTTAGTTCTATATAAAAGAAGTCATCCATCCCCAAGTCTATAGTTAACAAGTAACTGTCCACAGACTAGACAGAAGCCTCTCCTCCAGCTCTGAAGCAAAGGGACAACTGGGTTTGAATAGCTGGTTGTGAAAGAATGGTAGTTATCAGGTGGAATGGACTGTGCCATGATAAAAGGCGAGTACAACTGGTGCTTTAGCAGACTTGTGTTTGCCTGGGAATGTCCTGCACCTCCCTTAGTTTTAAGAAGATAGAGTAACTGTGAAAATGCATGTAGTACTTGGAAGAGGAGAGATGAAAAACAGCCAGGCTCTGGGTGTCTGGCAGTGAATCTGCAAGTGACAGCCTTGTGTGCTGAGTTTGGCCTTCTGAATTTTTTTTACCTGTAATGCCAGGGAAGCAGATCAGATGTAAGCATTTTGCAATTACAGAAATGTACCACTGGCATATATCAGTATGTCTGGTGTGTTTGGAGAAACAACCCACAACTAAGTATACCAGGGGCTTTCAATAAACTACTGCAGAAAACAAAAGAAAACCAGCCATAAAAATACCTGTTGTGTTTTCTTTTCCCCATCCACCCTTACTGTCTTGCAGTCCCTAGAGACAGGATTAGCACGTTTTGCCTCAGGTTTTTCCAAGAAGAAATACATACACATACATTCAGTTGCCCACAGCAGGCTCGGCAGATGTATACGCTGCACACGGGAGCCAGGCATGCCATGGATGTGGCAGGGATGTATCTGACCTGCTGTGCGGCCCCGTGTCAAGCACGTGGCCCTGGCAGGCAATGCATGGTCTCTCTGCAGCACGCTGCTCACAGGCCACCAGTTTCAGCCAAGCTCTGGCAGTCCAGAAGGTGCCAGAAGTTGAAATTATTTTTTTTTTCCCTTCTCCCCACACAAACCCAGTGAGTGACAGAGGCCATGCATCCAGCTCCTGATTCAGCAAAGCACCTGAGGTACAGGACCGGCTTGCTCCTAGTGCGTCAGAGGTTCACTGAAATCAGCAAGTTTACTCATGGCTGAAAGGCATTCTGGTTTCACAGGAGATAAGCAGATGTTGCACTTCCCCCCCCTCCTTTGCCCCCCAGTCAGGACCTTTACAAAGCCCAGTTCCTGATGTCAACAGAAACCACGCCAAAGCACTCTATGTTTTCTCTTCCAGATCGTTAACTAAAAATGCGTACGCTGATTTTGTTACTGGTGCCTTGGGCAGATTAATCTCCCTGGAACCTTGATAAGCGGTTGTTCATTATCATCTTTTTCCTATCACTTAACCAAGCTTTCAAATCCACCAGACTTTGCCCTTAGTGTGCAATAATGTCCTTCCCAGAGCATTATTACAAAACAAGCTTTGCTACCTTTGATAAGAAACACTACTGGACTGGAAAAATAGATTTATTTTTTTTTCCCCTTATGGTAGCGATGACGATGAGAAGATCAGGTCATAACCCCCAGGGATTGTGTGCCCTTCAATTCTTGAGCAGTTTTGCCAAACAGAATGTAGAACTCAGCAGTTTATGATCCCTTGGCTCAGCTAATTGGCGGGGGTGGGAACGGTGAAGGGGAAGGAGCACACGTCTGGGTTAACATCTTTGGGTTTGCATTCACCCAAAGCTGACAACATAATTTTAGATGCTTATATCGCAATCCTGTCTCACAGACCCGAAGGCGGCTTTGCATGTCTACGCTGGCATGCACATTCAAGATAGAATGACTGACTCAGTACCCGGCCAGATGCTGCTCCTCCTTGCAGTCAGCAACGAGAGAGCAGGACACGCCAGTAGGCAGTCTCAGTTGGTCTTGCTTCTCTCCACTCACCTAGTAGGGAGAAAAGGGCAGAAGATCCCCACGGACAGTCCGAATCCTTCCCTGCACTCTTGAGTCTTGGATGGCACACCAAAAGGCTGGAAGACAGTCCCTGGTCCTCAGAATATTCTGAGGCCTCTTAATAAAGTAATACTGAAGTAGAAAAATATCTATGGGGTATCAGGAGCTGCTCCTCTCCAACTCTCCTCAATATTCCTTCTGCAGCTATGAAAGAGAACCAAAACAGAGTGCAGCGAATTAGCCCACATAGAATTAGCACAGATTTTCCTGTGTCACTCCCTTCCTTTGCTGTTCCTAGCAGGAAGAGGCAAGAGAAGAAAGGACCTACCTGATTTTCTGCGGTGTGAGAGGGACAGCCTCGAGGAACGAGCCTCACGCTGCCTTGCTGGGGCCATGTCCAGTCGAAAACCTGGACAGACCTGTGATACGGAAAACACAGCAAGAGGAGTGAACCACCATTCCCACCATTTGGGGCTGCAGAGCATCCTCCTGGAAGGTGACAGAGACTTTCTAGTTTAGGACAGCCATACTTTAAGTTGCTCTACTATGATGTATCCAGATATGCCCTGTCTGAAAGGCTCAAATAAGAAAATCAAGTGAAAAAAGATAATTGTTTTCACTGTTGTTCACATGTTGGGCTTTCTGTACTATGTCGCATTAAGGGACTGGGCCTGAAAACCAAGAACCTTGCCATAGGATTTGGCACACCAAGTACAACACCTTATCATGACACTACCTATGTCTCTGTATGTATGTGCCAAGGTGCGAGTTGGATATCTAAGCTCCCTCTTTCGTGATCAGAGTTGATATATCCGAGGCCCCCAGAAAGCTATCAGCTCCTCCTGAAGCAGACACCTACTTCTGTCCAGCTGAATAGCTCTTCTGTCTTCAATGGCAGAGTTCAGCTGACTGTGATGGGACCCTAGACACCTGGGGCACATGTAGGCACCTGCATTTAGACATCTTCTGCTGTGAGCTGGCTCCCAGCTAATTCAGTTACCTCAAAATAGACAACCAATGCTATCTGAGGAACCTCGGAGTGCTCTGCCTGTCTCTCATCTGGCACTCCAGAAGACCAGAGACCTTCCACAGGTCCTTCGTCATGTCTGCCAGTCCCATGCAAATCCCTTGTATGGATGTTCTTGGCTTTCTCAAGTGTCAGTGAACGCTTACGTTCAGATAAATGAGTCAAGTTCCCTTACTAGCTCTGGCTGGTGGTGGGAGGCTGGAAATACAGAGCTCAAAACAACATCACTGCTGTGCCATTGCTGCTACAGGGTAGACAGATAATGAAAAATCCCAGACAATATTTATCCTGCAGCAAAGGCCAGTGGGATCATTGCAGACGAATGCCACTGGCTGCTGGCACAAACTGCGTCAGCCTGGAGCTGCCGCTGCACAGCTGTCACCACTGGCTGCACTTCCCAGCATCGCGGGTCTCCCTGGGTTTGGGGCTGGCCGTGGTGCCACATGGCTGGAGGACAGGAGGCAGCGCGAGGCCCATCGCTTGGCATGGCAGCAGTGCTGCCTGAGATCCCTGAGCCACGCTTGCTCCACCTGGGACACCCGAATACCAATTACTGGGCAGAACTTTTACAGAAAATGATGAGCTAAGTGTAGCTGATGCCGATTGCTCTGCCATGAGCCATGCAGAGCTCTTTTGCTCTTTGAAAGCTCTTTTCTCAGTGTTTATTCTTTACAGTGGTTTTCTCTTCCTAGCAGCTTTGCCATCCACAACACTCCTGGTTGATTTTTAACAAATTAACTGAGAAACAGGGTGGAATACCTGGCAGGGATACTTGTCCGTTCCTCCAGTCGCTGTGGCATGCAGCAGGGTTAGTAACGTGCGTTGCAAAGGGTATTGGTGACCTGGAGTCACTCCCTGCTTACAAAGGGTATTACTGGAGGAATTCAACCTTCGAGCAGGGGTGGAGCAAATGGTTTCTACCACTCTAGGTATTAACAGATACGTGTTGTTGCTTCACAGACTGCAGGAAGCTGTTTGCTCAGGTGTAAAACTTTGTTTGTGTTGACACAGAAGCACTTGTTTGTGCTTAGTTAGGGCCTGTTATAAAACCCTCTGAAGTCCCTGGACAACTTTCCCTGGCTTCTGATCAGCTTTGCCTCAGGTTTTACATAAATACACAGTGAAGAAAGCTTCATTTTCAAGCTCTGACCAGGGACACTCTTCAGTTTCCATTATTCATGTTGTTTGTGGAGATGCCCAGAAGCCTTCTGCCAGCCCCAGTCCCTCCATGTGCTTTGCCTCTGTGGCTTTGCCCTCCTGTTCCTCTGTTCTTCCTACTCCTGCTACCAGTGCCAGGCTGTGCACGCTCTGAGCATATCTTCTGTAGTTGAAGGATGGGAACAGTGCTCTGGAGGCATGTCGCACTTTGAAAAGCTTTTGATGATTTTTTCAAGGCCACTGGATGTTCAATTCACTTGAGGGGGGGGAAAAACCCAAACAAACAAAAAAATCATAGCACCTTCTGCATATTTCCAAGCTTCTGTCTTTTGAATGACAACATCCATGTCAGAACAGCTGGAAAAATGGCAAAACTATTCACTGGAGTGCCATAAATTGATGCAGGCAGACCTTGGAAATGATATTACAGAGATTAGTATTCAGAGCTGACCAAAAGAGAGGTTTTCATCCTTCTCCAGAGAGTTGTCCTTGCCTTCTCCTTAGCTCTGCAGCAGAATGATGTTCTCCACCTGTGAGTATTGACGTTAAGGGAGAGGATGTGTCTTGACTTTAAATCTGCACTACTGCAGTCAAACAGAGCAGAGGAGAACTGCAGATCTTCCCACTTCTTCCCAGGAATGAACGCACCTACTGCTATGGGAAATGAGGGTCTTGGGGGAGGTCTATCCCCAACAGCGCACTCTTTCAGAGGGAGGCTGTTCCATTTCATAAGAACAGAAAGAAGATTCCAGCAACGCTGTTGACAATGAAAGGCTGAAATAAATGCTCTTCACAATTTCTTTAAAGTATATTAACACTGGAAGGTTTTGGCTTTTTTTAAATGTAAACATTTTTAGCAGAATATCGGTATATTGGTGTACATTATGTTAAGCTTTCATTTAAAAAAGTTTGGGTTTTTTTCCCCAAATAATAGATTCAAAAGCAGTTATTCAATTGCTGTCATGTTTATAGAGTATGAGTATGGAATACAGAATATAGGTAATGGATCAATAGGTTGTCTATAAGCATGTCAGAACTGCTGATGTAATTCACTGCTCTTTTCTGTTATGTGCTTCTAACATATGCTAACTCTTTATTTTCTTTTTCAAGCAATAAAAACATGTAATATAATGTGGTATCAATATATTAACCAGCATAAATGATAAATATTAGAGTAACAACAATTCATATTTAGACCTCACACCATGTCCACTGAAAACTGTGACAAGTTTCCTGTTGACACCAGAGGATTGTGGACAAAGCCAAAACGGTTTGAGCTGCTGATGGGTAGAGGAGACATACACTCCTGAAGGTCTCCAGAAGACATGCAATCTATTCGGTAACTCCTTCAGAGCGCAAGCCCAAACAGGAGGCTGGCTGCACTCTGTGCCTGCCATGGAGTCTGCAAGATAGCACCTGTTGTGCTGGAGAAATTTATGATCAAGTGACACACCTAGGGGAGGAAGAAGACTATATGACATACATTTAGACATTCAAGATATGTTGAACAGAAACACGCGTACATGCACACATGGCAAATTTAAAGGTACTGAACTGGCTGACAGCCCTTGCTTCAGCCCCATTTCCCTTATCCAACACACTGCAACTCTTACACTGGAAAACCTTGAGCTTCAGACACCCCAGACAAGAGGGGGATCAGCTCTCAGCCTTCCTGCTCAAGCCGGGTGAGATCAAAAGCCCAGGTCCACGCTGGGGAAGCCTGGGTGCAGAGTTGCTGTTGCCTCTGAGGTGTTGTTATGTGTGTCCCTGTTCAGCAAAGCAGGCAGGTTGTCCTTGTGTCCCCAGCCACCGAGGGCTCAGCTGGGATAAAAAGGCTTTGCCCACGCCTGGAGACGGAAGGACAGGACTTTCACAGCACACAACAGTGACCAGCCGCAGCTTGTGCGCATTTCACACAGCTGAGGCCTGTTTCAAAAAAGGATTAAGAATTGTCCAAACCCCGAACAACATGAGGGCCTGCTTCAATACAGCTGGAAGATTATTCCAGCTGTTTGGGGCTGGGAGCCTAAGAAAGAGAAGCTTGCCTCCTATAGACAATGGAACTCCAGACATTTGGATGTGAATAGCTTGGTTTAAGCAGAGGGCAGACTGGCAGCTAGTGCTAGATGAAAGGACACAAAACAGTGCCGTAAATAAGGAGTCAACATTTATAAACCTTAAAAATACCCTTCAGGTAACGTGCGGCTGCTGTTCAGTTGCTAGCTGCTGGCTCTTTTGTTCTGCTTACAGCTTTCCATCCTTTTTTTGTCTTTTCTCTCTTTTCTGTTTTTTTTAAGGACAAACAGTGGCTAAGTATCCAGCCTGGCCTCCTGCCGCCGGGGCTGGGGTGGGAAGCAGCAGTGGCTCCTGGCGTTGTTGTGGCAGCCTCCCGAGCCAGGGGCAGGGAACCCACGGGGACAGCGTGTTCCCTGCTGGCTGCATGGGGAGCTTTAAAATACAGTTATATCATTTATGTTGAGTCAGCGAGAGCCACCTGGGCTGGTCACGCCACTGCTCTCCTTCCCTTTCAAGGCTGCTGGAGGAAGCAGCGCCAAAGTTCAAGCCCACGTTCCAGTCTGTTCCAGGCACTGCCCGCAGTTCACTCCTGCCTGCCCGGAGCCACTTACCTGCCATCTCACCAGGGCGCCCCGGTCACCTGAAAATGAAGGGGAGGCAGGGCTGCCCCTGCCCCTCTCCCTGCCCTGTGTCGGAAAGGGCAGGTCTCCCTGTGGTCGAGTGGCTGCCAGCAGCCGCGCGTGGCTCGGTGCCATTTAACAGCAAACCCTCCCACACTCCCAGCATGGCCAGGCGATAGTGTGTCCAGTCAGCTGAAAAAGGAGTCCTCCTTTTTTATCTTTGCCAGGCAGGAGGCACCCCATGTCAAAGCTCTTGAGAGGATGGAAAAGGGACAAGGACATTAAAGGGACACCACGTGCGTAGCTCGGGTACGCCCCTGAAGCACAGAGGCGCATGGGTGCTGCATGCGGTGCCCCGTGAGAGGGGACCGTGACGTCCATACTGCAGTGTGCCAGGTGCCAGAGGAGTTTCAACGAGCTGGAGAGAAAAGTAGGGGAGCTGGGTTACAGAGACCTCCGGCACCCAGCTCCCTGCAGCCTCATCAGGGCATCTCAGATGCCTCCATCCCAAGTTTGCTAATGCCAGTGTCTGCCTGGGGTGGGGATGTGTATCGGCTTGTTTGTTTGCCTGTTAGCATCCTCCTCAAAGTCCTCAGCTGCCCCTGAGGACAAGGGCAGGAGAAAATGTTCAGGTTTGCCCTGAACCTGCAGTCACTGCGGTGGGGAGCTCCTCTCCACGGGGGGGCTGCAGCCCATGCTGGTGGCTCATGAGTCCTTGTGCCAGGAACAGGCATTTGGGTGCGCCTGGGCGGGGAAGAGCACTAGAAATGTTGACTGTGACCAAATGGAGAGTCTTGTGTTCAAAATAACATTGTCAGCATCCGGTAACACAGCCCTCAAAATGATGATTTGCATTGTTAAATAAAGTTTAATCTTTTTGTTTTACATTGAATTTGTTTTTTAATTTTTCTAGTTTGCTGTTGGACTTTGCCTCCAGATGTGCATGACCACTGTCCCAGGTTTATTGAGGCACTCGGTTTTCACCATATGAAAATCCACAATATTACTTCTAATTCTAAAGACAGTTCTCCCCTTTCTCCCTCAGTTCTCCCCCTCCACCACCACTCGGATCAGCTGAGCTCCGACCTCTGCCCCGCACAGCTCCTGCCACATCTGCCCATTTCCACCCACCCAGGCTGAACTGGCTTGGCCAGAGCAGGGTGAAGCACTGCTCCAGCAGTGCAAAAAGAAGCTGACAGAGATAAATGGCTTCATGGACAGGGGCTTTGCTGATAAACCTCAGCTTTCTGGAGGGTCCTGGTGTCATTAGAAGCCAAGGTTGCTTGTTTATACTTCCTCCCACAGTACTGGAGGATGCAGAATTTGATTCTGGGGAAAGCTGGCAGGGCAGGGAGTCTCTCCCATGTTTCTGATTACAGGGTAGAAACTTCCCACCACACTGGCAGGTGAAATGTCTGAGCACAGCTTGCTTCAGCTGGTGCTGAGCAAGGCAAGGCACACTTGAAACCAGCATTTGGATTTCATCCACCTGCCATAAGAGCAAGGGGCATTTGACTGAAGACTTTGTTTCAGCAGGCTGGGTCAAGGGCTGGCTGTGGGTTAGGAAATCCAGACGCAGCAGAGGGTGGCACAAACCCATGGAACCACAGGGAAGCAGAGAGGGGTAGCAGCTCTGCTGCCCTTGCTAAAAGAGGGTGCAGTGGCAGAGTAGCAGTGGGGATCAGGCACCATGTCACGTGCCAGAGGCTATCCAGCCAGGGATACACTGTTCTCTCCCACCCGTATCCTCAGGATAATCCAGCCACCCAGTGTGGCACGGCTCCAAACGCTGCTGCTGGCACTTGCCACCTTTGCTGAGTATTCCACCCACCCTCCCAAGCCATGCACCCGAGTGCCAGACTACACATCCAGAGAAGTATTGAAATAATATGCAAATATTATTCTAAACAACAGGACTGGGAAGAACTAAAAATTCCTGTGTTAAACCCCCCAAATTATTTCTAAATTAATCCAGCAAAAATAGTAAGGCAATTAGGTCTCAGTTTTAGACTGGAATGCTGCATGTTCTGCAGGTCATGCCAGGCTTGATTGCATTAGAGACCTTTCAGACTGGGGCAGTGCTCTGGTACATACTGTACTCCATCTACCCAACAGCTGCAAATTACACTGTCAGTGTATTGACACATAGGAAACAAATGTTACATATGAAAATGTATTATTCCTTCCCAGCTGGTTGAAACTCCTTTAGTTGAGAAGAATTTCACTTTCTTCATGTCTTGTTGCTCTGTGTGTGTGCAGGTGCCTGTGCAACTCATTTCACATTATTTTTAACTGAGACAAATTCCCTTCACTATCAATCAAAAAAATAATAATATCCCAAACAAAAGCTACCAAAAACTGCTATAAGGTGGAAAAAGAAAAAAATCACTGAAATTCTGTGGATTTACGGTGGAGGGAAGGGCAGGGCTGGGGGGAAAACGGACCCAGATGACAGGCTGGGGTCCATATTTCCAGCAAGGTATAGTTCAGAGCTGCTGGCACCAAGAAGTGGGTTCACCACGGACATAGGCAGACAGTGTGCCCTTGAGTTCAGGGCAGCCACACACCTTTTCCCCAGCAGTGAACTTGGAAACAGCAGGATGGACTCACCAAAGGATTGGCTCAACTTTGGGAGGTAGATGTAATCCAATGGACTTTGCTGCAACTGGGTCTTTAGGGTCAGTTTTACTCTGCATGGATGTTAAATTACCTATATTCCTTCTTGTCATGAAATGGCTTTGCCCTGACTGCAGTGATGTCTCTTCGCCTGTGCTCTCCAGCATGCTGTGTGCTTGTAGTCAGCCCAGGCACTGCCCTGCCCTTCAGCAATGCCTGCGTTTTTGTACTGCGTGAACAAATGCCCATATATTTATAGGGCACAAAATTCTGTCCCCTCCTTTATAGTGTGCTATTATAAAGTAGACTTTCTGTGAGTATTGCTGCTCTTTCGTTCCTGCACCTTCTTCCTTAGACCTTAGCAGTCGTTTTATTCTTAGTCCCTGACCAACTAGTGCATTTTGTAGGGTTATCAGGCCTAAGTAAAGATCCCTATTCTTGACCAAAATTGTCTGGATTCAACCCCCTTTCCTCCCACATATAGCCAGCAAGCTTATGGCTATACTGAGGCAGTGCAGCTCCCCACTGACAGTTACTATTGACATAACCTTACCCGGTGCTAACTGCAGCACCAGTAGCCTAAGCAGCCACATCAATTCCACAGTTACAAGGCTAAAATGTGGTGTGGTTCTGGCACTAGGCAAAAGGCTGATAGCAGCATCCCTAGCCAACCCCAGCTTGAAAGAACAGAACTAAATGGTTCATCAGTGGTATAAAAATCATCACGTGCCCTGCTGTCCTTGTTTCAAATGCCTTGATTGTAATTTAGCAGTACTCCATAGGGTGCCTTTGCAAGCTAAAGGGCAACATGCGGCTGCCACGCGCTAAGAAAATGTTAACTGTGTATTAAAATCAAATAGGTCATTGAAATGCGTAATATCCATCGTCACCTTTCCACTTCATGTCTTATGAAGCTTAAGATGCATTTGGAGAAATACTCAGAAACAAATTTCTGAGCAGCCAACCAATTTCATCTGACAGTTGCTGTATATAGCAATCTTTTCTGACCCACTCGTCTGCTGTACCAGAGGTCCCTGCCGTTCTACAAATAGAGACTGTGGTAGATCTTTCCACTGCTTTAATATAATTCTTGGGGAGGTTAAGGTGTCAGACGCTAGCTAGCTTTGGCATCTCTGCTAATAGCATGTTCTGCACTGTCATTTAGTAGAAGAGCAAACCCTAGGGAGTACAGGGAAATTCTACTGCCATATCCTGAAAGCAAATGGAAATATTGCTGCGTCCAACCCATCTATGTCTTGCAGCATTTCAGAAAAGCGAAGCAGCCCTTCAAGAACCCTGCAAACCTTCCAGCGCACTGAAAAGCTGGCATGCCTCTTTAGCTTCTCAGAGTCTAATAAAGGTATATAATAGCATAGGCCACCCCAGACCCTTTCAATCTTTCTTCCAATCTTAAAGACTGAATTCTTGTATGTTTAATTTAAAGGTACTTGTCCCATGAGCAAAATCTGCTGTCAAAAGCATTAGCGTGTTTTCAAAGAACGTTCCTCAAATACAAATGAGCCAAGCCCCTGTGATCATTTTAACTGATCCAGCACTGCTTGCAGCTAGAAGTAAAGCAGCCACCTTTCATGGCAGACCAAACCTTTTCCCCTAAGCCCTAATAGTTGTGTTCCTGACATTTTATGAAAATAGTTGTCAGACTTGCTCAGTCTGGGAGATTTATATAAATTCATGATCACAGCAGTTAATGTGATTCTGTCAAAACTGGTGTGTAGCCTGTAAGATACTGGCCCCATGGAAAAAAGAGAGAGTTTTTCAAGATGGTAGGTGGTTTTGAGTAAGTAAAATTTTCTTGATGCCAAAACACTTATAGGAATTTATTGGTTTCAGCTGTGATGCCCTGATTTGAGTTGAAAAACTCTGATTGAAACCAGATAAAAGATTTTGACTGGGATCTCTCTGCAAGTCTCCTCACACATGAATATGCATGTCAATGTGCACACATGCCGATGCTGCCAGAATCAACACCGTGCTGCTTTCCTGTAGTCAGGAGTTTTGGTCCAAAACCTTACAAGATGGTCCAGACAGCCTCATCATCCTCCATGCAGCCCTAGTGACAATGCCATGTAACAGCATGAAAGGGGGCACAGGCAACCCACCCCCTTCCTCTGCTGGATTTTCAAATGCTAAGGGCAGAAAGACATGGAGATCCTGGCTGCCTGTGCCAGGTGGCCCCAGGGCCCTGTATTTTGGTCTGATCTTTGAACCTTTCCCTCTTCATAATGCAAACTCATCTTAATACAGTTCATTATGAGAGCATCAGGAGATGTGGAACCAGCACCCCCTTGCGCTGAAGGTCCCGAGGCTGAGTATTGCTGCTGTTCAGCCAAGCAATAAACTCTCATCAAGGTGCTTGTTTTTGAAGTAGAGTTGGGTGACTTTGACTGTTGGCTGTGACTTTAAAGTACCAGTAAGGAGCACATTAACAAAACATCTATCACGCTCTAGGACCAGTCTGCATACGGACAGCTGTCGATACTCACCCAAAGCCATCTTTGTGGAGAGAAGACCTACTTATCACCTCTCCAAGCCTTTTGCAACCCTTATGCTCTTGATACTGCTGCACAAAGTGGGAGGCAGCTGAGAATATATCCTTCACTTCCTGCCATCAGCAGCACTGGGAAACTAGCCTGTCTCAAGGATGAATGGTGAAGCTTTTATAAAAATGTTTGCTGGAGGCTGAGCAGGAACTGATCAACATATACTGCTTCCTCTTCCGACGTCCTGAGTTGCTGCTTTGCAATCTCTATCTCCTCTTCTTGGCATTAGGCTGGCAGGACAAGCAGCAGTGTTGGAGAGCTGAACCAGCCATGCTCTTTTGAGCTCGTTGTTCTAGTATCTAAAGGCTGACCAAATATGAGTAGATGTTTAAAGATTTTGCAGGAAAATACAGTCCTGAACAGTTAGACTTCAGTTTCACCTACATACTCTCCATGGATAAATTATTGGAGTTTTGAGTCAAGCTGGATCCAATCAGACATCAGGGCTAAGTTTAAAATTGTTGCAGGAGCACTTTACAAAGAGGATGTCTGAATTTCTGTGAACAGCTGAATTACAGCTGTGCGCTGGCTCAGAAATACATGCAGAGTGTCCCTGTGGTCATAGATGTGATAACTTCTTCTGTCAACAACGCATGTGGCTTTAGAACGTGTCTTCATATACACCTCTTAAAATGCACAAGGACCAAAACATGTAATCCCATTGCTATCAATTCAGAAGTCATTAAGGGAGCTGTGGGAAAGGGCTGCCAAAGGGAAAGGATAGTTCATTCTTTGTGTCCATCTGTGCTTTAATTATTCTAATAGGCTGCAAAATATGGTGGAAATGTCTCAAACATGGCTGCATCTCTAAGAAGCCAAATGGCAAAAGCAACTCATTTCACAGGAGACACCAAACAACCTGAAAACAATTTTCTGTCATTTTAGGTCATGACTAGGTTCAAACATGCAGTGTAGGGGTGAAAACTCAGTCTCTCATTATTTCCACTTGCAGCCATCCAATCTGCTGCAGCTTTGAAAATACAAAAGCATGATCAGGAGTTACATGACAGTATGAAATGTCAAGGCATCTGCAGTAAGTCAGAATAATAAGACTGTGCATCCCAAAAATTTAATAAATGATGAGCTTATTATAAGGTACCCCCATACTTCACATGAGCAACTCTATCCAGTGTGTGGGAATAGAGTACAGTAAGAGGAAAAAAAGAAAGAAATGTTAAAAGGTTACAAATAATAAGCTTTGCTTGCTCTTGGTCTTTATAAGTCCAACAACAGAAGCAATTAAAGTGCATCAATCAGGTCTATTTTCTGTGATAGGGATGTTCTCCAGTGTTTTTAACAGCTTGCAAATTCCTATGACTATAATCAGCTTGATCCCACTGTGCTCCCTGTCAGATACCACAATGGCTATAATCTGGCACCTGCTTGGTACAAAGCTTGGAAGTGAGGCTGGGTGCCCACAGAATAAAAATTAAGTGTGTTCGCTGCAGAGGGGGAGGATCAGAGGGAATTTAGGAACACTGGTGACAGCCTTTTTTCTTCTCTCTCAGCAAGAGAGTCCTGACTACGACAGGTCAGAAAACGCTGCTATTGTTCTGCCTTAAACCTCCCTCTTCCAGATGCAGAATTTCACTTCCAGAAGCAGCCAGCACAGGGATGTGTTCCAAATAAAATCAGCTACCTCCATCTGTCTCTTCTGGGCTACGCAGCTTGCCCCACTGTCAGACTGTTCAGAAAGAAACAAATGTTTTCTTGCCTTGACCAGTTTGCACATTCTCTTCCTCATACCCAACTTACATAGGTACCTCACCTAGAAAAGCAGTGGGTTTAGATAACCGCCTTTTGTCCTTCCACATTCACTGGTTTTCCTCAGTGGAGAATTCAGTGGATCCCATTGTCCTGGAACTGCCTCGAGCAAATTTTTCTATAGACAACCTGCCCTAGATCCTGATTGTTCTCCCCTGCAAACTACTGTGGTGTCTCTGATAGAGATACCTCTGTGACTCCATAGAGATTTTTCATCAGTTTAGTGAAGTACAGGGACCTATCTTAAAACTTAATTTGTATGAGAAAGCATTTTCTCATGGTCTGTGTTTTCTTTGAAATTCTCCATCAGAACTGGAACCTGTTAAATCGCAACCTACTTTTCTGTCTAGCTAAACATAAACAGACCCATGAACTGGATTACCTCCTAACACAGCTTACAAGCCTTGATTCATGAAAACTGAGCTAAAAAGAAAGAGAAGTGATTTATAACACTTAATAGCCTGCACATTTCTTAAAGTGCTGTTATTGCCACTTTGCGAGACACAGAGATACTGAACAGCTTAGCCGCTCTTGTCCGGCTGGGAAGAGCCTAACGTGCTGTGGGCTTTCTTGCAAAGAGATAATAATAATAATAATGATGATGATGATAATGAGGAGGACCGACAGCTTCACAGTCAGAGACATAATGAGAAGTCAGGAGTTACTGGCTGCCAATGGTGGGCATGGCTCACCTCCCTTTTAACAGAGCCCAGAACTGTCAGTGGAACCGCCCAGATGGATTGCATCAGACTAGAAGAGGGAAGAAAAATGGGGTTTATCTGTAGGTCAGATCACACGCTTGCCCTTGCTGCAGGATGTTTGGTGTGTGAACTGCCACTGCCCCACATTCCATCCTCCTGGACTAGAGACAGTAGCTCGGGCAGGAGTAAAGGTTTCCTGCTGAGCAGGGAAACCATCACTGGCAGGTCCAAAAGGACAAGACCTGCAGATCCGTGGGACTGGCAGATCTGTAACAGCACAGCCAACACACCTTCATCTTGGAAACACCTTTCAGTTGAGGTGGGATTCCTCTCACCTGCGCTTAGCTGCCAAAAAATGAGATGTATAGTCCATGTTAGCAGCCTACGTTTCTTTTTTAGTCAGGGCAGGTTGTCTATAGAAAAATTTGCTCGAGGCAGTTCCAGGACAATGGGTTCATGTTCTTCCCAGATCCCATCCGACACCATCCTGAGGGCTATGTGGATAGGTACAAGTACAGCCATGCAAGTTGCCAGGGCAAGTCCATTCTACCTGCATTTCAAATGCTCAATTCAATTCAAGTGATGACTTTACCATCGGTCACAGTGAGAGTGGAAACAGAGAGAGCATCTGCTGAAAGCTACCAGGCATGAATATCAGCATACAGAAATTTCAGTACTGCAGATTTCAATCCTGTCCACATACTATGATTCATAGTGGAAAAAATGCTTACAATTAAAAAGGATATTATTATGAGAAAGCTTTATAAGGTACTGACAGGTGTAGTGAACAGTGAACGAACATTGAATTGAGAGTCAATCCACAGGAAAACATGGAAACTACTGAAATCCTGTCTGTGGTCATGATTCAAAGCAGCTCGCCCATTGCTTTCTGAGCAAGAATTTCTGTGACTCTTAATACATGTCCTATTTTTTGACAATATCCTATCTTTTACTCCCAAAACAACAGCTGAAGAAAATTACAGTGAAACAGTATAAAAGGTTGTTCAGATTCAATCTAATGCTATCTAGCAGGCAGTGGAATAAATACCAAAGGAAGCAGCAGCAGCAGCATTTAAGCTAGGCTGAACCAAGCATGGAAGTAAGCACCCCTGCGTTTGTTTGGAGCAGGGGCCTTTCCAGCTCTGCCTCCCTCAGTGCAACCCGCAGCCTGCAGCTGCGATGCCTCAGTGCAGGGAGATACAGCGGCTCCGGGGGGAGCCGGCAGATCCCAGCCCAGCTTCAGGCTGGCCTGCGACTGTACAAAAGCAAAGGGCTGTGCCAGGGTTGTGCTCGGATCTCCAGCACCTTGCAGAGGCATGTGTAGCCAGGAGGGGAGACATCAGTGCCTGCCTGCTGCAGCTCAGTAGATGATTCCTTCTGGTTCCAGCAGCAAGTACTTCTTCATGGACAGGGGGATGGAGAGCAAGGGGACTCCTCTGTGGCACCTTTCTGACAGTATCGCCCGAATAGCACATCTGCATAAATGCATGAGCGACCGTGGTGAATTGCTGCACACAGTGAACAACGAGTCATAGAAATCCTGGTGCCGCTGCAAAAAAACACAAGTGTGGTTTAGGGCAATAAGACTGTTCTCCTTCCCTCCCTTTCCCCTACCCACATGCAGCCCTTGGCAGAACAAGGCAACAAGCACAGCCAGCCATCCTGTCCCTTGGAGGCACATCAAGCACCAGGGACTTGGTTTAGCCAAATGCCTGCACAAAATTCCTATGTCAGCCTCAAATATTTAGTGTTAAGTTAAAGACCATGATGAAATCTTTAGGTATGGTATGTCTTATATCCATCAGTTTGAGGTGGAGATTCCTCTGTGGTGTTAGTCCTGATCTGAACAGACACTGCAGCCAGCTCAGGGTCAATGCACGTGGACAAGCTAATCCTCTAAACCTCACTGCGGGACAGCGAGGCAGCGTAATGCTGGCGTTACCGATGAGTTAGCTGGGGCTGCGAATGGCAAACTACCTTTGGTCTCACTCATCTCCCCAGTGGTCTTTTAGCATAAATAAAATTGCATCCCCACAAGAAGAAAAGTGCAGATGCTTACAAATGATTCTGAAATAAAAGAAGCAAATGGTAAATACATGCAACTAGTGTGAGCTGATCTTATTTTATAATCTTGCTACTTGACAGATCTGGTTACACATGTTTTCAGATACACTTCATATATGGAAAAGTATGGATTTGTGCCAACAAAACATTTTCTTCAATTTAACGTCAAATTCAGCAAATAGCTTTGACAACAAAAATGAAAATCTCAACAAAGAAATAGAGCAACTGTAGACTTTTCCAAATAAGAAGTTCCAATATTTCAGATTAAAAGCTTTCTTTGAATAATAATAACAACAACAACAATAATAATAATTGTTGTTGTTGTTGTTGTTAAGGTGAAAAAGGCCTTTAACTTTTAATTTTGTGTTCACTCAGAATGATTTCTTCTAATTTTTTCTGAACAGATCTGACCCAAAACGAGTCTCACAGTCCTTCTGGCTATATAACTCTGCATTATAATACGGATGGAGTTTCCTAATCATCACTGATAATGTAAAGCAGATATTGGTGCACTTCAACACTGATTTGAAAATTTTGAAAAAGCCCAGCATTAATAAAAAACGAGGTTTAAACTGGAATATTTAGACTATGAGGATTTCTGAATTAAAGGGATAATTATGTGAAAGCGTGTAGATTGTCCCACAATTTTGCCTTTTGCCAACATCTTTTCCTCTTTGATCTCTCATTTGTCATTTACATTCTCCCTTGCATTTGCAGCTAACCGGTCCTGCTCACAGAAACCCAACCCATGCCACAGAACCTAAAGATATAGTCATACCCATGTAACATGTACTTTTAAAACATTTGCTGACTTTAAAAAAATATAAATATAAGCATTGACAGGTCTGAAGAAACACCAGTCACAGCCAGAATCCTTGCGCTTGCTGAGTGCAGGGACAGCTGAGCTCCTGCAGCACCACTGACAGGGAGTGCTCCAAAGGATCATGTTGTGATGAAAATTCCTCAAAAATATGTCTTTTGACAGTGAGTGATTTGCTTTTGTCAAGTGAGTGATACTAAATGCCGAAGTCCCAAATCCTCTGAGATGGTATTCTCTTTCAAAAGCATTCTCACTTTCCTGTGGCCAGATACGGAGAATGCAAATGAGCTTGGATTTTACTTACTTACAACTGATTAAGAGCTTACCTCAAAGACGTCATCAGGTATGGCTGCTTTCCACTTAGACGTTGATTTGATATGTTCGTAGGTGTTGACGACAACTTCCACAGCTCTGGGGTGGGAATGGCAGGCTTGTAGCACCTGCAGGCAGGATGCACACAGACCATGAGTACCACAAAGAAGCTGGGACCAGCCTGGATGCTTGGCACTGTGCAATGGAATACTGAGATGGACACAGCCAAAGAATTACGAGAGGCAAAGGCTGAAGATGCAAAAGACGCAACAAACCTTGTCTACACTACTCACTGCAACTACAGCAATAAGCCCCAGGCTAGCCACCAGTGGAGCTGTGCAAACCCCAGTTCAACACCACACGGAAGTACAGGCTTAGATCTCCAGAGCAGTGTAGCTTGCTGGCAGGGTGGGCTCTATCACCCAAATCTGGAGATAACTTGTTCAGAGCTGGGCTGATTGACTCCACACCAGGCAAAGCCATGCACAAAGGCCTTGCTCCAGGTCATGCAGCACAGGAACAGAAAAAATCCCATCGTATGAATAAAAAATGTATCATTACAGGAAAATTTAAAAGACGGCTGGAAGATAACACAGCTCAGAAGTAAGGCTTCCAAGCCACATGAGGGCCCTGAAACAACTGCTCTGCCCAATAACTTTAGCGCAGGAGGAAAAAACCCAAAGTCTGCTGTCATTCACACTCAGAGAATAACACTTTGCATTACACCGTATGATGTACAATTGTGTCCCACACAGCCACCGGGCTTTCACAAACAAAACCGCAGAACATCCCTCTGGGATAAATCACCTATATATTTTACAGTTGGGCAAACAATTGTTTGGAAGGGAGACCCACTCCATACAATTGGAGAAAGGCAGAGGCAGGAAAAGGAGACCCCAGACCTGGACCTCAGACGCCCTCTAGGAGACTAAGGGTTGTTCTGTTGCAGACAGGACCACCTCACTCTGGCCTCAAGAGGGCACAACCAAAGGTTTGGCATTTTATTCAAAGGCTCCTGGTTGCTTGGCTTGTTAAAACTTTACATATACAGTGGAGGAGCTGCAAAATGTTGCTTGGGGCACTGGATGAGAGAGAGTAAGTCCTGACTACAGCAAGCTTACTTAGTTGTTTGATATAATAAGATTGTCAGCTACTTCTGTCAGTGCTTTGGGCTTTGCAGAAGTTTAGAAATTCTTTGGGAGGGATCCTGCAATCATTTTTCTTCTTTTTTTCATCAACTATGAGCCCAGGCCCAGCATTTCCCCTTAATTTCTCATGTTTCCTGGGAATGAGCCGAAGCTTTATTGAGAACCATTTCATTTTGAATAGATTTGATTAGATTTTTGAAGGTCGGAAGTGACAAACTGAATCAACTGGTCTGATCTCCAGTCTTTGGTAGAGGCCATGAAATCTGCATTTCGTATAACCTGGTTAAGCCTGTATGGAGCCAGGTTTGATAAAGGCATGTAGGTTTTCTGAAATGAGAAAGTGAATCAGCTCTGAAAAGTTAGGATTGAACCAGCGTCTAATTTGGGGTTTTAGGTTGGTTAAGAACAAAAATGGGATCTGAGCCTGATTTCTGGCATTAGCAACTGCAATTTCACTTCAGTTAAATGATACTACTCTTACAACAGGTCGGCTCACAAGGTTTTGGGCATTCTCCGCCCACAGTTTACAGGACTCCAGCAAATCCAGATACCACCAAACCCTGAAGTTTGGATCTCTCATCCCATTCCTGCTCAAGACATCACCTCTCTCCACATCCCTACTGTACAAAGCCATCCTTAACCTTGTGGAATTGCAGGGGGTATATCCTAGCTGCTCCATGATTCAGCAGCAGCTGGTAGCAGATGTCAGGCTGGGCAGCTGGCCGCACAGATGTCACTTTTATGATATACTGCAGGGGTGCACAGCCATTGACATCCATGATGTTTGCTTTTGCTCCTGCCTCCAGCAGCATATGCAGCAGGACGTGATCACAGTTCCAGGCAGCTTTGTGGAGTGGGGATTTGAAATCCTCATCACGAGTGTTCACTTCTGCTTTGTAGTCTAAGAGCATCCGACAGACAAGGTGGTGATCCGGGCTGTATATCTGATCCTTATAGTGAAGGGCCCAATAGACTGCACAGGCCAGGGGAGTCTCCATGTAGGCGTTGAGAGCGTCGATGTGTGCCCCTTGTTCCACGTAAAAGGCCACGAGCTCCGGGATGCCCAAACGTGCAACGATGTGCAGAGGGGTCTCCTCATCTTGGTTGTTTGTTTTTATGTTCACGTTCGCTCCTGCCAAAGAAAGATGGTAGGAAAAAATGAAGGCAGCGAAATCCTGGTTTGGCCATGCCTCTGCTTGAGCCCTGCTGCCCAGGGAGAAGGTGAGGGTGGGCAACTGGCATGGAAGACACGCATGGAAATGCAAATATCTGAGGACAGGGACCCTGCACTTCTTCAGCCTCCAGGAAACCCTTCGAAACTCCACGTTCTTGGATCCAGTTTCAGATGCGATAGCTTGGCCCCGAGCTGGCAGAGAACCTTACCTGAAGGCTCTATTTTGGAGCAGCGTGCAGGTCCAAATCTCTGTGCAAAATGCTTTCGCCTACACAGTAAGAACTGGAGGAAAAAGGAGAGCTTTGCTCCTGCCTGGGAGAACAGCTCTGCTCAGCTCTGCGCCGTGAGAACGCTTCTGGCGGCACCTCGTTAACTGCCAGCCTGGGAGAACGGACATTTTCGGATAGACCCATAGATGACATAAAAGGAAAAACCGTTGCGAACTGCCCAGCCGAGGGCCGGGACCTTCTTGCAAGCTGTGGCGGGGGCCGGTACGCAGCTCCCTCCGCGCCCAGGGCTGCCGCAGCTGAAGCAACAGCGCCATCTGCTGAGCGCCCGGGGCCGAGGCCGGGGCCGCGGGGCTC
>JAVJGI010000050.1:77268662-77279396 GCA_035590275.1 Ibycter americanus | reverse complement strand
GCTCCCCAGCGCCCCCGGCCGCCGCCTGACCTGCCGGCTGCCTGCCCGCTGTCCCGCTGCCAGCAGCTTGCTGTACAGAACTGCCGGTGACCGTGGGAGTAATACCCAGCGCTGCTTATTAGGAAGGAGGGAAGGCCGGCAAGCCGCATTCGGCAGAGCAAAGGAGAGCCGCCGGGGGGGGCGGAATGCCTCCTGCAAGCTTTGGTGCGGAGATGCTAACCCAGCCCCTGGCTGCGGCTGCTGAGTGGCGCTGCCACCTGAACCTGCCGCCTTGTGCTCCAGACCTTTCCCGTTTTGTCTGGAGTCTCGACATTTAGCTCAAACGGAGGGTTTTGTTTAGCGAGTGCTTGGGGATAAAGGGTGGCTTGTGAAGTAGTATTATTCTGTTGCTGATGGGTGGGTGGAGAAAGCCTAAAGAATACATCCTTTCATTTGCATTCATCCCGTCCTACGTTTTACAAGAGTACATTTGACTTTTAAGATTTTTCCATGGTAGCAAATTCAATTCCTGCTGTCAGCACTGTTTGCTTTGGGCAGGCTACAACTGGCAGCATTTATTTTCCTTTCTACCAAACAAAATAATATGTATCTTTCCAGCAGAAGAAAAGCAATGCGGTTATTCACTTGGGACCGTAGATTGCCTTGCCCACAAAGCATACTCGGGCTCTGCATCTCAGGAAAAGCCTTCAATAACAACACATGTAGCTCAAAAACCCAAAAGCATTTGCATTTGCCATAGTATGGTGTAATAAATAGGGGGACATCTCTGTCTGTAACTGGACACTTGAACTGCCTGACTTTGTGTACCTTTTACATCTGTCTTTTACTGTGTCCTGAGTCAGCATCCTTGTGTTAAGGAAACGGTGTGCGGCACCAATATATTTATCAAGGAATTATGCCTATTCATAGCTTCATTTGTTACAGGTGACCAGCAGCATAATGTATCTTCACTTTGGGAAAACAAAAATCTTATACAACTGCCTCTTCCCTCCCAGCCCCTACATAGATGCAGGAGTTTGGCTGCTGACAAATGAAGAGACAGTATGAAAAACTGCATCCAGTTTTTCAAGGCCAGTTTTTCCTCAAAAAACAAGTGGTTGGAAGAATTTTACTGAGATCAAGGACATTTAAACAAGAAAGAAGAGGAGAATGGTGCACTTTCACGTGAAAACATCTCAACTGTAAATCTACATGAAGAAGACAGAAAAAAACCCCACAGAAATAGATACTCCTTGGTTCCAAGGAGCTCTTCTGCTGAGGGACAGACTGGGCAGGGGGCTGGAGGCACTGAAATAGGAAAGGATTCTAGAGTAAGGGCCAGTGGCCAGGGAGAGGGAAGGACAGATGGGATGAGGAATCAGAATGGGAGAATCTTCCTCTGATCAAACAGATGGGGAAAAGGAGTCTGACATGAAGACATGGGTCAGCTGTGGATGGAAGGGACAAATACACATATACTTATTGTACAGATGTACAGACTGCCTCCTAAGAGAAACCAAAGACCATGCTCACCATCTCTGGGCACACCACAAGAGATGCTCCAGAGCTTTACCTTACCTCTCCAGACCAGCTGCTGGGCACAAGGCATGGAGGTTCGTGTCGTACAGAAGTGCAAGGGTGCCTGCCCGCTCATTGAAAAGCAGTTCAACTTAGCTCCGTGGTTGCAAAGGATCTTGAGACATTCAACATTCGCCATTTCACATGCGATGTGGATTGCAGCTTTTCCGTTGGGCCGGCAGTTGATTGTAGCTTTGTGATTGAGGAGGACCAAAAGACTCTCCAGATGTCCATACATGACAGCAAGATGAAGTCCGGTTGCCCAGGATATTTTTAATTTGTAGCTAGGCAGCCAGTAACCTGTACAAAGTGAAAATGTGTTACCATCCTTGGCAAAGACTTTTCTTTGGACTATCCACCTACTGAGAATAATTGAAAGGGAAGGAAGTTTTCAAAGGAAGGTTCGAGTTTTGCTTTAATTTACTGTAATTTCACCAGCTACAGCTTAGTGCACACAAAGTTCTCTCAGCTTCACTTTCATTCAGCACTGTTACTATGTGTGCTGAATAACCTGCCTTTTGGAGAGATAATTCCCATGTAGATGTACTCTGAAGGCAGCTTTTGTTTTTCTTGTGACCTGTGTAGACTAAATAAAAAAAAATGTGTTTAAAGCATTTGAAATGCCACCTGGTAAAAAATATGGGGGAAATGGGACCTTCAGCCTGCCAATAGCTGAACAAAGGTGTCATTGGAATAAGAAGGCAGCATTTACTTAGGCCAGTGACTCAACAGATAGCTCATCCTACTGTTTCTGCATGGGAGATGGCAGGATCTTGCATGTCGGGAGCTGGATTCAGACCTCCAGTGATGCATTGCACATAGATGACCCCTGGCAATGTGGCTGCAGCTGTATCACAGACCTCCTGCCAGCTACTGCCCTTGAGGAGAAGGGAGTGGGGGTTTGGATGCTGATGTAAATTAGGCTGAAGAGCCAAACAGAAGCAGTCACACTAGCATGAAAATCGCCTTCAAAATGTTTGGATTTTTCTCTGAAAATTTCACAATGATTTTTTTTTTTAACTTACATCAGGTGTAAGACCAAGTAACACTTAAATATTTGTTCCCAAAATAAACTATGTGCTTAATGACTGCACAGAGACAGTCTCAGAAGTGATTACTATAATCATTTGTTTAAAAAAAGTAAACCACAATAATAATGTGCAGAAGGGCAAGAGAAGTCTAAAACTTTTCTCTTTTTTTTTAGGTACAGCAGCTGCATCTTAGCTAGAATGTCTATAAAATTTTCTGGGTTTGATTTATCTATTTTTCTTTGGACAAATGCCTGGTTGAATACTGTTATTATGTATAAGACAGAGAAAAAAATACTAAATATGTATAATGAAGTCAAATTAATTCAGACTTTCATTTTTGAATCTCTAGTTATGTATGGTTTTTCAACCTTAATATTATATAGATACAGTTTTTACAGTATTCCAGTGTGTTGTATTAGACAGAAGATGGAAGGAAAGCGGCAGATAGGAACAAAATGCTGGTGGAAGGGAGAAACTTGGATTAAAGTTCTTCTTCCCTCCTAGTTAGATTGCAAGTATATTCTGAGACAGATGCAGTAATGCAGTTCTCATATACCTCTGAAAAATGCTGGATTTCCACTGAAAGGTTACAGATATAAAATGAACAGTCATGACAGCAGCTGCACCTCCTGCTCTGGCATGGTTGCACTGACTTGCTCCTGGCCAATATGAGCATTTATTACTGCCAGCGTGTGAGATGTCAGGGGTGAGAAACTGTCTACAGACCACGGCATCCACTCTAGGACTAAATTTTGGGGACTACCAAACCCAGTCCCCAAGGAACCCGTGCCGCAAACGGCAACAGCAGGCACCCCTGGGGCACCCGAGTGCCCAAGCGGGGCACAGGCTCCTCTGCAGCCACTCCACCCTCTCTCAGCCTCCTGACTATGCAGGTTACACTGGCAACTCTACCTTTTCATTACATGCCCCGAAATTGAGCACAAAGTAGATGAGCTGTATCCCCGGGTCTATGCATATAGCAGAGCAAGTTTCTTAAATCACCTCCCAAATTCACATGCAGTACTCCCCCTCGTTACTTATGGTGAGCTGTGGAGCACTGCTGGCTTATCCCACATGGAGCTGAGCCTCACATTTATGGCCAGATGTGGGCCATAAATGATGCGTAACAGCAGGAAAGTGATCCTTAAACACCAAGTTTTCTCTTCATATATCCACAACTTTCCTGCTGGAGAGCACCGTTTATACCCTTTGCCTGTGCTGCTGCAGGTGAGCTGTACTCAGACATCCTGAGGGAGCATCTTGATGTCCTCTGCTCAAACCCACAGACACCTCTGAGCCCAGAGGGCTGGGGACCAGGCTCCATGGGAGGCCTCATTCAGCTTGCCTGTTTCTTTAGTTAGAAAGATGAAAAAGCCATGGCTCATGCAAGGTCAGTGTCCTTGGGAGTTCTCAGCCTCATTGGAAGAGAGGAAGCAAAGCCACTGTCACCCATGGCATCTCTTTTCCACTTCATCGCTTAGGGCTATGGCAAAGCTCAGGCTGTCTGAATGGTGGGATGGTGGGGCTTCATTTTTCTCCCCTCTCCCTCCTCAAGGAAATCTGTATTTCATGTCACAGTTATCCCAATTCAGAATAAAAGTAAAATTTGCACAAGAGTTGATAGAGTGCCTCCTGCTTTTCAAAGTGAGTGCACTGCTGTGACTTAGGCCATAGGGTGCATTTAGCTCTGCTCTTTGGAGAAAGGAGAGATTTCCTCAGAAAAGACAGGTTAATTCTTGCAGTCGAATGATCTACAATTAAAAATCTATGCATTAATCCTGTAATCTCAAACCACAACCAGAACCATCTCAGCCTGCTGAGGGCAGAATAAAAAGTATTTTAAGACACATTGATCACTGTGTGGCTTGGTTCACACACTGTCCCCGAGGGAAGTATGTCATGACTGCATCATCCCCACCCTAATGAAAAGAACAGGAGCCAGTCATTAAACAAGAAGTAAACACAGAGAAGGAGAAGAGGTGGGACGTCCCTTCTTTATGCCACAGAAAAGAAAGTGCATTTGCTGTGCTTCTGGTACTGGATGTGTTTATCTCCACATACAATTAGTTCTGGCAGAGGCTGATCATTACTGTTTTCCAGTTACACACACAGAGTCTGTTAGCAAGTAGGTCATGAAGTATGGTGATTTTAGCAGGGAGCAAACTTGGTTTATTGCTTTAAATTGTAAGTTATTGGAAACTCAAGCGGTGTCTGGGTGAGAACTGGTTTTCTACACTCCAAAATAGATGTCTTTTCTGGTTGTGTTTTTCCAGATGATTTTTCTTTTTTGATACACTAGCACATCCTCACTTTCTGCCACTTTGAAAAATAAATCTCCTCCCATCCAGCAACATCCAAGGTCCACAGGATTTCCTTAGCTCTGCTGAGCTAGGGAGAATTCACTCTACTACTACTGTAAATTGAAAATGGAAGACATTGTATATTTTACATTTCTAATTGGTCTGTATATGACTGGTTACACGCAAGAAATGTTTATACCACACTGAGCCTGCACGTGTCTATTCTGGGCTTTGCACCTGAGTTCTCTGTGAGGAAACGGCAAAGGACTCCTCTCTCTGGATGCCCCTGAAGCTGCAGCAGTTCCTCAGCGGCACGGAGGCTCGGGCTGGTCTCTGGCCTGCCCTCCGCCAAGCCCGGTGGGTACAGGTGGTAAGCTCCGCTACTGCCGTGACTGCAGCCCTATGAACCTACCGAGATGTTACTGCCTATGAATCAGCCTATTCGGCAGCTTCAGAGGAGATAAAAGGCCACAGTATCTTGAAAATCACTCAAACCCATCTACCTCCTGGCTGGTGAACACTGCCACATTTACCTTGTTTATAGGATGCCAGAATCAGGTTTTCATCTTCCACTTCAAACACCGTGTCCACGTCTATTTTCTTTTGGCTCAAGAGCTCTTCCAGTGTTTCAAAGTCATTGGACTTCAGGGCTTCGAAAAAAGCCTTTTTCACCATCTTTGCAGCTGCAGCTCGAGTAATTTTCCCTTTCGTATTCTCTTCCTCTTTGTATGTCTCCTCCAGATCCATTTCCAAACGTATTTGTTTGTGCAGTGAAGAGGTGTACGCCGAGGTGCCTATAGCACAGTTGCATGCTGAAGTTCCTGAAGACCAGAAGGTAATTTTATCACTCGGTCATGCTGATCTGCTTGTTCTATTTATATGAGGAGCATTTCAGGCATTGAAATGTCACTCTTAGATATCACCACACTCTTTTTATGAAAGCAAGGACAGACACGCTAGCAATAACACCAAAATAAAGGTTCTCTCTATGGGTTTTATACACATTAAGCTTCATTAATCACACAGTTACCCTCTGGTTCTGCCATACACTTACATTAAAAGACACTAGTCCCAAGTGGTGTTTCTCAGCTGGAGGAGCCCTCACATTTTCTTTCATAGTTCCCATAGCTGATCTATTGACAACAACGGGCCATGATGCTCTCCCTGCAGATGCCTTTTAGCTAGCGCATTTCATGGGGAAAAAAAACAATAAAACCCCCAAGGCACTCTTCCTGTGGGAGGTAGCTCACTCTTCCCCAGGACAGCATTGGGCATGTTGGTCCTGGTTTCATTCTTCCAGCCATCAGGCAGCCTCCACAAGAGCCCCCCATCACGCAGGTCTCAGGTACCCTGATCTGTAAGGCCCCCAGGGGATCTTTGTGTTGATCTAGCCTGGTCTTCTGACAGCAGGATTTTCCTCGTTTGCTCAAGGGCCACAAGCAGTGCTCCCAGGAAGCAGTGTATTCCAGGATAAATGCTGGGATGAGGGGGCTGCAGAGCTGTACAGCCATGTTATGGGGTGGGGGATCTCTCACACACCACACAGGGCTTACATGTGAATTAACTCAGGTGTAAGCACAGGAGGCTGCATGGGTCCATAGGCACTTCTTCTTCCCCTGCCCACCCTTCATCTAAATTCAGACCTTCTCCCTCACAACCCCACCACACACCGAACACTTCCCCCTCCCTCCCTTTTCTTGCTGTCTTTGCCAGCCCTGTCTCTGTGTTGACAGGAGTTTGTGAAGATGCAAACCCACACATGGCTAGCAGGAGCCACTGCCATGCGTTACGTAGAAATGGTTCACACCTGCACCCACTTGGGCTGCTGGATGGGACCATAGCTAGAAGGAGATTATCCACCACTGATTTAAATCACCCAGCAAAGCCAACACCAGATCAGCCATTAAGAAGAAAATTTCAAGTTTATCCTTCCTTGGAGTTTGGCTGCCAAGTGAGCTGATGGGAAATTGTGAGCCAGGTGATACTGTGCGTCGGAGCAGCCTCTGTGCTCAAAAGGTTTCTAGGGGCCAGGCTCCTCAGGTGGCTCCATAAGGACCTGCAGGACCCTCACCCATTGGAGTGCTCACCAGCTCTCCCCTAGAGCTAGTGCTTCATCAAGGTGTTAGAGGACAGCAGTTCATGAAAACTTCTGAAATTTGTGAGTTCCTTCTACCTATGCACTTTTGGGTGAAGAATACTTTGTGTAAAAAAAAAAAAACCAACCAAACTTCTCTGAGCTACTGCACTTTGTAGTGGACACAGTGGGAAGAAAAATGGCTTGCCTTGGTGCTATAGGTCCCAGGCAGCTCATCTGGGTCTTTCTAGGCTTATTTAAGAGGAGAGTCAGCATTATGCTCTCCATACCTTTACATTCCCTCCTGCACGACTGCCTTCCTCTTCCTTTGTTACTTTTAGCAGTGTATGACTTCAGTTCATGCTTTAAAAAAAGTATTAATGCTTGTCTGGCATGAGCAAAGGGACAAGATGTGAACTCCAGGTCTTGCAGGCTTCTTGCTACCTGCACCTTTTTTAAAAAACCACTATATTCCTGAAAAGTCATGGATGCACAAAGCACTGATATGTGGCTGCAATCAATTGTTCACTTCAGCTACACTTTTTGATTTGAAATGGACTGGCTTTTCATCTATCATCTTTCATAAATAGTATTAGGTGACACAAGGACATTTGATCTAGCTGAAAGGATTGTGCCAGTACATCTCCATGCCAGTATGCTGCTTAAAGGTTGAGATGCACAAGGACGTTGCTGTAACAGATTACTGTGCATCTGCTGATCCATCGTGCTTGCTGTTGGTTGACAAGCAAGGTGAAGTAATTAGTGATGGCTTAGCTCACAGTGAAAAAGAAAGCTGATTAAAATTACCTTACACCCATCATGGTCCAAGAGCACACACAGGAACAGCACCTCAGACCAGATGATGCACGACAACTTGCTCACCTTCAGCAATTTGTGTCGCCCTGCTCTGACTCTCACAGAAATTTTTCTTAACATTAATGAGTTTAAAGAGAGAAAGGAAACAATTATAGACACCTATAGCCTTTATAGTTAAGTGTTTCCCTAAATGTAAGTGGCATTTGGGTCTAATCTTGAAAATCGCACCCATATGAGTGCGCTGGTGGTTTCAGTACAATTACATCCAAGAATGAAGAAACGGTTTTATGTTTCACACCGACAAAAAATCACAAAAATTTAAACAGATTTTTTTAAAGCATGACATAAAATTTTTATTAATTTGCCTGACGCATAGTCAAGATACCTTTAAGAATACATAAATACTGTAAGTCATTGGTGAAGCAAAGGGACCAGTTTTTACTATGTATTTGTGCTATCCATGGAATTTCTACAGACTTCTCCCCCACCGTACCACAAGGTGGCAGTTTGATTTTGAAAGTCAAAACTGATGTCATCCAAGCCCCAAGGCTGCCAAATATTCTGAACATCTCACTGTGAAACAATAGCTCATCCCCTGTTTAATATAAATAACAGTACTAGTATTTATGATATTTATAGGTTAGACTTGAGGCCACTGTGATGGGCATTGTGCACTCACACACCGTATCCACTAAGAAAACCTGATCTTGACATTTAGGATCAGTTGTCTAAATTACACAGCCAATGAAAGGCACATTTTTACTGGGGAGACAGCTCCTGCCCCCAGGCTTTCCTCCTGCTTCCCACAGTGCCATACAATACCCTCCTGTTGGAGGACAAGCTGGAGGACAAGCAAACACCTGCACCTCGTGGGGACAGGCTGGACCTGCCCCTTATATGTGGTTACAGCAGGTCAGAAGAGCCAGGGGTGAAGGGGCACAGCAGGCAAGAGAGGAGCACGCAGCGTTCGTGGGGTGCACCCTGCTTTCCACTTCAGGCAATGGGACTGTTGCCATGGGCTTCCAATGGGCTGCTGAGGACCCCCTCCATCAGGGTTATCACAGGCTTTTTCCAAAGCCCACTGAAGTCAAGGGAAGTATTTCCACTGATTTCAGAGGGTTGCGTCCTTCGTAGACTGGGCACCAAGAAGCTGTGCTGAGCCAGGGAAAACTGCCTGGACGTAAGTGCACAAAAGCCATTGGGATGCTGTTACGGGAGGATGATTGGTGGCACAGGAGTACGTACGAAAATCAGTCTTGTGACTGCTCACAGAAGACAAAGACAGCCTGGAAGGGAAAATGAGAAAAGATGTACTGGCAGGCTATGCAGAGTGCATCTCCTGAGGAGCCGAGGCCCCTCCATTGGCACTTGCTGGTGTAGAGCAATAATGTATTGGTACCTACATAACTCACAGCAGTGCTGGGAACAGCTTGAGCAGAATTTTGAAGGTGAAACCCAACATCCAGAACTCTATGCTGGGTCAGGCAGAAAGCCAGCCAAAGGAGAAATGCTCCAGCAGAGTAGTGGTGATGCAGCGGGGCAGGGGAGCTGTTCCCAGCTGCAATACAGAAAAGCCTGGCAGCTCCCTGCCAGCCAGCCTATTCTGCAGCAACCCTGTCCCGAAGGCAGCGCTGGTGGGGGTGGGTACGGAGAGCAGTGATAGATGCAGGGTCACTTACCTGCAGCTTACACAGGGGACCTTGAAACATTGCCTGCAGCCTCCAGCTCCGAGCCTTGCAGCAGTGTATCGGCACGCTTGGCTAGCGAGGCTTCAACTCTGCCCGTTCCCTCCCTGGGCAGGCTGCAGGCTGGAGCGGGTTGCTTCAGCAGTAGTAACGCAGGCTCCGTGTGAAGCAGTCTGTCCTGCTCGGAAGCCTTGCATGGCTTAAGGAGGCAAATGTACTGAACATCGGATCTGTGGGCCTGAAGCAAAAAGCAGATCCTTGAGTTAATCCCACACTTTCATCTCTTCTGAACAGTGCATGCTTGTGAAAATCCTGTTGCAGTAGTTACCACCGTCCCCTCACTTTGCTGTGGCACTTGCCACATCTGCAGCATCAGGCGGTCTGCCACGCTGCTGCCCGCTCTGTGGGCAATATTGCCCTGTATATTCCTTGTGTTGCTAAGTGTATCCCTTGTTCCTTCTTGACAGCTCTCTGTTCCCAAGCTGGATTAAGCACAGCCCTCTTGCTTATTCGTATCACACATCTTTTTGCTAACATTAATATTGACTTTTTTTTTTTTCACTGCTGTACATCTTTCTGCCTGCTTTAGCCATCACTATATTTTAGCTGATTTTTTTCTTCCAGGATGCTGAGTCTGAGTGTGAAGATTACGTAAATCTTCCCCATGCTTCTTGCTTTATTTCTGAGTAGGAAAAAAGCTCTTTAGCTGTGCCAGGTGCAAACTATCTTCTCCAGGTGCTCAGCTGTAAATCATCTTTTAAGAAAAGTCCTCTGTGTAAATTCACCCCTGTGGCTGGTTAACCTGAAACCTTCTCAGTATTATTAGTTTGGAATCCTCCTTTTGTTCTTTGCTGTATTATCTCACTTTTGTTCTCATTTGCTAGGGATGAGAAGAAAAAAAGGTCCCAGAGCCTCAAAGGCATTTAGACATAAAATCCCCAAGTCACTGGAAGTCAAATTCCTAGGAACTGGGTACCTATGTGTCTGTGAGAGTTGGGGCCTTCCGCTTTCGTTGTCAGTAAAGCAAGTATGATTTAGAAATACGTAGAAGTTTGTTTGTGAAAAGGCTGTGATGATTATTAAATATACAAGGTATGAAATGTTAAGAAGAAAAAGAAAAGAAAAAAAAAGAAAAAAGGGGGGGAGGGAATTGTAGAGGGAATTGTATAGGGTTAATTAACATTGATAATATAGAGTTGTGGGCTTGCTTCAGGGGTGGTGGGTTGGCTGATGTGGATAATGTACAGCTGTGGCTTGTTCCTGCTAAGTAG
>JAVJGI010000050.1:77256160-77268562 GCA_035590275.1 Ibycter americanus | reverse complement strand
AGCACGGACAGTAGATGAACCATTGAAACCTTGTGTGAGACTGATGGTGGTGCCAAGGCATGAGAGGGCTGGTATGGAACCGTAAAAGCCTTGTAGCGTGATAGTTTGGTGGTGCTGCCACAGAAATATGGGTCAAGTGAGGTGCTTAAGTCTTAAGGTACATGTATGTTTCAAAACAAAAGGTTGGTGCAAACAATCCTGAACTTTATTCTCATGGAACTTCATGACAAAACCTTTGTCCATCTTTCCACAGGTTTTGTTTTGGCTTTTATGCCTGCTGTTTCTATCTTCAGCTCCAGGGATGTTTCCTTTATTCCTGCTCGTTGTTCTAACTCCTGCTATCACTGTGTGTATTAGGATGTCCAGAAGTTCAGGGTTAGATTAGCTATTGATCTTAGGGTGTTAGCTGTTGAATTGAGGATGTTTTCAGATGAGGAATGATCTCTTAAAAATTACTACGAAGATAATTATTAGTTTGTTGTCCTATAAATATTACACACAAAATGCACTTATCCTGCAAAACAGTTAAAACAAATACCATATTTACCGAGACACAAGGCTTGTAGGCTCTCTTTGATCCAAAGAGCACGGGCGTTGTGAACAGGATGCACGTACACAGGCAGAAATTAAAATCAGGTGGACAGTATTTTCAGGACATGGAAAAAACAAATCTTGCCTACCTATGCTTACTGGAAATTCCCCTTGTGTTTTTTGCAGCTTGATGTCATAGTATCTGACAGTATTTAAAGCAGTGGGATTTTGCAGCTAAACTTAAAACGTGAATCTCTTCCGCTTCTTCCCTCCTGATGAAGTGGGGCATGGACTAGAGGTTTAAATGAAGCTTGTGGAAAGTAGTTCTTTAAAGACAACTGTTTCTTCACAGCAGCGAGACAAAAATAATTCATGGCCCATAGAAAGAGCCCCGCAGGCGGCTGTGTCTCTCCTACCCTCTTTCGTGCCCGTGCTTGGCTGTGCTCCCCGGCGGGGCTGTGCTCCCACAGTGGCTGCCCAAAGACGAGACGTTCCCATCAGGCTCTTCCCGGCAGCTTTTGCCTTGCCTGCCGAATTGAAATTTGTGCAGGGCTGAGATGGTGTATGTGAGACAGTTTCTACATGCTAAATTATTTCCTAGGGAATAAATATGTATCAAATAAAGCGTCAGGGGTTTTAGAATAGGCAAACTGCCAAAAGTGTGAAAGGATCTCCAGTTTTGCAACTGCTGTAAAATGCCAGCCTTCTTGGATCGAGATACCGACGTATGAAGGAATATGAGCACATTCAGCAGAAGCTGTACTGGTATTCTTTGAACAGCCACCAAGCAGCCAGCTGTTTGCTGGCCTAGGAATAAACTGTGCCTGCTCTGAAGGACTGAATTTGAAGCAATGCCAAGATAAAGCATATGGAAGAATCTGCCAAAAGGATGGAATGTGTGGAGAGGGAAGAGGAGATACCACAAAACAAGCAGCGCGTCACTTACAAGGCTGGGCATGGTGGTGAGGCAGGCAGGGACAGTGCAGGTCTGTGGCGCCTCCGTAACCATCCTGAGCCTGTATGGTTGTGCCAGTGGTCTTGATAAATGTTTTCAATCTCCACTGTTGCCTGTGCTTCCCACCCATTCCTGATAAATCAGGCAGTGACACACAGCAGCTGTTTGTTACATATCTAAGCAACATAAGCTGTTAAGCTTGCTCCTTTGGAGTATTGCCATCTACCTTCCCTGAACATGATAGACCAAGTTCTTAGGTACAGAAGTGACAATACTTAGTCTAAATCAGAATGTGTGTATTAGATGCTGGTTTCATTGGTATGGTGCTGGATAAGTCTTGCTCCAGCTGCAGAAATTTCAGCTCTTATTGACAGACATCCAAAACTTGCATGAATGATGCAAGGCTGGCTTGGCCTCGATGCTGCTGTGAGGGGTGCAGAGCAAAGGGGGTGAGGAGTGAATCGCCTCCATCGGAGTGGAGGCTGTATGGACAAATTCTTACATTACAGAATAGAGCTTAATATGTTGATTCACCATCCCAGCTCTGTTAGTATGAAAGCCAAGAAAACAAAAGCAAATATTTCTCATTTAAGTTTAGAGTTGCCTTGATTTACACCAGTTATTAAAAGATTCCCTGAGGAAAGAAAATAGCTAATGTTACCATTTACCTCCTGAGCCTCTGAACGACTGAACCAGGAATACAGTAAAAACATCAACATCTTACAGCTATTTATATTTTTATTCTCTGTGTACTGGTGTTTCTAACATTATATAGAATACCTATTGTAAAATTATGTTCACTTTAATGAGGTGAGTTCATTTACTACTCTGTATAGAAAAATGTGCTTGCATTATTAAAAGCATTGTATTTCCATTTAAAAATCTGTTGCCATAGTGACCAATCACAACTTTCTCAGTAGCTTTGTCTAGGAGTCAGAAGTAGCTTTTATTTTTGCTTTATTTTTTTTCTCCTGCATTCTCTGGGCCAAGTCCTCATTTAACTCATTTTTATTCTTTTTATAGGCTGTCCTTTTCCAACCATATTCTTAATTAAGTCAGTAAGAGTTCTGACTGGATTTAAAATAGAGATCATGACTTGGGCTCTTCCTTTTAAATAATTATGTAAGAAACAGGAAAATACAATGCTGCACACCGTGCACTTTCTTTAGCATCAACAAGTCACCCAGACCTAATATAAGGAGTCCTGAAGTATGGAAAAACCTTGGGAGTCTGGTACCTTTTAGTATCAATACAATAGTCATAGCAAAGTGAATTGAATCTAAAACTGAAAAGCACTTGGAGGAAAGCCTTGATATTTCAAGAAGATTCTTTATAACCAAACCTTTAAAAAATCAACCCACTTATCACTCTGTTGCAGCCCAAATCTTGTCAATAATGTACCTGCTTCTGAGAAAAGGGAACTTAAAGTGGTGCTTTTATGCCTGCTTGAAAGATGTATCTTCTCCAAGAGAACAGGCCAAAGTGCCTGCACGCCACTCTATCCTCTCCTCCTGAGGCAGCTGGAAGATGTTTTTGTGGGGAGAGGCACGAGAACATTGCTGAAGCAAGGGTAAATAGACAGGGGAGATGTAGTTACTCATTTTTGCCATCACCTTTCTCAAAACCAGACTTTCATTTCCCTGGTAGGCACAGAGAAGCATAAAAAAGACCATGCAAAGGCAGGCACAAGCCGGAGTGAGGTAGTTTGGAAGATTAGGTGACTCTTGCAGCACAACACTGCTCAGACCAGACAAGAAAACATTTTTTTTCTCCTTTATCCAAACATCGATACCTGCAGCGTAGACATCTGACTCTTGAGTTTGTCACATTGTCTCCTGGGAAAGTCTGTGGAGACACTTGTGGGGTCCAATTTCACTTGTCCGAAGATGGAAGTCAAAAACAGATTAGACATACTCTAGAAATATTAATTTTCCTCCATTAAATATAAAGTAAGCCAAATATAATCTGGGTTACTTATAACCTTCTGTAGGAGGCTACTTTTAAAAGTAACTTATATATGTTTGTCAAAGGCAGTATTTAATCAACATTTAGTTTAACCAGTTGATTTCTAGAACATGTTTAGTAAAATTATGCAGAAATAAAAGTTAATTAGTAAATAAGATAAGTGATATTAGAAACTACTTTCTAATACTATGAAGAAATAGAACATTATTGTTTTTTCTTTTATTACTTAAATTTATTACTTACGTAACACTCAAATCAAACTTGTGATACAAAATCTATTGTGCTGTTCAGCGGACTATATTTTTTTCTTAATCTAGCTAACTGCTTGTCACTGAGTCAATGGAAAGTGCACTGAAAGAACTAGTCATCATACAAATATGTCTGATTCCTGGAGGAGATGTCTGCAGAAGAAATCAGGTAATTCCCTTTTGAAAAAAGATTTCTTAGTTTTCCTTCTAAGGACATTAATTTTTTTATCTTATTTAACATGACCCAGTAAGTGGCAAATTTCCCCAAACCCTAATTACAAACTTATGAATTATTTTCTTGCAACTGTTATTCATTATTCATATGTTAAAAACTCTGAGAAAGCTGGTACTGCAAAAAGTGGAGGTAAATAGCCAAAGTGCTTGCAATCAAATGAATTCCAGATGAAATATTTTGAGGAAGATTTCTGTGATAACGTGCAGTTCTGTGAGTGCTGTTTTGTAACCAAAGCAGGGTGGTTCAATGAGCAAAAGCTAGACGGGGACGGAGGGGCCAGCTGTGTGGTTTTGCCCCAGTCTGGCCATTGACGCCTATGGGGCTGAGTGCAGGTGATCCCTGGGGCAGACGAGGGATGGACGAAGGCTTGTGACACACAGCAATGAACCCCCTGCCCAAACCCTTCCCTCCCAGCACCCAAAGCCTGCCTGAGACCAGCACCCTGAGGGGCATACGTGGCACTGTAGTGGCAATCTAGTGGCACCTGCCTAAAGGTGCCTGGTTTACTCCTAGGGGAAGGAGATTGGTAGGAACGCAGTCTGCTTTTCCTGAGGCAAATCCCTGAACCATCTCCATAAAACACAAGGGACTTTAAGGGGGTTTAGGACTCAGAGCTAAACCGGACTCTCAACCCAAAACTTCAAGGAAGCAGCAACCAAGAGCCGGTTGTGTGAGTCTCCAACCCCAGGTGCCACCAGGCATGATAGGTCTCCTGTTCTGTGCTCTGGCTGGGACAGCCTAAGTGCCCATGGTTGCATCTGACCGCCTTGTGCGCAGAAGCCCCCGGGCCAGCCCGCTGCCAGTGGACTCATCTGTCCATATTCTCTTTTGAGCTCTGTAAAGCACTTACTTGCATCAGTGAGGACACTTTGCACAACCCTTGAAGCCCCACCTAGGCTTTAACGAAGAGCGTTGAAAGTTTCAACCATGTGCAATTTTATTGAATTACAAAACTGTGACACTAGGTTATAAGAAAACATTAAATCAACAACTTTTGAGGCTACTAGTATGAAAAAAATACCAAACCCACTTATACGGATAGTAGAATTAAAAGAACCAGAAACTACATATCGAGATGAGACCTTAGTAGCACATAACAAGAACATTTTATCAGGTGGTACTGGAGTACTCTACAGCCTTTTGATCCCTGTATGTAAGATTTCTAAAAGATGAGGGTAAATTAACCAATCTCCTGTTCATTGTGCTGATATTTATGTCAAACTAATGTGGTCAAAATTTAGAATACAACAGGTTCGGCACTGTGCATACCTCCATACTGTGATCAGAAAGTTTAAGCTTCCCTCAAACATGCTAATCAAAGGTTGAAAATACAATCATTGCTTCTTTCTTATTATAAAACAGAAATCTGCCTTTTGCTTTTGGCGTTCAAATTTAGGCTCATGTTAGAACAAAAGGTGAACCATAGAAAAAAAATCATGCAATGTCTCCAAAACAACTGTTGTCAGCCAAATTCTAATAGTTTTGATACCACGTAGCTCAAGCTGTGTTCCTGCTGGAGGGCTGCTGGGACCTGCCACTCAGGGTACTCCCAGGAGACGAAGAGAACTATCAGTGTTTCTGGGTGTCAAGTGTGCAACACTTCACTCTGTGCACCTTCTAGCTCCTCTTTGTGTTTTCCTTGTGATGATATTAGGCAGAAAAGACAAAGTCTAGTTTCTTTTCTAGAAGGTCCATCACAGCCTAATGGGATTCATGTACAGCCTGCTCTTGAGCTGAATTAGGTTGAGAGCAAGCTGGATGTCTACATCTGGCAGTACTCTACAGCATCCCATGGGTACCTTCGCTATCTGCCACTCACACGCTGTCTCCTCCACAAGAGCAGAGTGCAAAAAGGGTGGGTGTTTTTGGACGCTACAAAGGCTCTGGCTCCACCAAGGCCACGTTCTTAGCTCTTTGGCACACGTTTGCAGAGGAGAGGCTATGATGTAGCAACTCTCAATGATTTCAGCGAGTGTTGGATTAAGTCCTGGACTTTTTTTCAAATTATCTGTTCAAAGTTTATGCTTAAAAGAAAAGTAAAATAGCTTAGGGGAATCCATGTGAAATTATACTTTTACATGGTTACATACTGTTATAACAGTGTGCATCCATATATACCCATGTACTGTTATACCTGAATGAAAGTATTTTTAAATATTAAGAACAGAACTGCAAATAGGTAAACTGTGTATTTAGCTGTATAACTTCAGGAATCTCTTGGCTTTTTCAGGCTTACTGCAAGTATAACTTACACAGTCTCTTCTACAGGGATAGTATTGTTTTCAGTTTGCCCTTATAGCTTAAATAAATTTTAGCTAAAAGATTTTACACTTTGTTTTCATCTTAATTCCAATGGAGGGTTGGTAACCATACTCTGTGTAGGGATCAGATGTTAGGTGCATACTCTATATTATTTAGTTGTCTGTCCCCCCTATATACCCAAAGGGTTAGATAGTAATATTTTTTGAAGTTGCAGTTTATGAAAGACTCTTTACTTTTCACATCAGTTTTACCAGAAAGGTTTGAAAATTCAGAAAACAAATGCAGAAACAGACAAAACCAATCAAACAATACCCCTGTAAAGTTCTTCCCCGTGAAAGCGATGATAAGGATATGTCATTCCTCTTGCTTGTGCTTAGGCAGGCTCGCGGGCTGGGTTTGTGATAACCCAGTCTAACTGCCAAGTAGCTTTTAAGACTGCAATGTCTCAAAGCTGCCCAAAAATGTGAGCGAAGTGTATTCTACTACTTCTCATGCACTGACTGCTGTCTTGGCCTCCAAACTACTTCTCCTGCTAGAGATACTTCCCATGCTAAAGGAAATGGCTGCTCATTGCAAGGCTGCTCTCAGATCTGTAAACATCTGTACACCAGTAATAAAATGAATGGTGTGGATGTGTGTGGTTTTATCTGTATATATGATCTCCCTAGCACAGCAACTGTGACTCTGCATCTGCATTTCCCTCGTTGGTAAGGGAGAGACCTCAGTTCAACCTCCCTGAGCCCCCTCACAATATCCCTTGCTGATTCCTACGTGACCACAGCTGAACATGAAGCAACCTACGTGATAAGAGTGTGGCTTAGTCCACTCAGTGAACACAGGGTGATCAGGCCAAAGAGAACTACTGAACCCCTGATATCAGCTCACCTGGAGATGAGGATGTTAATTTCAGTCTTTCTGCTGCTTCTGATTGTCCGAAACCCAAAACATTCCAGCCACACATTGCGTATAGTGCCAGTCCATTTACACAGTTTCAGGCTGTGGCCACCATCCCTCCAATGAAGAAGTATGAAGTCCTTTCCACAGCATTAGAATTGATGATTACTCCACTAGAACAGTTTGGATTGAAGGTCTCCTTATCTTTGTGTCACTTAAGAGCCTCCACAGCCAACATCTGCACTCATGTATTTGAAGCAACTCCAGTAACACCAGTACCAGAACTTGGAGCTGTGTGATAAGGTTAAATTAATCTTGGTGGTGTTGGATTTGCACTGACAAAAATCTGAAAGAAGGCTGGGGTGTACATGTGGGATAGTCCAGAAAGTGAGAAACCAGGTGTAGGAAACAGTTCATGAAGAAATGCGCACTTCTATGTTTGTTCTGCGCTTCAGTTTCCTCTTGTTTTCTTTATGCTTCATGGTGCCAACACAATTTAAGAAGCCCACATTTTATGAATAAACTTTGTATACTAAAACTCTTAATCACACTTGTATTTTGCTATAGCACAAAACATCATAGCGTAGTGTGTATAATAGCTTTTCTTGTTTGCCACTGCATTTATAAGTCAAGGCTATTTCCTCCCTTAGTGTTTTGAAAGCTGTTGAATTTCTAACTCTTACCTTATACTGACAATTCAGCTTTTGCTGTTCCTTTTCTGAGAAATTTCCCTGATACTTGCAATTGATAAATAAATAGGGGTAGCACTGAGTAATGCTTAATTAGGCATTTCCCTCTTAGTCAGTTTCTGTGTCATTGGGTTGTTCCAATTTGGCGAGAGGCTGCAATGGCATCAGTATATCATCCCTACCACAGCAGCCAGCTGCGAGCCTCTTGTGTGGTGAAACTTATGCCACAATTGAAAATCAGTGCTGGATGCCTGCTTGTAAGGCTGTGCTGGACTGTACTTCACCTTCCAGCCCAGAACACAACTGTGCGCGACGCTTTGCCTGATACAGGCACCAATGCTCACACCAGTGTAGCCAAGCTGGCAGGCGTCTTTGGCAGCGGTTAATATTTGACAGCGGTTCAGATCTCAGCTTTCAGGATGTTGTCCTGACTCTTTTTTTATCTGCAAAGGCATGAAAGTAGTGCGCATAGACTGGGCTGAGACTGGGAGCAGTTGTGTGTCGCCTGGGAGTCCCGCTGTACAGAGGAGTGACGATGGCAGGAACACGGCGCTCCTTTATTTGTGTTTGAAGTCAGGAACCTCCTTCATGCACAGCTTTAGCCTTTCAAAAGCCACAAGGCCCTCACTCTCCTTTGAACAATCATTATCAGTCATGATGTTTGGGGGCCTTGCTGCCAAGATAGCAGAATTTCACCTGCAAGGCTTAAGCATTGTATTGCCATGGCCCACTACTGGCTCAGCATGCTTCTGCCTGGGAAGAGACAGCAGTATTTGCTTTATGTGTGTGACAAGGCTGAGCCGTGGCAGCGCAATCAAAGCCATCGGTAATGTTCTGCACACCCAGCACGCTGTCAGTAGCAAAGGGCAGGTTGCCTGGGAGGACCTCTCTGACCTTCGATTTAGCCTGGCATCTCTCCAGTTTAGCAATTCTGCCACCTATAAAATAATTAAAACAGCTCCGTTCACTGCTGCTTCCCAGTGCAGCAAGAAGCGCTGCTGCATAAAACACAGTAAGCAAGAGCTGGATTAGGACATAACCTTGCTTGAGGCTGGTTTTGACAGTGACATGTTCTGACATCTTGCCATCACTGAGAACCTTTGCATTACCTCACACCGTCATGAAATAACCAAAATATGCTCACAAACTTATTTGGACTTACAAATTTATGCAGATGCCTCTGGGCTGCTTGTGGCTGACAGTGCTGGAGTCTAGCTAGCTCCACAAAGGCCAGGTAGGGACCTTTGCTTGCTTTGAAGTAGGACAAGGCTGAAAGCCAGATTCTTTCTGCAAGAGGCTTTTCAAAACCCTCACCAACAATCCACTATGTAATTTTGACACGGATTTTTCTCAGCAGGTGAGAAAATCAATGTACCTTGGTGTCACTACAGGAATGTTTTTACCTTTTTCTTCATAAAAGGTGCTATGCATCTGTATTCTTAAACCCTTTGGGGTAGCATCTCTTTATTAAGTAGTTGTGGTGAACTCCAGTTTTCTAACTAGTTGATGACACTGTATTTACGTATAGTGGTAGGGTGTGAGCAGGGACTTTGCCTTGCCCTGTGGCAGCTGCACAGCAGCTGTAGGAATCTCTGCTCCCTGCTTTTGAATGGGGAGCTGAGAAGTGGGTTTAACTCTAGCAGAGCGGAAGAATGCAGGGTTTAAGAAATTGCTGAGGCCTTTGAGCAAGACATCTTCCATTTCCCTTTGGAAAACAGGGTTAAAGTGGTTTTAGGCCACAGCCTTTGCAAAGAATCTTGTAATTTCTATGATCGGCAGCTTTTGAAGCTTTTTCCCTGATCTTCCAGCACGCAAACCACAGACTCTGCCTGTGATTTCTGCCTGGTTTTGTGGTGAGCAGCTTTCTGGCCCACCAGTTTTTATTTTTACCTGATGCTGGTGCAGCACCTGCATGTCTGCAGCAATTTGATGGATGTGCCCTTTTCATTAACCCAGTCCTAAGATCCGCATTCTGCAAAACTGATGAGTTTGGTTTAAGATCTCATTAGACCCTCTTTGAAACTTTCCACACTGTGTTGACATCTTCTGCTTGTTTCTACAGTTAAACGACAGCAACATTGAGGTTGGTCTCTAGTTGCTTCCCCATGTTTGCCTTGTCTTCATGCCCACATGTCCTCTTCTGATTTTGACTCAGTGTTTGTGAAGCAGCTCTGGGTCAATGAGCCCTGTCTGACTCCTCACTAGCTGTCAGTCAGGTTTGCCCTCAATGCCCTCCACAGCCTGGGTCCCTCAATGCCCTCCACAGTCTGAAGGTTCTAGTTGATACTCTTGTGTCTGCATTGTAGGCTTCGGTATTTAGTCAGATCAGCCCCACAAAAGTGCTCTAGAATAATATTCTGACCCTTAATCTTTAGTGTAAATCCACTGTAATTACTTTGGCAATGCAGATATCACTAAATTTACTTCAGATTAACATCAGTATAAAAGAGAGCAAAGTCTGGATAAAAAGAGAGCTTTGGCTTTTTAGAAGTTTGGTGAAACACGTGTTTCCTTAATGACTCAAGCATAATGCATTTTGAAATAGTTTGTTGTGAAATCCAAACCTATGTGTACATAGCTTCTGTATCTTATCTCTTTAAAAAGATGATGAAATGTGATAGGGAAGCACATGTAAAGGGCATATCTTTCACAAGTGAAAGATTTAAGGCTCCCAAAGTTTTTAGTAGAAAAAATTCCCTTTACCTTCAGTCATTTAAATGCGACCTTTTATATTCTCTCAGCAAGTTGTCCCACTTCCCTCTATTATGAGCCAGGAGAGAGCGAGAGGGAGGGAGGCTAAGCAAGCGTCCTACTTCACCCATGCTTCCCATAATGGAATAAATCCACCCTTGGACGTGTTTACAGATGGCTTCTTTTCTTTCCATGCCTGTAGAGGAGCCTAAATGACTACACTAGAGTAAGACTTACCCTGTCTCCCTGTCCTGCTCACTTCCTCCTCTCCCAGGCTTGGTACATATCCCTCTACAGCCGATTACATGCACACAACTCACACCTGCTTTTACTCATTACACTATGTGGCAGGACATCACTCCCAGCTCTCTCATGAGTGCCCCAAAGGCAAAGAGCTCAGGAGAATTTGTAATAGACTGAAGAGCAGCCGTGTGTTTTCTGACATTGCTGCAGCCACTCGACCAGCGGTGGGGTGCTGGGGCGGGGGAAGCAGCAGCAGACGCTGACAGTGCCAACGGGCAGACCCCAGGCTGGCTGGGATTGTGCTGAGGAGGCAAGCTGCTGAGAAAACCGGGCTCCTTCTTCAGTCAAGGGTGACTTGATGAGCAGAGACTTCAAGGGAGATTCGCTCCATCTACCCTCAGACATCCACAGGGCAGATTTCTTCACTTGAATTAGTCATTGCAGGCTCCTTTCCAGCGAATGCACAGAAATTGCCACTTCTTCGGGAAGATTTCTTGATCCGTTTTAGGCACCTTTCATATGAATTGCTACCTCAAAGTAACTTCTCCTGCCCTGACTATACAGGGTGCCTAGGTGGCTTGACATCAGTGAAAAATACAGTAAAAGCACAACCCACTTCGAGGGAAGACAGGAAAGTACTTGAAAGATACATCTGCTAAGAGTTACTAAACAGGTAAAGCTCATGATACTGGGCTGAAAATAACTGGGAGCTGGGAAAGAAGCTTGGGGGATTTATCCAACTTGCCCCCCATTTCCTTACTCTTCCCTAAGCCCCTGCCTACCACCTCTGCTGGCAGTTGAGCTAGATGAACCCTTGGTCTGACACAGTGTGGCCACTCTTGCAATCTTATGACCAGCTCTGATGTCTCCATCTCCCCTGCAGACATTTGCATTTTATCAGATGAATCACACCCATCTTGTGCCAAAACTGAGACCCAGACAGCAAGCACTATGTGCTCTTGCAAATTAAACTGTGGTGTAAATAAATAAATTAAAAATACTACGCCAGCAAAGTGGTGCTGCAGCAAGTTGAGATGAGAAATCGCTCTTGCGTAAGCCGGCAGAATTTCAGGTTTTTTCATCACGGATCAGTCTATAGGACACGGGGCCCGCCGGCAGCAGGCAGGGCACACCTGTCTCGGGGGGAGAAAGGACCCTTGCACTGGAGTTAGCAGGGCTCACTGAAAGAGCTTTAAACTAGATTTGAAGGGGAAAGGGATGATACCAGGCTCGCTAGAGATAAGCTTGTTTGAGGGACAGCGTGCTAGCGAGAGCCTTTGGTCCGTCATCTCAGTGGAGGCAGGGGACAGAGAGCCATGCAGCAGCGAGGACACAAGGGTTGTTGATGTGTTAGAAACCATGCAAGCGTCTGAGAACGGTCACATAGAAACCAGGGCTTCTCCCGCAAAATCTGGGGAGGGAAACCTTGGTATTAGTGCACACATATTAGCATGGATATCTCAGTATAGAGGTGTACCGGAGTACCTGTACATTCTGCATCATGCAATCTTTGTCTAACAACAGACGCATTTTTAGAGAACTTTTTTTGTTTGTTTGCTTGTTTGGGTTTTTTTAATAACAGAATCTGGAACTCGGTCCCCTGGCCTTTGCCACGGGTGCTGCACCGCGGAGCCTGCAGCGCGGCACAGCCGCTGGCTCCTTCGGCCCTTCTGCCCCCGCACCCCGGAC
>JAVJGI010000050.1:77192470-77255701 GCA_035590275.1 Ibycter americanus | reverse complement strand
CGCCGCGCTGCGAGCGGGCGGCGCTTCGGCTCCTTGTCTGGGGCCTGACTGCAGCGACGAGCTGCCCTCGCACGAGCACGGTGGCGGCCGGAGGGGAAGGGTTAATCATCATCATCGCTATCATCATCATTATCAAGGGAATCGGTTTCCCTAGGGAAAAAGTAGGCGCTGGATTGCTCAGCCGTGCCTCATCCTCCCTCAGCCATAAACTAACTCCAGGAGCGCTGGTCCAGCGGCGATGCCCTTTGCAGTAAGGGGGGTGTGAGATCCTCCCCAGGACGATGCTGGGGTCAAGGGGGCCGGAGGGAGAGGGTGCCCTGGGGCAGCGGGGCTGGTGGCTGTTCTTGCAGAGGCTGCACTTAACAGGGATGTGCCAAACCCAGCATTTGTGAATTCACCTCATCTCCTGCCGATGGGCCAAACAGTAAGTGCAAATCAGGTTGCCAGAAACTCGAGTTACTTTCTGCTGAAGCTGACCTCCGGATAACAGCAGCCCCCATGTACGTGAGGTTTCCTCCGAAGGAGCATGGACTTCTGTGATCATAAGTTGGGATCTCACTTGCTGTGAGCAAAACCACCCAGCCATATCATGCTCCGTATCATACACCTCATACCATGAGGTGTGAGTGTGAACACTGGTGTTACAGCAGCTTCTCTCCTTGAAAACTACTAAATGCCTAACTGATTGCTTCAGGCCAGAAAAGCGATGGTGAATTAGTGTTGCAAAGCAGCTTTATCATTATGATTTTGCTCATGCCCACAAGGATTCCAAATCCCTGACTTCAAAGCAACAACATCCAACTAATTGATCTTTGGGTAGCTAGTCATTGTAGCTAATTACAGGAGGACTATTACTTCCTAGACGCAGCTATGCCACATAGATGTGTTTGCATCTTGCACTGAATCCACCACAAGCATTAGTGATAACCATAGCAGTTACTAGTAATAACCGTAGTGGTTACTAGTGATAACCATAACGGTTACAGGATCTTCCTGCCCTGGAGTTGCACAAGCTGGGATGGTGGAGCTGGGAAATGCTCCTGGGCTTTAGTGCAGTGAGCCATTTCAAAGTGCTGTGAATCACAGGGGACCCCATGTCCCCTCCAAATGGAATGAACAAATGCAATAATGGGAATCTGGTAAAGCAAAATCTCCCAATAGAAACAGGATCCCCCTGCCTCTGTGGCTCTCGGTGGGTTTTTCCTGTGTGCTGTGTTTTCAACAAACTGCAGCGTAGCGGCGGTCTGAAGACAGTTGCAGAGTTTGTAAACACACAATGTTGGATAACAAAGTACTCTAAAATCATTTAACACAGCCTTGAGAGGAGAAACTGTGGGTAGTGTTAGCTCTTGCCAGGCCTTTCCATTATCCATTCCCCACCCAGAAGGCAGGAATCCAGCAAAGACTCTGCTGTTCCTTCTGAGTTTGGTGTATTGTGTCTAGATAGTATGACACAAGAATCCATGAAATGCTTAAAAGCTAAGGTGTGAAGAATTACTACAAACTTAATTCTTCTTTAATCAGGTTCGTTTATGCATCTATGACACTGTTGATAGGTACCAGATGGACCTGAGTGGGACTTGTGCAGCAGAAAATGGGTGAAGAAGTTGTGTGTTATGAACTCACATTGTCAGTTCTCCTCTGAAGAAAGTTCTGAGCTAATTTGTAAAACTTGAATGTGAATTATACCGTGTTACGGTTTTCCTCAGAACAATATGCATATGACACTATTGTTCATATATATGTATTTATATATACACGTATAATGTTATCATTTCCTAACACTCTGTACTGATGTGGCGCTCAGCTTGTATACTCTGCTCAAAACAGCAATGTGCTTCCAGAAAAATGCTGACAGTTTGAAAAGAATTGGGAGCAAAACCAAAAATAAGAGGTGATTTTCAGTTCTGTCAGGAAAAAGAACCCCAAAGATCTGGGACTGGTTAGTGTAGAGAAGAGGAAAACTGAAGGAGAGAAAGACGTCTTTGAATATGCCGCAGGTCGCTGCTGAAGGGAAGGGAACGGCTGTGGCTTGTGTCCCACAAAGTGGGACAGTGGGTGGAGGACTGAAACTGCAAAGAGGAACTGGGTGGGAAAAAGTGCCAAAAAAGGTGCTGTGCACTGGGGTTGCACCAGCTAGCAATATTCCTGCTTTTTTTTTGACATTGCATCCCACACAGTTTGTAGGTCTGCTGTGTTTTTAGTATGACCAGTTAGTTATCCAGGCCATCTGGCTTAGTAGCTAAGGCTGGCTGAGCTAGATAAACTGACACATTTTGGAAAAGCCTTTGCTGCAGGCTTGTGACCAGCGTCCTTTTGAATTACTCTCATTCCGGCCCATGAAGTGTTTCCCTGGGAATGCTGTCGGGATATTATCATCCCTCATTGGCTGCTGGCTGAGTTCCTGCTGTGCCTTTGGCGCTGGGTGGCTTGCAGTCTGCCCAGGAAAAGCTGATGCAAATAGTAAAGGGAAAAACCCTAAGGAGGCAGCAGTGCAAATTTTGGGCATGATCGCCCCAAGCCACCCTCGGGGGCCTGCTGGGTTTGGTTGTGGCAGGATGCTGGGGGTGGCGGGGCGAGAGGGGACCTGGTAGCCCTCCAGTGCTGCTTGTGGGCTGGGAGCCGGTGCAGTTCTGTCAGGGCTCCTGAGCTGGGGGAGAGGGCTTGGGAGATTTTAACTTGGCTCCTTTCCCTTGCTGTCCTCTGCCCTTTTCACCCTTTTTCTTCTTTTTTCTGGCCTTATGTTAACAACCTGCGTCAATGATACAGCATTCAAGCAATTTACAATTCATAATTAAGTGGTTAAAAAACTGCAGGACTGACATACTGCATGATGCGCAGCTGTATCGCATATTTCCCATATCGCAGACTGATACTGCTGTTTAGTTTATGTTTATGCCTAAAACTCTAACATAAACAGGACTAGGTTTTGGTATGGAATCTTTACATTCAGAATTTTCTGTGGCTGGAGCAAGTACAGCCTCAACACTTGTGTATGATAGGCATGCAAAGGAGAAACTATGTTAGTTTAAATACTTCATTTTGGGGAAAGAAAAGAAAGGAAGACATATTTTAGTACACTAGCTTGACATTTTCGCATAGAAACACTACATATTTTCTATGGCACTGCAGACCAGCATGGTCAAGCACAGCAGTTCTGATAGTGGGGTGCCCTTCATACAGATTTGTAGACAACTTGGAATGGAGGAGGTGGAACTCATGTGTAGGTAGTTACCTGGCTGTGCTTGCTTGTCCAGTAAAGCACGAACCAGAGATCCAGTTTGGTGGGCACTCTGGAATCAAATAAGCACTGCTGAAGGATAAAGCTCTGGTGGGTACCAGAGGGAAGGGGAAGGGAGGGGGTAACTGCTGAAAATGGTACTACCAAGTCCTACCTGTTAGGAAATGGGTAGCCTGCCTTGCAACACTATTGCTGCCTTTGGATCTGGACTAAGAAATGAGGCAAGTGGAGCTGGTGGTGGCTTGGTCACCAAAAATAGCCGGTGGGCTGGGGCAGAACGTTGCCCTCTCCTCCCCGAAATGCTGGTCCTAACTGCAGGGTGCTACTATATTTAGGTGGCTGAAACATGAAGAAATCGTGTCTGTTATTTCATCGTTTGAGCTGTGGTGGGTCATCAAAGCTGGTTCCTGAAGCTCAGGAGCAAAGTAAAGTTCCTGAAGTTGTTCAGTGTAGGAGAATCACTTAATCTCTGGACGCGTGTAACCATCAAAGTGATTTAGAGCGATTGCTGTTGTCAGTTCTGGGTTTTGCTTATTCAGTGTTTTATGGATGATTTGTTGCTGCAATATGGCAGAAACTAAAACTACGTTAAAGCTATGCTAGGAATGTTACCTGTTTTAAAACTGGCTGTGTGCGGTTAACCCTGCTCTTTCCTCTTGCAGGAACAGGCTCAATGCTTCGCGGGAAGTAGCCCTGGTAACGCTCCCGAACTGCCGGCTCATTAAGGGGATCGGTACGTGCTCACAATAACCGAGTGCATTGCTTTTGTCCAGCCTTATTTTGTAAGTGCTTCTTAAAGCCAGCTCTCAAGACTGATCCTGAAAACAAAGTGCTAATTTGGCTTTCGTTTGGTACTTGAACTTTGAGGTAGGGAGAAACCACAGGAGGGAAATTCTCCTGAAAAACTAGCTAGTTTGGTGTAATACTTTTTGCTTTCAGTATTAAATGTTTCTGTTCCGTTTCTTGCAAATGAGTACCTTGCAAGCACTTCTCCTTTGCTAAGCCACTTAGGAAATTATTTGGCTTTTAGATGAGGGCATGTTGGCTTTTCAGGCAGGTGCCTACAGGTGACTGTCAGCGGGTGACATCTTGAAGACAGGACGTGCTTGCTGCAAGGGTGGAAGCTTTAGAGGAGGCCACAGGCATGTGGCAAAGGAGCGGCTGCTAAATGCCAGCCAGGATCGCCTGCCTTAGCACCTCATCTGGCGGCGGTTCAGGAGCGGGCTGGTGCTGCGCCGTGCATGCAGCCGGCAGGAGCTCGGTGCGGTTGTGCAATGTGGCTGCGCGGTTGCAAAGGGGCGAAGGGCAAGGGGTCACGTTAGTCACCTTCATCTGGTTTGCGAAGGGGTTTAACAGAGTGGCTGAAATGTTGACTTTGTCCTTCGGGTCATGTGTTTAGCACGCAGCAATGTTTCTGTCTTGTTTTTTCTCTCCCTTCAGGGTAACCAGAGCATAAAATGGATCACTTTTTTTGTGTCTCCCTCCCCTCCAGAGTTTTAAACTTAATACAAGCTTAGTGGCTGGGGCTTTTCTCCTCTTCAGTATTTTCAGAAATGTCTTGAATTCTGTTGAAATTTGCCTGGATTTTGCATGTGTAAAAAGTCACTGGCAGAGCTTTAAGAGCCTTGCCTTTGAGCTTGCTGGGTCACTGTGTTCATTTCATAAATCTTGCTTCTTCCTTGTGTCTGCAATCAAACATCTTTGTAAAGTCAAATTACTGCCATGAATCAGCGTGTGCAGAGTTCCTTTGCCTGAGGTTATGTGCAGTGCAGAAGAGATTGTGTTTGAAAAAACTTTCCAGGTCTTCCAGACTGAGGTGTAATTTACTCATGCAAGACTCCGAATAGTGCAGGTTTGATGGTGATTAATATAAAAATAATTTCTGAGTAATTCTTTTAAGCATATCACCACTGTAATCTTTAAAGACTTTTTGCAACACGATTGCTTTGTGGAGGGAAGAAGGAAAGCTGGAAATCACAAATACAGTTGTGTTTAATTTCCAAACAATATCTCATTTTTGGTGCCTGACGTTTGTGTGGAGATTAAGTGAATTCTGAGAACCCGGCTCTGCTCAGAAGTGGCAGTGGATCAATTTACAGAGCTTCATTGCTGCTTCTCGCTGTGCTCCTGTAACACTGTCCCTTCACATGGAGCTCTGCACGTTGCCTTGCCTTTGCTCTGTCTGCTGGTCTTTAGAAAAATTAAAATGCCAAAAATTGATTCAGCAGGTCCAATGTGGCAGAAAGAGAAATAACAAAGGATTTGTGCAAACTTAAAAGTTGGCATGTTCACGTAGATGTCGTCCAAAACTGATTTACTATGACTGGAGGGGGTTATATTACTCGAAGTCTAAGGAGCCCTAATATCTAGATGCTGCCTAGGTAGCGCTATTCAGACCAGGGGTGTTACTGTACCCAGATCTGTAAGGTTGCTCCTGTGGGTGACTTTGTATAAGGATATCTTTCTACGTGGACATCGTGGCCTCCTGGGCCTTTTTCCTTTAAAATGCTATGATAAAGTTGAGTAAACAATCTCTCTTTATTTTAATGTTTGAAACAGTTCTTCTGAACTTTTAAGTGGGACGTAGGTAATGATCAGCTCTGAACAAAATAATCTTAAACCATCCATCCTGTACGTAGAACAGGCATCTGGTACAGTCTATTGTAATTATGTTAAAAGCAATGCATCCATAGTAACGGAAGCAAACCCAGAGTAAAGGGAAAAATTCTCTAGTAGACCCTTTTCTTTCTGCACAATTTCATCCTTTCTTTGTGTCTCTCTTTTTTTAAGACTTTGATCTAGTGTTCTTTTTGAATATTGTGCAATGTAGGCATGGACGTAAATACTGGACAAACCCATAAAAAATTGCAGCTTGTCCTAAACCTCATTCACAAATGTGTAGGAAAGGCTTTTATTTGTAGAATAAACAGTATCTTCTGAATTTTATTAGCGTCTAGTCATGTTAGTGGTTTGTAATAAACTAACCACATGTCCTGTACTAATTCCTAAAGTTGAAGAAGCTACTTAAGAGATTGCTGGAAATACTTGCATCTCGGAACAATTCATGGGATATAGGCAAAATAGTCACTTGGTTTTGGACATGAAATCCAGGTGGGTTTTTTGTTAGATGCACGTGGGGAACACATCATACTAAGATAAAATAAAGAACCAATTAAAAAAATATTTGTAGGGTAGGCAGTAATTTTTCGTAGTATCTTTAGGGTTTTTTTTAAATGCCACCTCTTCACATAATCCCATGGGCAAGCTGGGCTCGGTGATACAATTAAGCAATACAGTGCAGGCAACTGATACCTAATAAATCAGTCCCTAACTCTCCTGTCCCATATAGCGCCTGTGACAGGAGGCCAGAGCCCTCCCGAAACAGAGCCTGGGAGCTTCCCTGCAGCCGGCGGTGTGCTTCCATCCCCTCCTCGCTGCCTCGGCAGTGCTGGCTCAGCAGGATCGTGCTGAATCGGCATTTCGCTGCTCTTCTGATGGGGCTCACTCTCTTCTACACATACGAGGACCTGGCTGAGAAGTGGCCAAACTGTGCTTTGCTGGGCAGTTTCTTTTGAAGCAGTTGGGTGCAGGGCTCTCATCACATGCCTTCCACCAGAAACTTATACTTTTTAATTATCTGCTCCCAATTAGCCTGCTCATCTTTCTACTTGGCAGCCTCACTGTTTCAGTAGTGATAAATTATTATATCTCTGTTTATTCACTCACCAGCGTGCTCTGTCAGTAAAAGCTGTCTGTCTGGCTCACATCACCATGGTCGTTGAGCCGCTCAGCATGTCTTTGTTATCTTTGCAGCAATCCCGGGAAGTGGGGAATTGCCACTAACCCCATCTTTTCAATGAATCCAAACTTGGAGAGACCAAGAGCTGGGGCAAAGAAAAGAAGCTTGATGCTTAAACCTGAGCTGAAAAACAAAAAATCAAAAATTTCACACAGGCTCTAAATGTCTCTGGGCACATCAGTGCAGATGTCTGCCTCCTGCTTGAGCCCAGCTGAAATTCAGAACCAAAACCCAGGAGGTGGGATAATGGGCTGGCTCCCCCCCCAGAATGCATCTTCAGACCTTTTGCTTTTCAGAAAGCAGGGATGCTCCGCTCATTAGTGGAATGGGGTGGAGCAGGGGCTTGCTGAGGCTGAGGTAAAGCTGGCCCTGTTCTTGTCCCCTGTCCCTCCCGGAGAAGTGCCACCGCATTTACCCAGGGCTGAGCTGGGACAGAGCTCACCTGGGTGGGTGAATCTGGGGGTCTGGTTCCTCCCCACAAGGGCTGTTGGGCAGCCCCAGGATAAATTACAGCCAGGTGAAATTAGTGCTGGGATAAATGGGAGTTACATAAAAGCAAACAATAAACCCAGCTCAAATTTGCAGGTGCTTCCTCAGAAGGAGGTGCCAGGGATGGTGTGACCCACGTAAGGTCATGTGAGTGGTCTATGGCCAGGAAGGAGGGGGTGTGGAGAGATGGGACAAGCTGGGTGGAAAACCTTTATGTTGATGGCTCTGTTAAAGAAAACTGGCAGAACACTTTCCTCCTTGAAGCAAACACTCCCAGGTGGGTTTAATCCAGCCATCATCTGGAAAGTGGCTTGTGGGGAATGCTGTTTGTGCTGGGAGAAAAGAGGGGAGGCTTCTCAGGGGAGTGGTGAAAATGTGAGGTGGTAAACGTGCTTCAGCATTGGACTAAAAGGTCTATGGAGAGTGCTTGATCAAAGCCTAAAATTGCTCTAGTGTTCTTACTAAATGGCTTTTATTTTATTTTCCTAGCAGGGAAAAATATTACAGGAACTGCCAATACTGGAAATGATTACCCGCAGTTAGAAGTGCGGTCTAACTATTAAAGCCCTTGGCTGTTAAAGATGTAGCAGGTTCTCTGTCACTTGAGAGCTTTAGGTAAATATTTGGCAATCCATCTTAATGAAGTGCCCCAGCTCAACCAGGAGAATGAGTGCGCACAATTCCCAGAGCTGCCTTACGAAAGTGTGTGAGCTGAGTGATGGATACAGTCCTGCCCTGAGAATCTCATAATCTGTGCTAATTGCTGCAGAACGCCATTGTCAAAAGCAGAGGATTCATCCTGTGCCACCCTGGGGGCACACGGAGCTGGGTGGGAGATTGTCCGGCCACTGTGGGGACACCCTTAAGTCCCCAAAAAGAGGTGAACCCCAGTACTGTTCCCTAACCTGGCATACTGCTGCCTTCTGCTACTACTTTTAATGCAATGTGAACTTTTCTGCTGAACTTCATCGCTTGTGCAGTCCTATCAGAAAGGGACAGTCATGAGAGCTGGAATTGTACTAAAAAGGAGTTTTTTTGATGGGAAATGTTTAATGTTGTCTGGAAAACCCTGTTTGTCTTCCAGAAACTGGTTCAGAAGACATTGACATACTTCCCAATGGACTGGCTTTCATCAGCTCCGTAAGTGCCCACACTCCCTCCCTGTGCAGGGGCTTGCCTGCTTCCTACAGAAGCCATAGGTGAAAATTGCAGGATGGAGTCTTTTTTTCTGCAAGGCTGGCTGGCTCCATAGGAGCAGCCCAGGCCTGTGTCAGCTTAGTCAGTCTTTCCTTCTGCTTGAGCAAGTGTACTTCTTGACGCAGAAGTGGCGGTGGTGGCACTGACACATGTATCCTATTGCACTGGCTTATCTGCTTATGTAACCTGGAATTTCTTTCATGCTGCTTCCTTGAGAAGTTGAAATGTCTAACCTCTCCCTTGTTAAGAAGGTGTGCTAATTCCCTACTATTAAAAAAAAATAATTTTGTTTGGTGATTCTGTTGTTCCTGTTTTGGGGGTTTTTTTAGCCTTTAGGACATATGTTTTCAAGCTTTTCTTTGCAATCAGGATGGCTAGCGATTAATTTCTAAAACAAAAGCTGATGTTTTCATCTACATGCTCCAGGGACATACAGGGAATGATAACATTGCAAAATTCATGCCAGAAATTGTAAGCTGTCGCACTGCTGCTGTTCCCCGTGGCTTTACCACATCGGATGCAGTCAGCGGTGCCGTACATCCAGTTTGTCCCCACAGCGTGTCTGTTTGCAGAGTGGTTTGACACGCCGGGAGCACCCACCTGGGTGATGGCTGCTGCCTTGGGCACGGCTCCTGGTGCCCCCCGCGCCGCTGGCTCCCCCTGCGCTGGGGTGGAGGGCTGGCCAGAGAGAGCAGGGCCAGCCCCTCAGCCTCCACCGCGGCACAGCGGGCTGCGGCAGAGGGACATCCTCATGCGGGCTTGCCAGCCTGAACAAGGCTCCAGCCTTTTCAGCCCCGTGCTGCTTCGCTTTACTTTTTATCCAGGAAAGATTTTCTTAAGTTTTGATTTTACAGGGCTTGAAATATCCGGGAATAAAGAGCCCTGCACCCGACAAGCCAGGTGAAATATTTTTGATGGATTTGAATGAAGACAATCCCAGAGCAGTGGAACTAAGAATCAGCCGAGGGTTTGATCTGGCATCGTTTAACCCTCATGGAATCAGCACCTATGTAGACAGAGGTAAAGAAATCTTTAATTCGAGGTGGTGGCAAATCTCAGCGTAAAGAGCAGAAATAGAGATCCCTTTGCAGCCTTGCATTGCACCCCCAATAGCCTGCACTGGCCAGGAGAGAAGAAGGTTTTCAGGCTCTCTGCCTTCACTGGGCTCTTTTCTAAATGTCAGCTGCTAAAGCAAACACTTTTGCACAAAATCTCAGGCTCTCTGAGGCAGAAAGATGTCCTATACATCACAAGGAAAGAAAACATTGGAAAAGTTTGAGGAGTTGAAAACTACCCAGCTGGTTTATTTCACCAGTTTACCTCTCTCCCACCCTGGGGTCAAGGCTTTTGAGGAGACGCATACTTCACCAACTAGTAGTGATCAGAATGGAGATTTTTGTGGCTAAACAGTAAATTTTTAGATCTCTGTAAGTTACCAAAATCTTAGGTACTCTGTGGCCAAGCCATGTTCTCGTCTCCAAGACATGTTCTCCTATGGCAGGCTCTGACTACCAATAAAATAACCTTTGTGCTCTCCTTTCTCTCTTTTTCCCTGTCCTTTCACTGTGGATGTTATCAGGGCAATTAGAAGTCTGCAAATATTAAGAGAAAGAGAACATTGCTACAGCTTGACCTGCATTCCCATACAATCACCCTTTAAGGGAAGGTGTTGGAAAAATTGGTGGTGGCTGATTTAGGGTCTCACCAGAAGGGCTGAGCAGAAGGACTGCAACCTTACACACAGTAAAAGAGAAGGATGCCCCTTCAACTCTGTCAGAGGATGCAGCAAATAAACCAAAGGGCCCAGACTGGCTCTTCCCAGCTGACAGTGGCTGTTCCATGCAACCAGTCACTATAGTGTGTCAGATTGCAAAACCCAGTGGCTTGGGCACAAGGATGACAATGTGATTTCTTTCTTCCTTGGTAGAAATAGCAAAAATGTAGTTTACACAGCAGTGCCCTGTACAGCGAGCCTGGAGAAGAGTAGCTGGAGGGCTGGATCCAGTTGCAGTGGCATCCTGTGTTACCTTGGTACTTGCCGTTCTGCCCCTGAAGAGCCGTGAGACATGCACCAAAGCCAATGTTTGCGCTGTACTAGAGGCTGCTTCAGAGCTGTGGGTGCTCAGCCACACAAACTGTTGCAGAGAATTCAGCTGTTTCCATTTCTTTTTTTAAGATGACAACGTGTACCTCTTTGTTGTGAACCATCCCCATCAGAAGAGCACAGTAGAATTATTTAAATTTGTAGAAGATGACAGTTCTCTTGTACACCTGAAAACCATTCGACACGACCTTCTGACAAGGTATTGGAGCCAAATACTGTCTTCCCCCAGCAGAAGAGGCTGCTTTGCTAAAATCCAAAGTAGGATGTTTTTAGTTTTAGGGTGTTATTAGTATGAGATATTTTCTCTTTAACCAGCTTTCCTGTTTCTCTTATTGATTACTTCATATCTGTGTCATCAAAAACTGTGTTTCTCAAATCTCTTCTGTAAATGAGATTTTTAATAGTTGTATCACTAAATCAGTCTTAAGTGCCACTGTGATTGATGCCAGTGAATTAGTTTGGCATCCACTTCTCCTCCTCTCATGTAACCCACTCTCAGGTCATTGCAGATATGAATCTTCAGATATTCTGTTCTGAATTTGCTACACTGTAAAAATAAACACAGTTTTAGCTTTCTGAGGTTTTTTTATTGCATACAAAATTTTCTTGGTCTGTCCTACTGCAAAATGATTGTAAGACAAAGAGCCTGATAGATAAAGTTGTCACAACTCCTACCTGTTTTTTGGTTTCCACTTGCATGTAATCAGAAGAGAGAATTTGCATGGACTGATGGACAGGTAGCCAGATTTCTAGCTGATGCCCTATGGGCCTGTTCAGATCTCAGCACTGCACAGTCCTGGCTCATGTAAAAGAAAATAGAAGTAAAAGGGATCTAAGTAACTTGGTGTGTATCTGAAGTACCATCTGTAATTGCAACCCCTTTATGTCTGTGGGATGACCACATCCTGGCTGGATTCTGGGCACTCCTACAATGCTCCTTCATACCTCTCATTTCATTCTTTTATTTACTTTTCTCCCTCTCTTTTTGATTGTTTTTAGTGTGAATGATATAGTAGCTATGGGACCAGACAGCTTCTATGCTACCAATGACCACTACTTCTCTGACTTCATCTTGATGTTCTTGGAGATGTTCTTGGGTTTAACTTGGTCAAACGTTGTTTACTACAGTCCAAAAGAAGTTAAAGAAGTAGCAGCTGGGTTTTATTCAGCCAATGGAATTAACATTTCACCAGACAGAAAGTAAGTTTCTCCTTGCCTTAGATTTTGTTTGTTCTCACAAAAGAATCCTGAAATGCTATTTTGTACATGTGGTGCCTCTGTGGTCAAGTGTCTAAACTGGCTCATATCAAGCAAGGTGCTTTGTATGTGGAGCGTTTGTAGAACAGAATTCGGGGGTCTTGGTCTTTAACTAGTGGCAGTGTTTGCCGCTGTGTGTGGTACTTTATATGCAATAAGATCAAAGTTTGCTGCATTTTAACCAACTGATGCAGAAATTTGTGTATAGTGCTTGCAAGGGTTAATGGGGCAGGAGTTCTGCAAGCGGGGAATGCTCTACAGTCTTAAAGTCTGTATGACTGAATTAGCCAGTCCTGTGGTGTAGACAGGTGATCTTAAATTAAAAAGAAAAAGTGTATTTGTGGATCTCACGATCCAAAGCCTGCTTCAGTGTTGTAATGGAAGAGTGAGCACACTGTGAAGCTACGTTGGTGTCTGAGCAGGTTGGCTTCAGCTCAGTGCCCTGTGGCCTGCTTGCAGTGTCTGCTGCTGTGTAAGACCTGTGAGCTGGCATTCCTCGCAGGGCGAGCGGGGCTTGCACAGGAGGAACTGGCTGGTTTTGGTGTCTGCTTACCCATACAGATTGCTAAGAGGTGCTTTCTTTTGAAGGTACATCTATGTTGCAGATGTATTTGATCATAATGTCCATGTTATGGAAAAACATGCTAATTGGAATTTAACCCATGTGAAGGTAAGGTGCTGCTGTTCCATAAAGAAGAGCCATATGTGAATTTTGGGCAGGTTAGTCCCCATGAACGCTTGAGACTTGAGCCTGATCGTGTGTGAAGTTCTGGTCTGGGTGGGTTGGCAGAGGTGCTGCACGCCCTGTTACAGAGCGTCAGGTCTTGTACCCTCTCGCCAGCAACCAGAGAGGGATCCTCGGGCGTGCGGTAGAGCCGCAGTGGAAGTCCTCCTCAGTCAGTGTGGGTCAGACCACAGAGCACTGGAGTAATCAGCACGAGCGTGGGTGTGAAAGAGCCGATGGGGGAAGCTTGGAGCAGCAAGCAGGTATCTCCTGGCATAGAGGAGGGCTGAAGCATACTGGGGGAAAAGAAAAACAGCCCTGGGGGAGAAAATATTTCTTAAAAAAATCAGTCTAAGTTATGTCAGATGAGAGTCTTGGACAAGTCTATTGGTTATGTTATGGTTTGCTTCCAGGACTTCTGATAGCTTTAACATCTCTCTTGTTTTTCCTCTGTGTTTGATAGACCCTGCAGCTGGACACTCTGGTTGATAACTTGTCTATTGACCCTCACACTGGTGACATCTGGATAGGATGTCATCCTAATGGGATGAAGCTGTTCTACAATGATCCTGAAAATCTGCCTGCCTCTGAGGTGCCTTTTGGGAGATGTCACTGGTCTCTTGGCTATGTCTGTGCCAGAAAGTTGCTCTGTTCAGATTCCCCTGGTATAACTTAACTCTGCATTACGTAAGAGAAATGCCTGGCCAGCCTTTGTGAAAGCAAAGACCGAGCTGACTTCCAGCTTCTAGCTTCTGCTCTCAAGTGGAAAGCCTGAACAGCGTATGCTCACTAACAAACACCTATTCAGATCCTTAGGAGGCAACTGAACAATTTCCACCCAGTAGCTCAGTCATGCTGGACTCGTCAGGCTGCTTTCTGTGCAGCTGTGGCCACACAATCAGATTTTGATGAACTGCGTTAATTACTGAGCCAGCACCTCTTTGCCAAACAAAAAATAATTGACTGAGTGCAAAGCACAACCAGAAATGTTCGCACTGGAGTCATTTATCTGTGCAAGTGTGGTTCATCAGTAGGTGACACTGTAATTCTTCTTTCCTTCTGAAATCAATGAGGTACTGGCATCAGCGTGCCAGGGCTGTGAGTGCAGGGGGCTGGCTGGTGGCTGTTTGATTTCAGTCTTGTCTGAAGCTCCCTGTAAGTCACTTTTCAAAACTATCATGTTCAATAGCAGTAGATTTATGATACTTGGCGGTTGTTTACTCTGTCTGAAAAAAGCATGAAAATAAGAAGATATTAAGTAACTCTTAGGCTGGAAAAAACTGCACATTCCTAGTGCTGGGGATGACCGCCTGCCTTACTGAGGTGGAGCCTCTGTTGCACAACCACTTTAAAAAAATCATGAGTCTTCATGGACTATGCTTCACTGAAGCAGAATTTGTGGCCCTACCACAGGAATCACTCGGTTGCAGTTATCAGCAGCTGATCAACCTAATTTAAGTTAACATACTGATGTTCCCTCCATCCCTGGAGGATTTTCGCCCACGGCGTTTCAGCAGGTGTATCCCCCTCCTCTGGCAGGTCCTGCGCATCCAGAACATCCTCTCGGAGGAGCCCACAGTGACGCGTGTCTACACTGACAACGGCTCCGTGCTGCAGGGAAGCTCGGTGGCATCTGTCTACGAGGGAAAACTGCTCATCGGCACAGTCTTCCACAGAGCGCTCTACTGTGAGCTATAGCTCGTTGCGGGTAAGATCTGCTGCAGTGGAAAGGATTAAATGCCTTGGGAACTCACTTAGTTTCTGCCACATTTGCTAACAACAAGACTGTTCCAATAAAAGTTAACTAGAGTCATGGAAATGTATTTTAGCCTTCCTCTCCAAAACCAGTGTTTTATGCAATAGTAAAGGAAATGGAATTGAAGGTGAGAAATCAGTTTATTTGTATAATGGGGAGCATCCCGTGTCTGTAACAAAGGGTAACCTTGAAGTTCAAATTCAGATTACAAATGACTAAACTGTCAGACGTTATCTGTTGTGACTGGATTTCTGGTTGTTTTTTGGTGGTGTGTTTTTGGTTGGTTGGTTGGTTTTTTAATTTCCCTGGAGAAAACTGATTTTGTAAATGAGAATCACTACCAGTGTGGTGTGCTTTCTTGTCACTGACCCCTAGGCTTTCCCAGGGACTATGCTGAGGGATCTTCTTCCAAACCTTCCTGTTGGCTTTCCCCCTAATGCTTCTGAAATAACTGGAAGGAGAATAAATGTTATTTCAGTGTTATTTCTTCCCTCTTCCCCCTTTAAGCCATTTCCTAACATTACTTCAGTTTCATAAATTTCTCTTAATCCTACTGAGAAAAGAGGAGGGCGTCACTTTGGAGTGGCTTCTTACTGAGTCTCCCAAAGGGAGTTTAAAAAAACCTTTTTTTTTTTCTTAAAGAGTGGGAAATGGCTCCTGAGCACCTTCAGTGAAAAGTGCATTAGCAATTACTGTTCTCTATCACAGCAAAGAGAGGATTTCTGGGCGCTTTGCCACAGTGACTACCCCTGAGCGTTGATCAGCATGTTCTGTGTTTAACTCCCAGCGTGTGTGGAGCCCATTCCTGCTCTGCTCCTGTGCAGCAGGCACAGGTTTCCATCAGCTGGTGGTTTTAGAATGGTGTTAGTTAGCAACCACTTGTAATAAACTGAATGGAGTGTCCTCTGAAGCTGGAAATCAGTTTTGTGCTTTCCAGTGTGCACAGCAAGATGCCAGCGTGGCTGAAGCCCCTCTTTGAGCCACCACTTGGTTCCTGACCTGTGGAGTGAGCTCTTCTTTCATTAGTATAGATGTCCTTACCCACAGAGCAGCTCCCGCTGCTCTTTTTGCACTCTGAGTCTTCACCTCGGATCACTGCTTTGGTTTTGTGAGAGATGCCGACATCCAGCTACAGGCTCCGTGTTACCGGTGGCGGCTCCCCTGCCGGGGTTGCCGTTGTGCCCTGCGCCTGCCTGCTCTGGCATGTCTCAGCAAGTTGGCTGCCCCTCCAAATGGCGTCACCAGGCAGACCTGCCCAGGGGCCACCGTCCCCTCTGCAGCCTTCAGCTGATGTGGTAGCGTTTCCTCGCTGTTCTTCCACCATTGTGTGGAGGAAAAAGGCAGGCTGCTTGTGAGGCCCGAGCTCAGGAGGAGAAAGAGCCGGTCTCTGGGTGCTAACTGCTGTTCTGGCTTTGCTGTTCCCTCCCGCAACCTGCTTCACCACCAGCCACGGCCCCCTCTAAGCTGGAGAGTACATGGAAAGTCCAGTACTTTGAAAACACAGGAGCGCTTCTGCCTACAAGATAGGGCAGATAGCCCACTTTGTAGCAGCCTGAACACTGTGCAAACCTTCGTTTGTCTTTGGGTTTTGCTGTTCTGGCTGAGAGAAGGCACGGTTGTGGGCTCAGGTTTGGGTGAGCAGTGGTCCTCAACAGCAAATGTGTGTGCTGACCCCTTGGCTCCTGTGCCTGGCCTTTCTAACACAAACAAGCCTAATGGCTTTCATCCACTGGTGTAAAGGAGTTACTGCTCCTTCCCTGGGGGGAAGGGACAGCTCTAACCAGAGCAAGGAGTTGGTGCCAGGGCTTGTGGCTGCGGCTGTGTTGCTGTACGGGAGGGATGGTGCCATTCCCCCTTCCTCTGCACAGCTGCCATGGGCTGTGGGTCTTGCCACATCACCTCCCGTTCCCAGAGAGTGCTCTGCTCCGAGCCCCTGTGCTGCCACCACTTGCTGGCATAGATGCTGTGGTGTAAGGCATGTCCCTGGGTGCAAGAAGTTGTGCGAGGTTTAAGAATTGAGCTAGCGACATGTTGGCTCCGTCGCTGCACCCTGCCTGATGCTGGCAGCTTCCCACTGCTGCCATGCCAGGTAATTCTTTCACCCCGTGTAGCAATAGCTGTTGCTGGTATTTGTGATGTTTTGTATACAAACAGCACATGCTGCAGGGGTCTAGTAATGCCTAGAGAGGGAGACTTGAGCTTTAGGGTTAACCATGGAGCTAACTGACCTCACCTCTTGGGCACAGCCTTGCATTAGCCGGTCTGTGCACCAACCATGTTCCTAGCTGCTCTCCAAAATACCCACAGTGGATCTGGGGTCTTGAGCACTGCCCAAGATTTACCGTCTGCTTATGAAGGCTTTGGTGACAGGGACTCATCTGTTCAGATGATGGTTTGAAGTCTTCTGCTAACCACAGCGCGCAGACAGCCCTTCCACAGAGCAGAGCCAGCCCTGAGCCAGGGCAGCTTTTGTCTCATCCCTTTGCTGGACTTGCCAGTGGCATCAGCTGACTGCACCAGGCCCTGGAGAACATAATTTACTGTGACTCTGGCTTCGCCACTCCTTCCTTAGCAACTTCTCTGCCTGCAGGGCATTTTCAGCTTCCCTGGGAAGTGGCATGCTTTCCTACTGTAATTCACTTTCAGCTTTTAGGAACAGACATTGTTCCCAGAGCCCAAGCAGAAAAAAATGCTCTGAAGGAAGTTCTCACAATAAGTAGAGTTTGAGCTATTAACCTGTTTGTGATTAGCCATCAAGGTCCTGCCCTAGCATTCATAAATAATTAATTTAGGCTTGTGCCACTATTTGTTCTCAAGTAAATTAAGTGTCATCTTCTGAAGAGTTACAGTGTTTTGCTGCAGTGGCAGTAACACAGCTGAAACACCCACCAGTCATGCTGCTGGTCCTGATTTACCCAGGGGTTCTAGAAGTGCAAAGCCAGCAACTCCCTCCGCAGTGGTAGAAGTAACCCATCAAAACATTAATTTCATTTTTTCCAGTAGCTTAGAACATCTTCAAATGAGCAAATCTACACGTTGTTGGATCTTGTCAAACTTCTATGTTTTTGTTGGTTTTGGCCTTTCAGAAAATAAAGAACGTATTTTCTCGTCGCTGGCTTTTTTTTCCTTTTTTTTTTAAACTACTCCTGTACTGAAGGCTTTCCCAGCGGTCTGCCCGCAGACAGAAGCACATGCAAGCGATAGGCCTTATCTTTTCCTAAAGCGCTGGAGAGAGATCGTAGGTAGGACTTAGTACCTGCTATTACTAATAGTAACATTTTGAATTTTAACCTGGGGCAAGGAGGATTGAAGCCTGTTGCCAGCCTCCTCTCAGGGTGTTCAGCCTCGCAGTGCGGAGGTGAGAACTGAAGCTGGGCCAGCGTGCGTTAAAGTGGCGCTGGGCAGGACAGAGACAGCAAGCGCGTGTTTTGCAGCAAAAGCAAGGCTGGGGTACAGGTCCTACCCCTCAGCATGGCATCACTGCTTGATAAAACTCACTGGCAGCCTCCGTGCAGAAACAGCAGTGGAGGAAGATGCACCTCGAGCCTGGCCTCCCAATTACAAGGTAACCTGCACAGGGAAAATCCGGGCTTGCAACCCCCAGGAGGGCATAACCCATCATCTTTTACAAGCTGTAGTTCTGGGCATTTCAGAAACCAAACCAGAGGTATCTGAGACAACTTGCACAAACAAGGACATACGTATAGATGGCTCCAGGCTTAAGAAGCTGCTGAGCAGACACTTTTTACATGTCAGTTGTGTATTTACAGCTTCTTAATATACCCATTTTAATTAAGATCGTTTTATGGTTTGAGGATTCTTTTATCTTCTTGCAGGTGGTGGAGATATTAGCAGAAAGTAAGAAAGATGATTCAGCCACTGGGAACACAGACTGAGTTAGCTTAAGTGCAGAGTATTTGGCCTAGATTCTGCCAGATGTAAATCCCCTGAAATGACTACACAAATTCGACGGTCTGTGCCCTCCACTCTTCCCTAATTTAATGCTTTACTAAAATAAAATAAATAAAGACATATTAAACATGTTCAGCAGAAGAACTGCTCTACTTTGCATGTATAAAAAGCCCATTGTAACTAACTTGCACTTCAGCCAGCAGCCAGGTCTTTTAAACGGACAAACACTGGCTAGCATCAGTGTGAAGGCAGCCTACTTTTACATCAACCTGCAGTAAAAGACCGCATGCTACATTTCATCCGCATGTGAAAAAGCCAGTTTCCTTCCTTACTCTGTTTTCTTTTTTTTTACTTCTTTTTACATAATTACAGATGGTAAACGAGATCCACTCAGAGGCCTGTGAATCATGCCAACTTAGCCAAGAGCTGGGATTAAAATAATCTTTGGCACTGAGCAGAAGGAAGGAAAGAACAAGCAGGGCAAGGTCCGTGTCCCCCCGGCCCCTGGCCTGACCCATGCAGCAACAGCTGTCCAGTCGTGCTCACCATTCATTTCTTCTGGAATGGCCAAGAAATGAGCAGGAAAGTGAGGACTCAATACAAATTCTAATAAAGATTCAGGATTTCTCATTTTATTGCATTCGTTGTCTAACAACAATAATACTCATTGGCAAGAAATTTATTTACACTAACAAATTAACTTTAAACCACAAGGCTTTGTTTTTTGTATTTAAACTGTAAGAAACAAAGGGCCACCATGATGTTTTGTTTTGATGTCTCCCAATAACTCAATATTAACCAAAGTTATTTTGGGGAAAACTCAACAATCTAGAGAAGTTCATATCAACCAAGCACAAGAGAACAAGCTCAGACATGGCACTACTGTGTCTTTCATGCAGATGATCAGACACCAAGATGTACAAACAAAAAGTTCAGGATAACATGCACTTCATATACATTTGACCTCTTTGGAAAAAAAAAAGAAAAAGGAAGAAATCTGAAGCGCAACCACCTCTTCAACCATATAAAAAGAAACACTGTAAGAAGCCAATTTTTACAGTGACCACAGTGCATTTTAGTCTTTTAGCTGCCTGGTCTTCTAGCAATATCTCTAACACTTGTCAGTGACCAGTGAGCTACCATTGCAACGTGACTGGAAAATATGTTTTTCAGACAGCAAATGCGTATGGAAGAGCATACAGTCAGAAGAGGTTCACTGTGCACTCCCCACTTCCAAACGGGCTGGCTATTCCTTATGTCTGGTGCCCTGGGGTCCCCCTTCCCTTCAGACACTCCTGCACCGGGGCCCAAACCCAGTCCCAGCGGTGTCGGTGACAAAGCTCCCACCGAAAGCCCGACAGGCGGCTCAGGCTCCCAGGCTGTGTGGGCTGGACCCGATCTCAGGAGCTGCGAGCCCTCCTCACCTCTCCCTGCTCTGGGAGAAGAAACCTGCCTGACTCAGCAGCCCAGGTTTCACAAACCCTACGGCTCATTCCTAACACAGTCCAAACTTCCCAAAGGAACATGCAGCTCCAGGCACCACTGCCAAACCTCCCACTAAGACGCGCATTTTTTACATCGTTACTTAATGCTGACAGCAAAAGTACCACTTAGTAACGCCGGTTAGTAACAGAAAGCTCATTATATAATGAGGGATTGGAGGGCTCAATGTCATGACTAAGGTGTCACAGCTTTAAAAACCAGTTTTACAGGTGGAAAAAGTACAGTACAATCCATACGAGAGGCTAACAAAAGGGACTGTGCCACCTGCAGATGGCCCACGCTCCACTGTGCTGAGTGGGTAAGTCACCTCGGATGTCACTCGTCACCCTGCTCAAAAATGAGCTGCCAAAAGCTCTCCGATAGAAATCAAAGTTAGGGTTAAAAATATAAAAAAGGGTCTCCTTCCTAGAATACCAACACTCCAACAAATCAGTCCTGCCAGTCTCCCACCCCCAAAAAAAACAACCCGAGGACAAAATGCAAAAGGATCTGCAGAGGACCATTCTGTATATGGTTTTAACAAAACTTTTAAAATCTTCTGATCTGCAGAATACATAAAACCTCACAAGAAAAGAATGAGTAAAGCTACCAGCAAAGACAGGGGTAAGCACGCTCACTGGCGAGACCAAGGGGCAGCGCTTTGCTCCTCTGAGCTTGCAGACAGCCCCGGGGCCTCTGCCTACCCCATGGGCTGTGTGCCTACAACCCTGCAGCGCACTGCTACCCACGTGCTAACGGCTACTAGTGCTGTTATGTAAATCTGTATGAATATCCATGTATGTACATAGGTATGTACACACACACAGCCATACATATTTATTTAAAGAGGGAATCAAGCCACAAATCACTTAAACATTTCTAGAAAGACTGATTTCATTACATTCAATCATTTAACAAAACTAAAAGAAAACCATCTAAACTGCTCTGTGCACTCTGCCCATTTTGACTGTTAAAGACTTACGACTTAATTAAACATGTGCCACTATTAAGGATCTGTTTTTTTCAGTGCTTTGGACCATAACATAGGTTTCCTGAGGTTTTCAGGTGAGGGAGAGCACAGAATGAGGGATTAAAAGGGTCCAGCCCCTCTATCACTTAGTCTGATGATAGCGCAGGGGATGAGGCCACACCTAAAAAGAGCAAGATCAGGTTTTCTTTTGCCTTGACAATATTTTCTCTCCGTAAACATGCAGCTAAGAAATCAACAGAAGACTTAGTTCTTGAATAATTCCCCTAAATTTCAGCACTGAGAAACAGTACAGATTACAGTGCAGATGCTGCAAAGAACTGCAGCTGAATCTGCACAAACCTTTCGTTTTGATTTTCAGTGTTGTGTTGGTACCTGGAATGGTAGTTCTTGGCCGCACCCAGCTACACGATGATCCTCTTCCTTCCTACTGTAGAACTGGATTCTGCACTATTTACAAGAGTGGCATTTCTTTCTCCGACTTAAAAGTGGAACACAATTCCTTCTCAAAAAATCACACAACACTGCCCACCTCTTACCAGCATGTGAGCCAGGAGGTGAAGGTGGAGCGGCTCAGGAGGACCGGAGGCTTTGATGGAAGCAATGAAGTACGAGGAACCGTGATGCTCAGTGTCAAGCACTTCTGAATGTTAATAAAAGCTGAGGACTGGCAAGCTTCAGAGGAAAGCTGCTCAGTAATTCTAGTAAAAGCTTGATTCTTGTGGTATCCCTGCAGCAGAGTAGAGTCATGGCACAATAAATGCCTTTGCAAAAATATTTTAGAAGTTAAAAAAATGCAAAAGCATTTGTATACACTGAGATACAAACATGATGAGACATCTCTATCTTTTGTGTCATTACAGAATACAACGGGAAAAAAATGCAACACAACTTTAAAGGTCCCGTAGAACAGAAACAACAGTTTCAAACTGCATTACATCTATTATCCAGTGTCATTTCTGCATGTCCCAACAATGAGTTACCATATTTAATAAAAGGATCCACAAGAATCTCTTTTATCACAGAAGGAAGAGCAAAACTCTTGACATTGCTTGGTTTGCCTAGTTTTCATGTGTTGATCAAAATGCATTTTATGGTTTTATTTTAAATTTAAGCTACTAGGTTTTTTTTAAGATAAGTTTTTTTTGGGTTTGTTTTTTTTTTAAAGTCTGAGAATAACAAAACAATATTACCACAAAGCAATAAAACCCCTCTGAATACTTAAAGGACTCAAGTTGAATTAGTTGTTCTGCAGAATAAGAATCTGATTTACGAAGAGATTAACTAGGTACTGTTCTAAGCAGCAAGAATGAAAACTGTGTATAATGCCAAGCAGTCTGCTCAGGTTTCTAAGAAAACAAAGAACATAAAACAGGGACACCACCTTAGATTACTGTATACAACCATTTAAACATTACGACAATGTAAACATTATTTAAAAAGAAAATGATCACAAAATGCATTTATCAACATTGTATTTAAAATATTAAATTTCCAGTTTCTTCCAGATAACTTCTCTTACTCAAATATAAATTGATAACCTCCTAAAATAACAGAATGCTAGTTTTATGAGGCTGTTAAACATTTGTATAACTTTTCTCCTACAAAAAGCACAGAAAGATTCACTGCAATGTGGAATTCTTGTTAGCAGGTGGGTTTTTTTGCCAGTGGTCTATCTCAAGAAAAATATCACAAGCCTTTAGAAATACCAGGGTGTATCTTTTATGGCAATTTCTTTTTTAGATTTGAATAAACTATACATCAAAACCTTGTAGAAATTGGATTTGGAAAGAAAAAGAAAGCTAATGCTAAGTAGATCTGTTGTGTATTAATTTTGCATGACCTAGGCTCTCTCAGTTTACAGGACCATTTTACATGTCAAAGAAATTATTAGGATCAAAAGAAATTTAACTATAAACATTGCACCCCAACTGTTTCAAATCTGAGCTTCAGAGAACTTTACAGACATAAATCTGAATGCCATCAAGTACAGAGCAGAAGAGAAGCCAAGACAAATGAAACCAAGCATTTTCTTCAAAAGAATTCAATACTTGCATTTTTTAGGCTGGCAAATTTTCAAGTTCAAGATTCTAACTTTGCATCAACATCTTAAACAATTTATGGGTTGACATGACTAGATGAAGACTGCAACTTCCAGGATGTACACAAGGGAAGTGGTTTCTCAACTATAAATGCTGCTGTGTAGTTAGCTTTGACTATAAAGCAATAAGCAAATACCTCTAGCTTCTCGTTGTGGATATTCACTTGTCCGTCCGTTCTTTTGAAGAAACACTAAATATTTTAATATCACTCTTAAGAGGCAGTAACATCATGCAGTGTGAGCTATACACTGCCTCTGTCATAGTCAAAACTACACAGCAGCCTTCACTGATGGCCTCATGTACCAGGAAAACAAATCTCTGAAGGATGGAATATGACCACTGCTAAGCCATCAAAACGTTCTACAGCCTATGCCCAAAAATTCAGGTTTATGTGGGGATATTCTTTAAACACATCAATCAAAACAGTTAATATATGGCAGCTTTGGATTTAGTAACTGTCACCTCCATGGCAGCATTGATCTTAACAGCAATGTACTGAATTAAATTTTAACCAGAATCCCTCGTCTTCCTCTTCTTAAAGTGCACTTCTGTAAAAACTGAAAATCTTCAGCAGACTCAACTTTGATAATCTTTTCCAACAACAGCTTCATAACAGCACGGCACAAAGCTTATTCTCCCAATGCTTATGGGAGAATGAATCTGAAAATGTTGTGTTTTTCCTGGGAAAAAAACCAAAACCCAACAACAAACCCAAACAAAATAAGCCCAGTTTCCTGTTCAAAACACATGAAAAAGAAAGCAGAGTGTGCTATAAGAAAGTTGCCTACACACTGGGAGCACAATGAAATTTATACAGATATATATGCTGTGCTCTAGTTAGAAATTCATCCTTGCTCAGATATCTAAAGGATAAATGTTATCCTCAGATTTCTGTGTAAACCCACATAATCATTTAAGGCTTTGCCTCCTTCCTGGATTAACTATTGTACAATTAACAGAAAGAGTTTCACCTCCTGTCTTTTAACCAGGGGGAATATCGACTCTCCTGTCTTTATCTCCAGTGTATACTAAGAAGTCACTGAACAGTTGTGTTTCCAGAGCAGTATCGCTTCAAGGTACTGATGCAAGATGAAACTTACTCCAGTAGATGGAACCGAGTATCCAAACACTGTAAAGAAGCTCAACTTCCAGTTAGAAAGTTGTCAACTTTTTATCAGACAGAGCACAACTCCTTTTACCCAGCTGAAGAAACATTCACCAATCGTTCTGATTGGCCATCCTGTTCAGAAGAGGTGAAGCAGTGGACCATGCTCCTCAACATCATGCTGGTTACTGAAGTGACCAAACACACAGAGCTCAATAGAGAAGAGTAGTTTGAAAGGAAACACCGCCACAAAAATATGAAATCTGTTAGCTGTCAACAACAACAAAACAAACGGAGGGGCTGGGTTGTTTCACATGGCAACAGCAACGAGCCTGAACTGGATATGCAGGAAAATAAAACTACACAATATAAATTCCCCTAGTCATTCTATGTATAGTCCCATTTCTCTGTACACACTCTTGCACAATGAATAGAAGAAAGCTGAAGGGGCACCAGAGTGGGTATGAGTTTCTCTTCCCTTGAAATGCCTCCACTTTCCTAACACAGCATCACTTCTGCTTATCACTGCTCATTAGTGCCCTCTGTTGCATCTGATGAAGACTTCTCTGTTTTCTTCGATTTCCTCTGCAGTTGTTCTTGTTCCTTCCTCCGAAGCTTTTCCCTTTGCTTTTCCATTTTCTCTTGAGCTTTGCGAGCTTTCTCCAAGGATGCTTTCATTTCCTTTAGCTTTTTTTTAATGATTGCTCTGTCCTGGGAAGACGTCATACCAAGAGCCTGAGGTAGAGAAAACAAGATTTTAAAAGAAAAAGAATTTCATACAGTTTAATCTATCACAGAATTTTTCATATTCTAGTAATAATTCTTCTCAGGTAGAAGGCTATAACGACTAAGCAAGCTTGAGACAGACTCAGTTACACTACTGATGTGTAATTAGTACATTTCTGTGCTACTTTCCATGCCTTCCACTTCTAGAATATCAAAGAATTAGATCTCATTGCCACTACCAATGTTGATACCATTGATCAGATGAGGCAAATAAAGATTAAACTATTTGCCTGAAGTCATCTAAGTCTACATAGAACAAGACTTCCCATTGCTATGCCTTAGTGAAAAGTTCACTTGCTCTCTTCTAAACCCCCTAGTTAGTGAAATGTCAGCAAAAAAATTCAGAGAGGAAACACCAAACTTGGACTTGCAGATCTGCTGAGCTTCCCACAACTCCTTCCTGTAATTATTTTTGACAAAAGTGAGCTCATATTTTCACTACAAGAAACAATTAATACTTTATACGTCTAAACTGTACTTAGTTCTAACATAGTATGACTGGTATCAGCTTATGCCTTCAGTATCCCACTAACTCATTTTTCAGTTGCTACTTCTGATGTATATTTACTATCCTCTCTGAATCACCCTTTCGCAAAACAGAGCTGGATGCGAAATACGTGCATGCAAATACCACTTATACATGCTGCTATATGATTTAGGCATACAAATATGGGTACATTACATACACCCAGAGTCGTCACAAAGCAAACACTCTCTATTTCTGAAGCTTCTGAATCCAAGTGCATATGGGAATTTCTTACAGTGTTGCTGTAGCTTTATACTCTGTGTTTATTATTCTAGCCTATCACCACTCCACACACAGGGATTCACTGCCTTCTGGCTGAATTCTTACTTCCTTTAAGACTACCTAAAGCGACAACAAATACTACAGTTAGTCTTGAAGTCCAGTTGGTCAATTACCTTGAGCTTACTCCCATCCAGCTGAAGGAGATGCTCCCCATTAATGTTTTGGGCACTGAATTCGGAAACATACTGCTCAAGGTTCAGGCTCATTAACCAGTGGGAAACCTGCTGCACGCTCCACTCCTGAACAGCACGACTCTGACACTGACTGTGCTTAGGAGACTGTCCATCATCAAGAATCTGTGACAAAAACATGCTGCGTTATTATTAAAAGGGCAACACAGACAAGTAACAAAATTTTTCTGTACAAACTGCCAGCATCAGAGCAGAGGTATCTGTGCTATCCTTACACTACAATAATAGCAATTTCACACCGCTATATTACATCTGTATCTAACCAGATGTCTAAGAATTGGTACAAGGTACCCAAAAAGTCTTCTATCTATAAATAGAAGAAAAACGAACTGACGTTCCTTTTAACCCAAACAGGGACTGAAATGGCCAGGTGGCGCAATTCAAAACAGGCATGCTCCCATTCCCTCACAAGATCTTTTTGCCTTCAAATCTGAACATTTCTAAAGGGTGCAATGAATTCTGCATTTCACTTCCTGGGCTCCTTCACAGATCTTTATGATGTGCTTAAGCTATAAAAGAAGAAATCCAGGGGAAAAAAACCCTCAGAAAACCACTCTAAAGTTCAAAGTGATGACATCAAACAGCCAGTGAGACTGATACTATCTATAGAAGACTATGAGATGACACAGAGGAGCGGTAAGAAACACACAGCGATCCCACAGCCCTGACCCTGCTCTCATCACGCTGCGCCACTGCTGCTGCGGAGAGCACAACCGCAGCACCATGAGGAGCAGGTGGGGTGTCAGCTGCTGCCACAGCCCCGTGTCCCTGCTCTGCCACTTTATTCCACCCAGGGGTATACCAGTGGGGCCAGAAACAAAAGCTACTCTGTCCCAGCCATGGTCAGCAAAGCAGCTGCTACAGGCTGCAGCAGCTGTCTGCTGTTAGAGCAGCTTTTACACTGCATTAGATGATGCTGGGAGCTCTGCCGGCTCTGACTGCCCAGTTCTCAGGGCTGGGGAAAAGGTGGTTTAAGCACTATCTTTTCCTTCTCCTGCTGCCAGCAGGAGCTCAGTGAAGCTGATGCTTGGCCTGGTGGATTTGCTCTGACACTGACCCTCCTCCCCCTTCCAGCATACCGCAAAACCGCAGTTAGCTATGTCCTTGAACACTCTCAGCAGAAAGGAGAGGGGAACTCAAGACAGGGAGAGAGGAACCAGTGACATCTGCATATTCTGCTCGAACAAGGGGGTTTGCCACACAACACCGTAAAACAAGAAACATGAATCTGCAAATGAGACAATACATTGCCACGCGATGGTCACATGATTCACCACAACAGCACACTAGTATCTCACCTCATCATCAATCATATCCAGGCTCTGAGTGAGGGAGCAACAAAGAAATGGGAAAGAAAAGCATTATAGAAACAAAATACAGAACATGTAACAGCATGTAAAAATTCAGGCAAGGGCGGCACCAAGATTTGCGAACAGATATAGCTACTCAAAACCAAAGAGGTTTCTTTAAAAAAAATTATTTCCAGAAGCAGAGAGGTTATGTTGAAAGCTCAGCGCACACATGATTTGGCAGCTAAACCAGAGACTGTCTCAATGAAACCCCCTTGGAGTTCCTGGTCGTGACATCCTGTAACTGGTGCGAACCTTCCTAATGGCTCCAATTCCAAGAGCAAAAGCTCCTTAATTAGAGGAGAACAACCTGCAAGAACTGGGTTCCCTCTCCACCCCTTCATTTTTTTCATCTCCTTCAAATAATCACGTCAGATCTGCCAGAGAAGCCTGAGCAAAGGAGTGCTTGCAGCAATAGCTACTGAAGAGCAACACTGGCCTAATGCCCTGCCAGGGCGGTTGTGGCAGCTTCCGCTGCGGCTCCTGCTGAACATGCCACCTGATTTGGAGGCTGCAGTTTGGCACACAGCAGAGGATGGAGAAAACATTCATTTTTATAGGCCTGTTCAGGCTCGGTATTTTCGAAGTGATAAAGTAGAGAGCTGAACAAGCAAAATGAAAGCATTTCCAAGCTTTTAATTCAGTACCACTGGGAAAAGGGCGTTGCCAAAATAAAATACATAATATAAGGAGAATGAAACACAGTAAGAGAATGAAATGCATTATCAAGATAGTATTAATACTAAATAAAGTGTAAATGATGACTTTGTTGTTTTCAGTAATTCATAGAATATAGAGACCTGTCTGCACTCTCCTATGATTGTTATAAATTTTGGCTTTTTATTACCTGCAGTGAGTAACCTCTAAAGAACAGTTGTAGACTTGCATTTTGGCAAATGGGGCTGCATGGAACAGCTCTCATTCTTTAAACCCGTGCAAAGCACGCAGGCAGTAATAGAACAGACCTAACTATCATTAAAAAAAAAAAGAACGACACAGATACTTCAAGTTCCTCCACTCTAGAATAAAACCCTGGCTCAAACCTCACATGAAAAATGTGACGTTCTTACGGAGTGTTTGTAAAAGAACAAAGGCATGGGTTTCCTGAGTCCACAGAACATGTTGTCAGCTACTGTCCAATTGTGCAACTCCATCGAGGTACAAAACTAGTCTCTTAAGAAAAGTATTTAAAATATATTATATTCAGCTCAATTGTATCAGCAATTTACAGGGGTTAGGAATGCTTTTTCATATTATCATTGTTCAAAAAAACTCTGGTTTGAAGTAACTGAATTCAAATCCACCGTGCAAAGCAAGCACAAAGAATGCAAAGTGGATTAACACATGTATGTTCTAATCAATATGCATACATTTAGGTACAGTAACACACAGTTACTGCATGTACAGGTCATTATTATTTTAATCTATAAGGGTAAAGATTAGTCTAGGTGAAGGTGCCTTATATCTCAACTGTATTTACCAAACAATACTGTATGTTTATTATCTCAAAATTGTCTCAATTATGTCTCATTTAGTGTATGTATATATACATATCTATAGGTCCACATATACATAATTAGAATGCAGGGAAAATGTATTGAAATGTGTGAGAATATAGCATCTCTTAGGAAACCAACTGCATTCTACTTTCCTATGATAATAGCGTAGGACCTTTATTTCGAGTCGTTATTATATGAACAAGAAAAATCATAATCTAGAAACCAAGATTAATTTTCTTTTCCCATTCTATTGCCTAAAAAATAGCCCTTTACTATTTGAGTAATGATGAAGCAAAATGCCATGGGAGAAAGAAAACAACTATTTCCCACCTTAAACAATTTCATCAGCATACCTCATCTGACGACAGTGCTAAGGAGTGCGAGAAACCTGGGGTTTTAGGTTCTGCTCCTAAACCACTCAAATCAGCTGAACTTGTGCTGCTGGGACTGAAATCATCATTGAACGTGAAATTCTGTGGAGAAAACGATGAATTAGAATGAACAATCAATCTCATACGTGCATCTACAAGGGAAATTTACTTTCTCTCTTCCAGGTTGGCATAGTTCAGGAGTGATTTCAATCATTTACCAAACCAGTTACAATACACATGAGGAAGCCTAATTTATAGTTTTGTTAATATTTATAGAATACACAGTATTTTTACCACTGTGTACTTCAAGAGACACCTTTGCCAGCTTAATGCCTCAATGAATAGCAAATGGGTCTGAAAGCAATTTCCAGACTCCCTCTTAAGATGCTGGCTCTCATCCTGGAGCTAAATTACTCCTTCCATGGGTTAATCCCTAGCATTTTATTGTCCTCCAAACATTTAGGACAAGCGTAGCACAGGCAGTAGCACAAAGAACAGGACAGAGGATTAATTAGCAGAAAGAAGTGAAAACTGCTATTGAAAGAGCAAGGAGAATATCCTGTGAATCCATTTCTGAGTCCCAAATAAACTCCCAGAAAAGTGAAAGGATCCTCCCTCTTTGCCTATATCATTAGAAAAACCTGAAATTGAAAGCAAAAGAGATCTTTGGATATTGAACGTTATTGACTGAACTAATAACCATTAAAAAAGCCCTGTTTTTTCTTAACAATGCAATGAGAGACATCACACCTTACAGCAAAGGACAGCAAAAGCGTGCACATATTTTCCAGGAATACAGCACAATTACCATCAGAAGAAGACAAAAATTAACAAGTATTTCACATTAAAGTGAGAACCATAAAAACCAGAATCTATAAAAAACTAAGGACACCATGATATTCCATTTAACTTGAATATATAGTTGATGATATGGAGACCTCTAATCTCTACCCTAATCTAACATCTAAATGAATATCAAACTCAATTCGCCTTTGACATTCAATTAAAAAAAAAGGATCCAAATATCAAAATCAAAACCAACACTAAACCAGTTATCCTTTTATGTGCCCCAAAGATATCTGACCTATCTTTCCTGAAATCAAGAAGTCTTCCAAAAATATCAAGTGCTGGTCCACTTAGTTTTTCTGGAAATCCAACCAAACATTGGTATCATGCTGTGCTTTAAAAACCCAACTAGCAGGATAGAAACTGTTAATTTAAGAGCTTGAAAACTTTACCGAGAACATCAAAATGTTTTTGTGATCTGTTTTCTCACACCTACGTTTAGAATTCCTGTTCTGTTTTTCCCAACTCTTTATAGAGAAGAAAATCAGAGCAGCTTCCTTAATATGCAAAGTTTTAGCCCCCACAGTGTTCTTAAGACCGGGAGTTCAACAGCTCTACCTCCTGTTGTGTGAAGAACATCTTTTTCTAAGTACTCTGATTTTTCTTTCACCTCTATTTTGTGCAAGCTTCAGCCTTATGATGAATTTAAGTCTTTAAAATTTAATTTTCTATAGGAAAAACACAAGATAGCCAAGCCCTGCTAATAATTATGACAGCAGGACAACCCCCCACCCAAAACCTGAAGCTAATACTAACTGTAAAAGGGGGTGCCTTTTTCCCCACTTGAAGATTATTTTTATACAATGTTTGTTTAAAGGCACAAATAAGATTTACATGTCTAATCCTCATCTTTCTTTTTCAAAAGAAAATGGGTACCTAATTAGTTTCTTTCTAATCTTCAGAGATTTCACCTGTGGTCTTCTCTACCAATCTGATTTGGACTGGTTCAAATCAGCCCTGTGTTGTTCTTCCTACCAGGTAACACCAGTGCAGCTATGACCTTGCATAGGTTGGCGCACAGCAGAAGTAAGGTATCACCAGCTTTCGGCACCAAAAGAGTAAGAAATGCCTGTGGAAACTGTACAGCACGTGTTTGCAGAAGACAGAGAAATTAGATTCCTGATTCATATTCCTGTACATAAAGTTGAGAACCGTATCTGTTTCTTCTTACCAGACCAACACAAAAATTCAACTGCTACAAGTTATAAGAACACACAGGCAGAGAACTATTTTCCAGAAGTGAAAATAAACATGAAAAAGCTAAGTATATTACTATAACTAAGGGTTATTTAAGGTGTTATCATGCTGAAACATTCATGCACATAGAAAGGAATCACACAGATGTATTAAATTGCAATAGTTCCTATCTACAGCTCAGGCATCTTCAGAGAATTAAATCCAACATCCAGCATGCAGGACAAACAGATTTCATTACTGGGGGAAAAAAAGGCAGATGACTGACAGCATACAGCATTTCTTCACTCGCAAACACCTCACTTGAACATGGGTACGTATTCCCACAATCAGTCCTGAAGAATGCAGGAAACAGCTATAATTGAATACATAAATCTAGCATTTGTTCAGTGGATCCAAATGCTAATTTCTACTGGCACCACTTGCTTTTGTTACGGTACAGCACACCACAGTTAGTTTACTGAATTAATGTACATTAAGACAGCGTAAAAAGGTAGAATGTGGAATGGTACAATGACAGAGATGTTCTGTTTGGATGAGCTTTTACCGTACAATGAACACCATGCACTGTTTATTGTAGTAGTCACATATTGGCCTGTTCTTTTTCCAGAAACATGAAGCCAATTATGCCACTCAACACAGTGGGAATAAGGTAGTTTTTATTTTCTACCTTTGTCCCTTTTTTAGCTGGACTTATATTTTCAGAGGAAGGTTCAGTTGAGCTGGTAGGCGATGGCAGGTTGCTAGAATTGGATCCCTTGCCACTCTCTCCATACCATGTGAATGGTACACAGTGTGGGAGAGAGGAGGATCGCTCTGCTAAAGATTTAGTGTTTGCTGATTTCTGCAGCATCTCTCTGGCGATCCTGTTTAAGAGAAAGGAGCAGGAATATGTGTTAGATGATAAATAAGAGAAACCAAAATGCTACAGAGGCAGTTAACTGTAAAAAGAGTGACATTCCCTGTAACTGTGACTGAAGAACTGAGTGGCATGCAGCTGGTAGGGGTATGCCTGAAATCTCTTTCAGCAGCAGAAGAAAAAAGTGGGTTCTTTTGATTCTTTTTCTAACTCAAGCTCCCTTAGACAGCATACATCCAGCAAACAGACACAGGTGCCAGCTGAAAATGCCTGTGCTCCTGCCACTCGGATGGGAACCAGCTCCAGTCAAGAAGGCCCTTGTTGTGTTAGTGCGTTTCTGAGCCCCGGAGGTATCTCAGCATGACCAGATTAGACTCAGCACTGACCCAAGCGGGCTGTGGTTCCCAGAGAAGGTCTGGCTTGGATTTTGAGCACAGGCAGAATGAATCAGGTGTGTCTGTAGCTATCTATGGAAACGTACCTTTGTTTTAACAGCCAAATGCCGATAGAGTATTATTATCTTGATTTTATAGTTATAAATATTAAAAATACTAATATAGAAAAATGAAAGGAACACCTATGTGATACTACCAGCTTCTCTCTTTGTGGTAACAAAGATTGCAGTGGCTAATGTGATCAAGGCAAAGGTAACAGTTATGAAATAAAATGCCTAAATTATTTGCTAAATACACGTCAACAGTACAGTATGTAAATTAAAAATAACTATGCAAAGTGTCTGCCTAAAAGAACTTGTGCATATATCATATTCTCATACGACTTATATCAACATATATATTACTGTTTCAGAGCATGAAACTTCTACTCAACTTCTGTCTTCTGGACAGCTTCCAAATCATTACTAAGAAAATCACTAGAGCTTTGTATATTGTGAAGCCTCTTTTCTGAATGGATGAAACTGAAGTTCTCAAAGGGCCCCCACCTTGGAAGCAGAAGAATCCTCCCTCCCTTTAGCTACATAAAGAAAGGTAGATGTATCTGACCCAGTCCTGTACCTCCTCCTTCATCCTCTTATCCTGCTTGAAAGTAGAATGAAAAACCAAATGATGTTGCCTGAATCACCTAGTTTCAGGCAGGGGAATACATGCTTCTTACTTAAATGAGGTGTTTTTTATATATGTAACATTAATGGTAGCGTTAGGAAATAATTCAGGATTTTATTGACACATCCTGAGTGCTATTTTTTGGCAGTGGCAAAATAATGCATGCAACATCCATCTGACAGCATGATTAATTCTACATCAGTCAGTTGCTGTAATGGACATAATTATAACAGGATGCTGTCTTTTGATCATCACCTTCCTTCTTTCAAAGTGCTTATACAGCTTTGGACTGTAGAGAAACATCCTCATGTTTCGTCTGAGCTGCCTTACAGCTACACAGAGGTGCAGAGAATTTGCTTTAACAAATCTCTCCCTGTCACTAGGGAAATCCAGCAGTGAGTGTCACTAACTCCAAGTCACACTGCAAGCAGACATAGCAGTGGAACCAACTGGAACAGGTTTTCTGACATTGTGCAGAGGCGACAACTGCTGCCTAAGATCACTGAAGATCCTGCCAGCTATCTGCAGGATACTGATGTACAAATGTATGCTGAGACAGAACGTTGCACTTCAGTACAGCGTGCCTGAGGGAGTTAAGTCAGAAGTCTAAGGTTTCTTTTGCTTTTCTGATTTTACAGAGCTACACAATATACTTGTCAATGGGTCTCCATATACTAGACTGTCAGCACAAATGGCTACACTGGTTTTCCACCGCAATGATTTTCTGAGTAGCATTCAAAGTTTGCTTTCTTCCGATAGGTCTTTTATCATGTAGGTTTTCTTTTGCATTGTTTTACGTGCAGAGAGTTTTTGACTTGCTATGTCCTTTCTAGACTTTTGGAACATACCAAGTTTGCTCAGACTCTTGACATTAACTTGTCTTTCACACCCGGAACCAGGTATCACCCCCTGTAGCTGTGATCCTGTCAGACCCATCAGCACATAAGGCGAGACCTTCAGTAAAAACCTACACTAGCTTTTGCAGAGAAGATTGCTTCCTGCCATTTTGAACATTCATTTATGTATTCAGAGTCCAGATGCTGGTGATGTGGTCTCATCAGACCTCATAAGGAATTCATAATTCCTAAGAGTTGATGATGTGACAAATGCAGTCAGCATTTTTCCTATCTATTTTCAACTTACAATATTCATCTTCAGAAGCAAATCCTTTCGAAAGCATTTCTGATACGGGTGCTGTGAAGCTGCAGTGAACAGCTGCTGCCCTGCTCTGGGGACTTTTGCAAAAAAAGCCGTGGAATTGTGTCAAGATTTCTGGTTCATGGGTATTATTAACTGACTATGTGTGCGTCTTGTAGCCAGCTCTGATAAACTATTTCTGCAAATCCCATTAGTGGATGCAACAGTAGCAGTGATGCCATGACATTGTAAGTCTCCAAGTATTTTTAGATTATATGTTAGTCCTTCATTAGTTAAGAAATCTAGGTGTGTAAGCTCAGAAGGTTATCTCGAAGCTTAACACTTATTTATATGAAGTCAGTGGGACTGTTAATGTTCCCATCTGCTAGGATGATTAGATTTTTCCAGTGTTTCTGGCATATCATTTCTTGCATCCTCAATCTTTTACCCATACCTACTGCCATAGGTGACCCTAACAGCTTCTTTTTCTTTCCTCTTCTTGCCCTTGTTTGAACTCCTTCTCAAGGGAGCCCTACAAGAATATTAGAAAACATCAGGAAACATCTTCAAAATTTTACTTTCAATCCTTTTAATGAAAAGAATAAGTGTTTTAAATAAAAAAATGCTTACCCAAGATCTGCAAGTTTTCGCTTTAGTTTTTCTGTATGCCCTATAGTAGGGCTAGTTGTTCTTGCTGCCTGAGCACATGTGGCACCATCTAGGATACATTTGTACACAGAAGAATGTACATTATTACTTTTAATTGCTACTGATAGCTATTCCACCTTCCATCCAGAACAATTTGTGCATCTTTTCATAATTAGATATGCATACATGTACACATGTGTGAGTACATGACTTAATTAGGTGAATTCTCATTTTTAAGAACATGGTGTGAACAGGAATAAAAATAAATAAATACTTTCAGAATTTTAAAGTATACATCAGGAAATCTTATTTTAATTGAAGAAAATGAGAAGTTAATTTTGGTTGAGTTCTAATGAATATGTAGTAAGTTGAACAACACAAAAGATTTACAAGTAAACATCACAGTGAATTCATTTTTAAACTCAGCAGTAGCTTCTTAAGTTTCCTTTCACAGAATTCATTTGGTATGTATGCTTTACTTCCAAAGTGACTCCTGAAACACTTTCTTGAAATTTGGAGCCAAGGGTATCTTTTGTGATGGACACTCTAGGTAATAGTTACCTGTTTAGCTTGAACATCTTTGTTAAAATAAACATTTAACTTGAAATCCAACCATTCTGAATTAAAAAAAAAGAAGTAAAAGCAGCTTAGTTAATAAATTTGCCCTGATACCTCTATCAATTTTTGATCTCTCCTACAAACACTGGTAAAGTCTAAAGAGGAAACAGCCTGCCGTACCTATAAAGTCAAAACAATGAATCTGAGTCTGAAAAACATCCTGTGACATCTTTATGGAAGCTAAAAGAAAACACGCAGCAGCTGAAAAATTCAGACACAGTTTCTGTGATTCTTAAACAAAAAGAGTGTCCCCAAACACTCTAAAGGAAGCAAACGAAGGTCAGTCATTCGTGTCACTTGCAGTTTGGTGACTTTCACAGTGTGACCTCAGATGTACGGTGACTTTTAACTGAAAGCACTGCTGGGTTTGTGGGTTTCTCCTACTGTAGCTGATACAAATTAAGCCCTCAGAATTAATCCAAAATACCACAGCACAATCACAGGACAGTCACCTATGTGTACTGAACTTTGTACATTGCTTTGTGGATATTATTTGGCCAAGTTTTCATTCAAATAAAAATTTCAGTGTGCAACTGGTTCATAAATCCTGGGGAAAGCAGGAAAATAAGCCCCTTCTAATAAGCACACCCTACAAGCCCTACTAGTTCTACCAACACAAGTCCTTCTGTGAAAAAAAAACCAACCCACATTCAAAAACAACTGACAAGTAAGCTCACTGACAAAAAACAAAACAACAACAACAAAAAGTAATATGAAGAATGGCAAAAGCAAGGCAAAGTCTCCTGAGGAGAAACCCATTCCCCAGGGAGGCTGAGGAGAACTTCAGGCAATGCACACTTTGCATCAGCTCTATGCTGGGCACACTCCCGTCTCCTCTTACTGTTCCTCTCTGACCTTTAACGCACGCTTCTCATTTAACCACTGTCAAAACTGCCACTTTCAAGAATAAGTTGTAATGTTTATTTTGACACTAGCTACACACAGGCAAGCGAGGCTTGGGGGGCGAGGGGGCTGTGGGCTTTTTTGAGAAACTTCTGAATTACAGTAAATGAAACTATAAGGTACACTACTTTTGTGGTGGGCAAATAATGAAAGCATTTAGTAGGTGGAGGTTTAGCTGCTGTAGTAGAAGCTGCAAGCTGGAGGGCTCAGCAGGGACACGCAGCAGCTACCTGGTACGGCAGATTTCGCTCGGGCTCTTGTGTCACTATGCTCCTGCTCACACGCAGCTTGGCCCAGTCAGGGCCCTCTGAATAATGATGACTGGCTGCGGAAAACACTGGTGGTGGCTATGGGATACATACAGAAAGAAGATGGATGGGCCAGATCCCTAAACCAGCTTCAGCGGCAGGGTAGATCTGACCGTACAGTGTCTCGCACCCCTGGCAGTGCGCGGTGCCTGGCACATGGCAGGCCATGACCAGGGCGCAGGTGCTGGGCATGGGCAGGGGGGACTCGGACCACCCTGGATGGGTGCATCTTCCCCGACTCCTTGTAGCTCTTCAGTGAGGGTACGGGAGAGCCAGTCCCTCAGAATAAATCACAGAGAAGCTGTTTAATCCATTGCTTTCAGCCTCAAGGAGCTGGTGTAACCTGTGGCTGATGGATGTGAACGAGACTAGACCTACTTCCCTCCCCAAGGTCACAGCACAGCTGCAGCCAGCCTCACATTGGCAGAGCAGTGCCCGCAGGCGTCAGCTTGGCTGCCTTGTCAAAGGATGCTCTTTCACAAAACAGGCAGAACTGAAGAAAATAAATTAATCATACACATACATGAAAAAGTTGCACTTAAAAGACGAACAAGCAAAACTCCTCATCATTTTGCAATGAAACTGATCTCATGCCACTTCAGCTCTTCCCACAACACTGCAGGATCTCATAAGAAAAGAGACAGGTGTGAGCTTGCTAACATGTACTTTTGCTAATGAGAGATTCATCAATTGACACACACGTGTCCACAGATGTGCTCTCCTTCCATCCCTAAAAAAACGCTGCCTGAACACACAGAACAAATACAACAGCCCTTTTTATTCTCTGACCAGTAGGAGTCTGACAGCCAAATTAATAATTAATTAAAATTTGAGATTTAGGAAATATCCTAAAGCAATGTTTGGCAACAAGTATTGCTACAACACTTGTTGCCAAACATCACTTTAGGGTATTTCTTTTTTGTAGGACTTATCAAATGCAAATTTTCCATTTGAAACTAAATTGCTCTGGTTAATTTTCATGTACCCATCAAAATCTGGATACGCCCAAAAGCACTGGTGGTTTACTTAACAGTCACAGGGGGGGAGGCATGACACCAATACTCAGACAGAGACTATTTTTCAAACCTAAACTGGAAAGAGCAACACTGGGTGGAATACACTACCCTATTCCTTATGCTACAAGGCTAGTCTCCACTAAATTTTTATTGAGATATTTTTCTTACATCAGTTGGAAATGCAGCATTTATGACTTAACTGATAAATCAATCATACACTCAAGCTGGAGTACGAGTTTGGAAAGTCACATTCTTATGTTCACATCCTTATTTTTACTTGCAAAACTCAAATACTGCATTTAACTTGGATTCTTGAACAATTATACAATTAGAAACTATGCAGTTAGACTAGCAATTGCAGAACCCATGTAAAAATGCTAGCATATATTAACCTATCCTAAATTCAACAAAACTTCATTAAATCTGTCTTTAGAATCTCTGTGAAAGCCCGGTATGAAGATGAAGAAAAAATATGTTGCAAATCAGTGGCAAGTCTTATCAGACACACAGACAAACAAAAACTCTCAAGTTGTTCTTTTCCATTAATTTAAGTAAGCATAAGTCTGTTGCGAACCTATCCAGACGTATTCCTGCAGTCCTCACTTACAAACAATGTTTATCCTGTATTCTAGCCTATATGACAGTTAGAGAATGCAAGGTGCACAGCTAAGAATGCTGAAGTTGTGTAAAATGCTAATTTTGACTTCATAAGGCATCTGAAAAGGAGGGTTCAGTATTCTGTGACATATCATATTGTTAATGCGTTTAATAAACTTGTATATGAGACATATACCTGAGGTAGGTATCATTGCTTCATGTTTTATCCAGCTTACATGTAAAGAACCTGAATTAAATAAATAACAATGCGGTCAACCTCCCCAACAAATGACTTGATTTCTTCTTTCTGTAAATGAAGAGTCTCCAGGCACTAACCTCTTGTTTAATCTAGACTATGCTGCCTCTCAGCAATTAAAAGCTACAATCTGTTATTCTTGCTTTACACTCCTTTCCCCACCCTTAAAAAAATCATTTAGCAGTGCCAAAACCATGTAATTTTACCAAGTACTGTGGTAAGCATGTTTCTAATAGAGTAATGTCCCAAAGTCCAATAATTTTGTTTTTTTAAAACAAAACACAAGATTTTCTTAAAGGCAACTTCCCAATAGCTTTTTCAGTGAGTTCAAAGAAAGAAAACAAAAAAAGGAAGCAGTTCCCGATCTCATTTTAAACTTTGTCCTTTTCTTATACCACCATACAAGGTCATTTGTCATTTTTTGACTTCCAGGTAGACAAAAGAAGTTATGAGATGATGGCCTTCTAGTTGATAAGGCCCTACTACAGAACAGAAGTTCATAAAGTAGATGTAAGTGAGCAAAATGATGCATCAATTTATTGTAAAAAATAGTAATACCTTTATCCTGTAAAATATTCCTGCCAGCTGGGTGATGCAAAGGAGATGCTTCAGAGCTGTGCCCAGATTTTGAAGGAGAGGAAAGTGGAGTGTCTCCCCGAGCATGCGGGGAAAGGACACCTCCTTTGTGGTGCTGTCCTTCTTCTTGGTTTTCAGTTAGGTTGTCAAGTGAGATTGCTGCACTGCTAGCCACGGGGGAGAGGGAGGAAGCACCAGAATCTGATGCTGGTGAGGATGCTCTCATGCATAAGGGCAGTGGTGATTTTGAAATGTGCATGGGACTACTGTAACTGTTTGACGGCTGTTGGTATAAGAGATTATAAAGCAGGTTATACCATTTAGTAACCAATCAGAGCAAGGTTTACTTTGAACATGCAATTCTTTTATTCTTTATTTAGCCTTCTATTTGTCTGAAATGCTTTAGCAATTCATGCCATTACCTTTTGATACCACACAGAGTGCTGTTTATTGGTATTTGCTTTCAGACGGATGTCAGAATAGGACAAAACAACGAGTGAGTATCATATCAATTGTGTTAACAAATTAACAAATAGAGAAATGCACAATTCAAGTTCCTTTCACCTCCTGCATAAATGAAAGGACCCACTCTGCATTACAAAGCACACATAAATCAGAAAGCCAAGGATGCCTGTTAAAAAACACCCGCAACAAACCCAAGAAAACAGGTGTGCTGACTCGAAGGAGACCGGACTTGCACATCACTCAAGGACATTCATAGCATACCGGCCACACAGGAATAAATACTGCCTGTGCTACAATGAAAGGACAAAGACAGAGGATGAAATGACTTACAGGGGCAACCTAGCACTCCACAGGAAGCCTGAAAGAGAGGGTAGAGTCCTTCTCACCTTTCGTTCAAGGCTGTCCTCTCCATCAGTTGAGCTGATGCTATCATACAGCCTTGTTCTAGAAGGCCTCTGCCGCTTGTTCTTCACCGAAAGCTGAGCTCGGGTCTTCAGAGCTTTGGAGTCCAGTCTCTCAGTTTCTGGCACTGCTTCATTGAAATCTGTACAGAAACATGATTTGAAGCTATTTAACAGAAGAATCTTTCATTACTTTTTCCTAAGACAAGACCTGCAATTGCGAGTACATGTACTTTGCATGTTTTACCTGTACCTGTATCTTCATAACTATTAAAGTACGAATGCAAAAAAAAAAAAAAAGATTATTCACGTAAACCATTAACAAATCTATCTATACAGATCCAGTAAGTGCATAGCAAAGAATCAACTGCAAATATTTAAAAATTCAGCAAATGATTCCCACTGTTATGTGAAGGATCACACAAAACCAGCTATGCTAGCCCACAAAGCAGGTCCACTTGGACACCTTTAGACGGACTTGCATGTGCTTGACCTACAGTGGATTCTCCTCCATCAAGGTGTAAAGCAAAGGAATCCTTATCTCACTGCTGTTCGACAGACAGTTTCTAGTGTCTGGATGAATATGCCAGTTTAGACCCAGGGGACCAATTAATTTATCTCCAATCCTGGCTTTTTAAACAACTTGAGGAGGAGGGACTGGACTGCCATTTTCCCCCACAGCTGCCCCACTAAGCATTTCTCTTATAACTTCACCAGTTTTGCCGGCTGCTCATAGAATTACGGAAGAGATATCTAGACCAGTCCTCAGGTTGCTCTACATTTCATCATAATCAGAACGGCTTACACATTTAAAGAACATGACTTGCTCTCTCCTGTACTGAATGTCCCCCAATATAACCTTGTACAATATGTGCAAAATGCCTGCAGTCAGTAGTGCACAGAGACTGACACCAGTAGTATTCAAATAATCAGATACCCATTTGTGACTGGACTGCTTTATAGGCAGCCTTTCACGGGATTATGAACCAAGTGTTAAACTCACTCCTTTGGACCTACAGTGAACCAGGTTGCTTACTCTATCACACTGTCTCTCTCAGGAGGGGACAGCAGAGAAGAATCCCAATCCTCCTCTGGATTCTAAGGTCATCTGTTGTTCAAAGTTCTATGTGACAACTCAAATAAGGTGCCCCAACTGTTCACCCCAATCCTTCTGCAAGTAAAAGCACCTTCTTATTAGCACCTGGCAGTCTCATCTGTTACTTCCTCCCTCGCTGCGCTGCCCTTGGAACCGCTATCTCCTCTTATAGACTCTTCTCTCTTTTATTCCTTCGAACTCTTTAAAATTTACATAAACTCAGGTAAACTGAAGTAAGACATCCCTGTCAGCACCAGCCATCACGGTCCCTCATACAAACAGATATGAGTGGCCTAACACAAATACAGCCTTGCCTTCTACTTGGATCACATCAGAAGACACCCTGCCAAGCCCCCTTCCTCAAGCAGGAGTCTGGAGGACACAATCATTACTGTGACTACCACCATCTACTGCAGTTGTCTGGTTTCAGCTTTCCAACAGCAACACATTATGGCAATTCATTAGCAAGGCAGCACCACAGCTTTGCAAGAAGAACCTGCGACTGCTGAAATAAATTCTCACTGCAACCAGCTGTCAGCGATGTTGCACAAAGTTTATCATGACGGTGAAAATAAAATAAAATTAATCTATGCAGAAGGTCTGTGAAATGCACCCTGAATCACAACTGTTCAAGGCAGGAATGGGAAGGCCATGATCTGCACAAGAGCTAAGGGACTCTGGTTCTCCCTGATTAGAAAAGCGATTATATTGTGCGGAGCCGGACACAGGGCTCTGTTATCTTGATCTAACAGCTCAAAAACTCTCTGAGAGGTGTGCAGTAAGGCAGCGGTAATTATCCTAACAAAACCCAACCAGAAGATCTGGGTGAAAGCCAGGAGACGTATTCTACTCTCCCACTTCTTAACTCTGCAAAGCTGCCGTATTTTCTGAAGATCTAGGGTTTGTGCAGATGTTGTCTTCTACCATATGTACTTTAAAATACAAAATGGAAAAAAAACCCCAAACCCCAGTGCTGCATTTTTATATAACCATCAGAAAAGAGCTGGACACTGTCACTCTCATGTGTATTCACTGTTGTCTTTGTACATGTAACTTTCTGCCGGAAAAATTATGAAAACCTATTCCTTTGGTATTGAAGGGAAAGCAGTTTCAGATCTTTCCCCTTTCATCTACTGTCCAAACACCATTATGTGATACATGAAAACTGGGGAAATACTCATACAAAAATCAAACCATGAAACCATCTTACCTGCCTAGGTTCAAAGTCACCCTATTTCTGAATGTCTTGTGAGCCAAGTATACAAAACACTTCATATATGCCTTACCTCTACAAATAGGGCTAACATAACTGCACTTTTCTTGGATACCAATCATCTAGTCAAATGAAATCTGAGTATTTCAGCAAATTTAACATTTTACAAAGCTGCAGTAAGACAAAACACATTTTAAAAGGCATTTTCACATATTACACCAGATGAGGAGATTCTCTACAATTTTAACTTTGGTTTTAACTTTCTTTTTCTTCGCAACCCTCATAGTACAAATCAAACCAGAATCTGTTAGATTTGCTTGTCTAAGTACTGCATTCGTAACACACTAATTAATTAGAAGCTGATCTTACAGACATTTTTGCTTTAAACAAATATAAATGGAGACATCTTAGCCTCACTGAATCCAATGAAGAAACTCTGACCAAATTCAGCAAAGCTGAAATTTTTCTCATTGCTTTCCATGACATACTGACTTTCAGTCTCAGAGAATGTGATTTCACCAAGTGGAAGTGACTCAGTGACTTACCCCCCCCCCCCCCCCCCCAAACGGAGAGCTCTTGCTCTTCCTCCTGCTGTTACAAACCCCTGGGCTCTGAGTCCACCAGGATCTGGACTGCAGCTTGCTGATTCAAATGACTGACACAGCAGAAACTATCCAATTTTAGTCTGACATTCCAATCTCTTCCCCTCTTAGTCAGTTTTCTGTTGTTTCATTGCATCAGTGCGTGTACACAAGTGTGTAAGCACTGGAACAGGGCAATGGAAGAGGCAGAACCAGGTGGCTGGACAAAGGCAGGGATGGCGTGGCGTCTCCCATCTCAACAGTAATGATCTGTTAGTTTAGCTCAAACTGTCTTCTGAAATCAGAGCCACAGGCTGAGTGAGTATGCCAGTAGGTATACTGAGGGGTAAGACTCATTCAAACTCATTTATTTTTGCAGATTTATGTTGTCTTAAAGCACTGCAAAGTCTTCCAGGACCATGTTTTGCTTTTCTTCCTTATGTAAGAGTTAAATTCTACATTCAGATGACACTACAGAATCATTAGCATTGTCTGACTTGTAATTATGCTTCCGTTGTAAGTACTCGATAGGATAACTGCACGTTGTCATCACCTGAACCGCTTACATTTGTTCTTTCAGGTGTACACACTTCCATATGTCCCTTCCTTTCACTGCTGAAATTATGCAAACTATCACCACAGCACTGCAAACGGATCACCACAGAAGTGCTCATATTGGCCTTGTTAAAGCAATACTACCTGGGGGCCTGGAGCTTACTGCTCCCTGTGCCCCAGAGCTGGGCTGCTCGCACCCAGTGTTGCTCTTGTGCTGCAGGTACCTATAACCACAGTTCAGCCTGCTGCAAAAAGCGAGCTCTTACAGCATCGGCAGGGGCTTCCATCCTATGTCCAAGCTGCATTTACACTAGGCTTTCGTTCTCGGGCCATGTGGGTCCGGACCTGAGCCACAACCCACGGACAGATTTCTCAGCTTGCCCTCAGACCTGCCCCACCGCCACGAACTTGCCCAGGATCCTGGCTGACCCTGGGTTTGATCACTGGACCCTCCCTGTTCAACACACTTGGGTGCAGTGGGAGTGGGCTCTGTCGGGTGGTCTCTGCCCCAGCCACATGTGCTGTCACCCTCGGTTCCAGCTGCCTCTCCTGCGGAGAGCTGCCGGCCCTCACTGCTCCCCGGCACAAACATGCACCCCACGTGTTTCTCTAGGAACCTCCCAACGCACTGGGGAGCCTGATAAATCTCTCACATAAAAGTCACAACAGGTTCTATTTTGCTCTCGGAGACAATGTAATTACACTTTCTTTCAGCAGGCGTTCAACCACTTGCCTCCAGTGGGCTTCCATGTGAATTATTTCGGTACCACTGCAGAGTGGGGAAGAGCTCGCCTGTCCTCCCACTGTTCTACCATTATACAAGCTGATAGATTTCAAAATCTCCTTCTGTAAACCAATGCATTCCTGGGGATCCCAAGGCACCCAGAAACTATAGCCATTAATGTGGCTTGAACAGGCATTTGCTCAGAGACAAGCAAGTACTGTCAAAGTTGGCACCAGCACTGAGTTGTTTAGATTTCAAACCACTGCCTGCCTTCCAGTGAATAATTCGATTCTCTACACAGCTCATGACCACTAAACCAGAAAGCTACAATGCACTTTATCTGTTTTTCTGGACTCTCACAATAAATCATGTATTTGTAAAAGAAACATAATCCTCAGGCTTCTAGTATTCCTCAGCAAAGCAAAGGAAGAACTCTGTGGGCCGTAACAGTTTCAATTTTCTCTTTCTAACTTCCACTGATGTTACTGGCAGCTACTCAAACCCAGTATGAGGTTATGATACAGCCTGAGGAGTCATACTGCCTGGCATGATGCTAACATGTCTGGAGCACCTGCAGCGGCAGGAACAGCTATGCTCTTACATATGTGACCATCAAGTCGCATCCATTACTTCTTCCTAAATCTATTACCATGCAAGAATGTAGTAAACACCTCAGATCACATTGAAGCAAAAAATATACTTGGTATAATTTTAATTAAAAATACATAGTTTTACATAACCTGACTTTTTGAGGGAAGACAGGTCTGCAAACTTCAGAATAAAAATTATGGGTTGTGGCTGTGGACTTGCAGTCCCACCCCACAAACTTAATGCTGAGGCTTGATAAGGAAGCCTGTGTTCTACTTGCCAAACAAAAGCCAGAAAAGAGACTGGAGTGCTCGTGTGAACATCACAAAGACGTTGTGCACAACACACGGCACCCGGAGGAACTCTGCCCACCCTCCAAAGACATTGTGGACATCTCCCCCACCCTTTATAGCTCCTCTGCAAACATCCATGGGTTGATTAGTAAATACACTAATTATTAGTGACTAGTACTACTAGACAATGGCAAGTCCTTTTCTTAAAAGGTTTAGCCAAGGGGTGATATGGAGACATAGGCTCTTTGCAGAGCAAGTTTCACTACACTGCAGTCTGATACAGACCTCAGAGACTCCGATACAAAATTTACTGGAAAAGGTACATGGAAGTCAAAGAGTGCTACAGTATGTTTAGAGACCTCTTACTTAAAAAAGGGCTTTTCTTTTTTTTTGTTAAAAACACAAATCCAGACTGGAATCTAAGGTCTAACTATGCTTCTGCTTTCAAAAAATCACTGCTGATTGCCTATTTTTCCCAGCAAATAATTTGTGTTTGTATTCAGGTGGTTAAGCTTGGGCATTTGAATTGACAGATCATCTATCCTACCTCTCAGAAGTACTAAACACTGGTAACATTTCTCCAGGGGAATATTTTTGCAACGAAAATCGGCAGCTCTTGAAAAATGAAAATTTTCATACAAATATATAAATTGAAAAATATAATTCGACGGTACTGACACACAGAGTTTTAATGCTATCCAAAGAATTTTCAAATTCTTAGAAATAATTTTACAAAGAATTTTTTTTTTAACATGTAGGAATTCCTGGATTTCAGCTCTTGGGCCACAGATGTGTGTTGCCATTGTTACAACAGTAAGTAGAAACATGATCTTTGTGAGCTGGTTAAAGAAAACACACTTTCCTCTCCTGATGCAAACTACTAAAAGGTTTTCTCTTAACAGCGTTGCTAAGTATGAAATACATGTAACACTCACTGAGTCCCTACGGCAGAAATACAGCCTTTCCTGTCATCCTGTGTGCTTTTCTGAACTTCAGAGATTTCAATACAACAAACACTTGCTAGAAAGAAACAGTTCTGTGAAGACTTGTGGAAACCAATTCCACAAGGTCCTCATATCACCTAGATACCATTTCAGCAAGACTAGCTCTTTTTTATACACATAGTTTGTTAAAAATGTAGTTCACATTGATTTGTTTGTAGAGCAAAATATTGTTCGGGTCCACACATGAAATAACAGCTAAAATATCAATTTTAATAAAACACCTCTGTGCTTGCTAGAAATTATTTTATTTGGTAATGTAATGCATTTTTTTTCACCAGAGAAATAAATATTATAGTTTATTCAAAATGAAAACCTATATAGGAATAGAGTCTGACGCTGCCTTGTCAGAATCTCATCACCTCCAATACCTGATTTCACAGATGTTACTAAACACACAGTAAGTATTGCTTCTGTGCCAAACAATTTTGTTCCAAGGCTGTGGACCTAAAATTGGCTTTAATTCTGCATATACTTTAACAGCGAGGAGCCACTCGCAATTACAGAACTTTAAAGCCGTGGAAGTTATCTGTATGTTTTCACTGGCACAGCCTGAAAAATGGGAACTATCTTTCCTATGCAAAACAAGTAAAGGTCACAGTCACCCTGCTGACAGCATCTCTATTCAGAGCTCAGTGTTGCCACAAACTGTTTTGGCTCTTTGGTAATCCAGAACAGTGTCTTACATGTCTTATGTCAGGCTGTGCTATAGCTGAATAAGATTTGTAATTAATGTGCTAGTGAAAAATTTGCGTTTTATTCACAAAAAGCTCCATCCTGAGAAATGGTGAGTGTGACCTACATGGTTCCTTCCGATGTCTCACCAAGGTGAAATCAGTACCTGTAGAGATCCATTCAAGAGAGTAGATTTAACATTGGTTTTTTTCATTCTGGTAACTTTTTTCTTGTTTGATCTTCATTGGCTGGGTAATTAAGGACAGATTTAGGAACACAGGAGAAAATACGATTTTCTCCTACTTTATTAATGTACCAGAAACATTGAATTAAAACTAAATATTCATGGCATCTCGCTGGAAGTTTTAAGAAATCAGTAATGGTCTTTGCTTTATTAGCACTTAGTCACTTCCATTTCTTTAAGAATATGCATTGTACAGCTATTCTGGGACTCTATATTGGCATTATTTGGTATAACTCTGATACAGCTGCCATTAGTGATTTTCAGAAAAATAACAACATCCTTGCATTATTAATTGTTTCTTTTAAATCCTAAATGATTACCATTCTATTTACATACATATTAATAGGGGTTACGGTTTGGTTCAAACAAACCTTGACTTAAACCATCCAGGCAGGACATTTGCTTAGTATCTAGATTTTCCAGTGGGTCTCCTCTAGAAACTTCTCCAAAAGATGTCTGCCTTTCAAAAATGTTGTTGTTATTGTTAACCTGGCTCCCATTTTGCTTCATTAGTCTGAAAACTTCTGCTTCCAAGTCTCGTATCTGAAAGAAATACAATGCAGTGTTACCCATAATACACACACATCTCTATTAGATGCAGTTTTTTCCAGAATATAAGACAGAATTGTCTCATTCTTCAAATATGAGAGTAAGTACTACTCACACGAGCTTGTAAACCTTGAACCTCTGCAAGGTGTGCTTTCTCCAAATCTTCTATTTTCTTTCGTTCAGCTTCCTGGCGTTTGATGAAGTCAAGTTCTCTTAGGGAAAAAAAAGTATGTATTTGCTGTCATCAAAGCAATAAGCTTCAAACAGAAAATAAAATGTTCTGATATATCTTAAGCTATGCATCACAAAAATCTGTCTTTGACAAGTAATTTATTACTAACCCAGTAAAAAGTGTGAAAATGCAATTAGGACAAAACCCTAAACAATTACTTAAGACTAAGTGAATATGCTAGCTGAAGATATAGAAATGGTAAGAGGAATTCATCTGGGAAAGGAAAGTATCTCAGTTGTTCTAACTGATAATCAAACCAGTTCAACTGATTTTTTCATAATCCACATTTACAACAAAAACATTAGCTTAGTTAATCCTGTGTTCTGTTGTAGAAAATGGAGCAAAATCTCTGTTTTATTAGAGTATGACTGCACTCCTTCACAGAAAGGACATCGGTAAGTTTCCAGGTACAAATCTATTTTTCCAGTAAGCTGTAACGAAATCTGTTAGGTGATTTTAGGAATCTGAGATAGTTAAAAACAGCTGACTAGATCTTTAACTAACATAAAGCAGAATAACAACAAAAAGGCTATCCAAGCTCACTCTAGCTATTTTCTCTATTTCTTTTTACTTTGAAAATCTAAGATGTTTGTGACAGAAAGCACATAAGATGCCAGCTAGCTGTGGAACAATCACAAAATTCCAAGATGGGCAATGACATTTTGACTATCTAACCCCCTTTTTAATGGGACAGGATATTCACTTCAGCATTCCCAGTTGTCACTTGACACGCTGTATGTTTTTGAGTTTTCTTCTTTAAATGAGTATATTTCAGCAGAAAATGAAAAAGCTGCTGCAAAAAAAATAATAATATTTGGGGGAATGGAAGCTGTTATAGAAATGTAAGACGTTACTATTCTTGCTAGCCATCAGGGAGAGGGGACCACATGAAACAGAGGGGGCCAGGTAATCATCAGTTAGCTCAACTCAGCTCAAACATTCTTGGCATCCACGAGAAGAAGAAAAATGTAGTGTAAAATGTAACAAAACAATTTTCTTTTTGATGTTACATTAGTACACAGCAGGAGTGAATCCAGCTGACACAATACTAATACAAATTACTGCAAACCTTGCTAATCAAATGCTTTACTATGATTACTCTTGGTTGTTTGCAAATGCATTATCTAGTAATTCTGAAACATGCCAACCTGGAATACTACAGACTAAGTCTTTATTTAGTTATATTACTATTTTTCAGCAATACTAAACTAATACTTGAACACTACTAACATTTTTCCATAATAAAGAGCCCATATTTTTCATGGGGAAAAAAAGTGAAAAATAGTGTTTACGTTACAGGAGTTTTATAGAGGGTTTTACAGGAGTTTAATTGAGGGTTTCATATTGTAAAATGTATCACATGTGTGTTTCCTATCTGGCCACTAAGTCATTTGCTGAGCCTGGTGTAGCTGCTTACTTTTGCTGAAAATCCTTGATTAATTTCTTTGCCTTGTTGTATTTCTTCTCCAGAGCCTGATACTGGCTTTGCGTCTCCTTGAGGTGCTCATTCACTGTGTGACACAGGGTTTGTGCCTCAATCCAGTAACTCTCTAATTTCATCATCCTTTCTTTATTCTCCTCAATGTTCTGCTGGAGTTGGGTCTTCTCCAATTCCCACCTCACCTTCTCATTCTCAGCAGCCTGAAGCTGAACAAAGAGTGGAGATCAGTCGGTAAAAAGCTGCAAAGTGCAGCCTAACAGTTTAGGATCAATTCAGGCAACACGAATAGTGAAAATCAGTGAATTACTAACTGTAACAGTAATACGCTAGCAGTGAAAAGAGCATTCCAGGACAAAAAAACCAGGCCAATACATACATTATACTTCCTCATGAAACAAAGTAGAGCATTTTCTCTGTGTTCCAGTGCAGCCTCTATGCTTCTCTGGGTTATACTAACACACTTTAAAAATGTCAATAGCGGAGTATTCAGGCAAAGTGCAGGGTTAATCAGTCAGCACTGGGGATCCATTTCGCTCTATGCACGTGGCTCAGGTTTTATAAAGCATTCATACACTTTCATAAAGCGATGAAATTTCTTATTTTGGGGGGAATCAGATTTTCAGGTTCTATATTTGATTTAAGAACAATTTAGAAAACAACAAGAGAAAAGCCAACTGCATCTAATCTAACTATCTGCTTTTTTACCCACGTTAGAAATTCTATTGAATTCTTACAATGTGTGTTTTCATGTCATAATCTTGCTTAATCTAGAAAGCCAAACAAAAGAGCTGGACCATAATTCAAAATTTAACACTGGGTCGTAACCTAGAATAATTTTTCATTTAAGCAAGCACAGAGTTCGGCATTCAATACTGAAGCTATGCCAGAACGACTACGAGGACAAAAAGAACCTGTTATATTACTCTTGTTTTCTTTAAACTCCCTGAGTTGTAAGGAGCTAATATGAAAGGGAAAGTATGTCCTTGCTGTTGAAGATCTCAGGTGCTAATTCTGTCAAACACATCAGGACCACTTAACTCTATGACCAGTGCAGTTCCACTGCTAGTTCCACTATTTGGCACCAATGAAGACCAATGATCTTTTCCAAGTGACCTCAAAGAAGACTGAATTTTACTGCCAAGTTTTTAATAAATGTTAGCTCCTTCACTAGTTTTTTTCTTAAGATTTTTTTTGTGTTAGGCTTCTCACTTTCCAACTGAAGCTAGCTGCAGCTTTCAATGTTTGGTGCTGAGTAAGGGTAGGGTTGTTCAGCAGCTTGTATATTTTAGCTACCAGAATTTACAGAAACAAAAAATGCCTTAACATCCCTGCTTACTTATCAAGACTTTAATTTGCTCTAGGCAGTTCTGCTAGCATCATGGATGACACACACACAAAGAAAATAACTTGTTTGCAGTTTTATTAGTAATACACCTAAACTAGCCACATTTTCTTTGGCTCTATTGAAAACACTAGGTAAAAAGGTCCAACATAAAAAGGCACATTAACCCTGATCTTGCAAATGGATTTGCACAGATGAATGTTACACCCACGCATCACTGCCAGCAAGTCAATGGGGACTGGCACAATCCCAAGGGATTGACCCTGTCGCTCTGATTGTTAGATTGGAACTGGAAAGCAGAGGAAGAAAAGATATCTGACTTTCTGAACTGAAACAGTACAACAGAAATTGCCTTTACAGAAAATAGTTGCACTTCAGATTTGTTTTTAACAATAATTTATACAGATTTGATAGACATGGCAAAATACATGTTGAGTGCAAACATTGCTGGAAAGAAATAATACTTTAAAATCTTTTTCTTAAGTATAATTTTCTCTTTTTCTTCTTTTTATTTCCTTTATAATGTCGTCAGACTCTAATAGAAGGATGTCATTATAAAACCTAATATTACTCAACAACTGAATGATCAGTTGACTTCCCATAAAGGCTACCCTAGTACAAAAAATACAATTCCTTTCTATTGCTATAGCAAATGCAATCTAGTAACTAGCTACTGCTTGTGAGATACTGTTTTCTCTTAAACTGGTATGCTTTTTCCTTTGTAGACTCTCTTTTAAAGAGAACTGCAACAACATGAAACAGCACTTTTTCTTCTGTATATAAAAAGCAATTTCTGTTAAATACCTTTGAATAAATTAGAGGGGTTTTTAAATGTCAAAAAAAGGAAACTAGCATAAACAGGATACTTTAACAACACTGGTAAATAAAAAAGCTATGAACTTAGACTTGATTACTCAATATAATTTTAAAATATAATTTAGATACACGAGAAAATGCATTAGAATTGTAAAACTAGAAATCTGCCATTTAGTCATTATGATACCCCTTAAAATGTAAGTTTAATTGAAGCTACACAAGTTGGCAGTTTCTCTTAATAGCAGCACTTAAGATTTTACTTGAAACTTTGACTAGAGAATATACACCAAGGCAAGATTTAGCTGAGCCACTGTGCTTCTTAATCAGCCTTTAATAAGGATGTTGACTTCTCCACCCACATAAAGATACATGTCTTCAGATCTGATTTTGCACGAGAGGAAAAAACCAGCATGTATTAAACGTATATTGATTCTTACCTTTGTCTTCAGCTTCTGAATTTCAGCTTCTGTAACTGCATGTTTGATTTGCAACTAAAATTTAAAATATAAAATAAACAAGTGAAGTCACAGAGTACTTCAGTATTTTAAAGCCTATACTGCAAGCTGAATACCTTATTACACAGCAGAAGGCCTTGAAGAGTGCTGCAGTGCAGTAGATTGTAAATTAAAATGTCTAGCTTGCAAAATGACTCAGTCTGTGCAACCTAATTAAAGATAGGATGCCGTCTAACCACTCATAATTTCAAATCAGAACATCCAATCTGTTTAGCAAAACCAAATGTCTTATGCTTAAGAAAAAAAAAAAAGATGTTATCCTGCTGGGCTTTGCTCTCCTCTGATGTGAACGTGAAATACGTCCCAGTGCTGTCAGAAAGTCCCACTGCATTGATTAAAGCAGGCATGTTACAAAAAAGCAAATACGGAAGTGATTTAACAACTCAAGAAGTCAGGAAAAGCTTGAGGGAAGATTCCACACATTTATTTCATGCAAGAAAAAAGGTAAACTGATGTTATCCTTCTCCACCATTAGCTGGAGTTATTTTGCTCAAGCCAGTAATCTCAATTGAAAGCAGTTACACGCAGAAACTAAAAAACAGCCAACGGCATTCAAGCACACAAAATGACTGCAAGTAGATTAACAACCCAGGCAGTGTGCTAAAGGTTGTAGCTACATTACCAAGCAGCATGCCACAATAACAGTGGATCTGTACAGCGAAAGAGTCAGTGCTGAGGACCTGGCATCCACCTGCACACTCTTCAGGAGGACTGCTTTTGGACTAACCTACATTACTCTGATCCTCTGGAGTGAATACTCATTAGCTCTTTGAATGTATTAGTCAATGTCCTGAAACACCTTCAGTTTCACCCCAAAGGTCTGCTATTCACAGGCTCCAAGAATACTCTGAAGTATGAATCAAACCACAGTTTCAACAATATAACCCTAATCCAACTGGAAACGATCATGCACATGCACCCAGTACTGGTCTGCACCCAGATCCCTGCTGCTTTATGATTTAACGCAGGCCACATGGACAAACTTCTGACAGGCCACAAAACCTTAAATCTAAAGCACTGTTTAATCTGGATCAGTGACTTGTGTGTGTTGGGTAAGTAGTTGAAGGCAAGAGCAAAACCTGTATTACAGCCCGAGCTGGCACTGTCGTGGAGGCAAATCCTTTGTCCATTATTTATGAATACCAGGAATAGTTACAGAAAAGCATGTTTTACATGGGGGTTACTCCTCTTACAAGACTAACAGGAGCCTTTGGGAATAGTTTATGTTAAGCTAATGGAGTACTGAACCAGAAACTATCATCTGTGGTGAAGCAATGGCTATATTCTTGAAAACCAGGCTGTTAGAAAATACATGCTCTTCTGGAGGACAGGGGTAATTTTCAAAATAACAAGTGCTATTACAGAAATGATCGGTGCAAGCACCTTTGAGAAAGGCTACTCTTGAAATTCCCTTCTCATGGAGCCTCTTGAATGCACTTCTTGTGGCATAGGAAATGCACACTCTCAGATGTAGTTTGATTTGCAAATCAGCCTTAACTGATGTAGTGAATAAACCTAGTCTTTTCTGGCAGAGAATTACTGAATTCATGCTGGAAGTAATAAAGGAGACACTGATGCAACCAGTACCACCTAAGGAACAGTTTAGGAATCTTCTTTCCAACATTCATTTCTTGGTCACTGTCTCTAGAGGAGCCTGCAAGCACTTCTAGTCCCCAGGATCATCTGTTACTTTCACTCACTTTTTGACTTGGCCCTGCAAAGTGTTACGAATCTTCAAGTGCTCAGTGAGAGCAGATGTATGATTTAATTTCATATGAAACCAGTCATTGACAGTAACAGCTTGCAGAAATGTGTAGAATATGGAGGCACAACAGGCACACTAGCAGGTGGAACATACACGGGGCCAGACCAAACCTGCCCCAAGCATGCAGCTAACCCGGGGATCACATGGGGTTCCTGAGGAAGTGCCACGTGAGAGCAGGGCTACTGGTCCAGGACGGAGAGATGCCAGTGCAGCTGGGAACAGGGCACTTGGCAGCCCTGGAGCTGGCATTAATGGCAAGAAGTGGCCAGTGGTGCTACTCCACCCAGTAGACCAGGAAGCCAAGAAGGATATACACCTTTCTGTAATTATAAATAGTAGAGGAAACTAAGGAGATATTTAATTAGCATTTGCAAGATGTCACTTGCAATTTTTGAGCTCATGCAATCCAACCTCTGATCTGCAATTTTCAGAGACTGAAAACTGTTTTTTCTTATCATTCCATTTGTTAGTAGTGAAAAATTACGAAAGAACCATCTCAAAATGTTATGGTGTTCATAAAGTGCCCAGACATTTGCTTATTTATGCTACCTCATTGTTTGGGACTGTGATAAAATCAGGGGAAGGACAGATGAGCTAGACTTTGCCCTTTGCAGAGTTAATAATGAAATCAAACGGCCAAGACTGAAAGCCTTAGGCTACCTGCTTACAGTCCATTCCCATCTCTTATAAAACCCCACAAACCTATAAGCAGCACTTAAACAGCTTATTATTACATACAAATAAACTCCAAATTGTTGCATAAATGACAATCTGCTCAGGTACAGATGGTTTTAACAGTTATTTTTATACTCTCTGTTATTAAGTTAAAAAAATGAATACTGAGCACCCAGTCAGATCATTGAATCAGTACATGGTACAGCAGATCCCACTGAGGCAGAAGGAAAAAGACACTTTCATGCCAAACAGACAAACGTGTAGCTGGACATCTATCTTTTTCTTTCTTTTTTTTTTTAAAGAACTCATTACGCTTGCAGAATAGACGAGAAATACTAACACATTTATAAGTTAGGCTGAACAACAGCCAAGGTCAACTGTTTGGCAAGCAAATCTGGATTCTATAGTTAAAATTTTTTAAGCAAGTTTACTAATAGGGGAGCAGAAATACCTTACTCCATGTCCCATATCACGCCAGAAAAATTCTTGGCAGATACTATTTTCTATCTTTATGTTTTCTAAGTCAATATAAAACTGTGAAGGCTTCTTTTTAACAAAGACATTTTGCATAATTTTTGGCACATTTCCTCTTGTAAAGCCAATTAATCTTCTTCAAGACAATACAACTTTTTATAAAAAATAAGATATACAGAGAAAATGGATCAAATTCATCTAAGACCGCAAAAGGTAGAATGGGATGAAAAGCCAGCAAATGTTAAAATATCCAGAGTATGGTGGGAAAGAAAGTACCCAATGGAATGTAATAATCTCCATGACAATTTTTATATAATCACTGTATTTTTTGCAAATAATAATAATAATAATAATTTCATATATTTCATTAAGACATGACATATAATACCTAATACTTCCATAAGGTGTCCCTTCTCCCTATCTTGTCTCTCTTCAATCATCACAGCTAAAATAAACCATCTAGCTCTTTCAAAGCAGTAAAGGAAAATCACTCCCATTTTTCCTGTTTTACACCCAGGAAAACAACACTTGCAGAAGTACAGTGATTCACCCAGGAATGCTTATCTCTCTTCTGACTTTCCTTCCAAAAGCAAGGCATTTCAAATAAGAGTGCTCTCAGAGTATGTGATCACATTTTTCATTGCAAAGACTGAATTCAATTAATTAGGTCAAACTATTATGCTTAAAGATTATGTCCAACCCACTTGTTTAATACTTTCATTAATCTCTGGAGCAAGAACAAGAAAGAACAGTTATTCTTTAAATACAATTCCAGAAAACACTGTGTGGGCTTGTGCAGCGTGATCATGAACAAGTCCTCTACTGTTGAAAGAATTCAGGGCAAATACCAAGAAAATACATGTACTCACTCTGTAGCAGCCAACAAAATGCAGCTGTGTACTATTAAATGCAATCAGAGAAACAAAAGTGGCATGCTTCTAACAGCAGTAACTGCGTGGGTTAGTGAAAAAGAGTCCACTCTTATGCAGGAGCATTTAGTGCTTTCTTCTCAGGCTCTCATCTGCACTTCAAATTGGAGGATCCCACAGTCCCTTCATCTGATCTCCTCTACACCAGATTTTTGAGGTCACTACATCAGACAGGTTTGCAAATAGCTTCAAATTACATTGGACACACTCAAGTATGGCAATAGCCCGAGCTGAGGGAAACTGTATTCAAACACAGTTTTACAGGTAATTTATTCAAAGGTGACTGTCTTGCCCATCTGTGGTTTCCATAGTCTTGTTACACAGGCACAACCAGAATGGTAGCATCTTCCCACCACTTTGAGAAAGTTATCACTATGTCTGACGCAAAGCATTAGAAAATGAAGTAGACTGTCCTGCTAATTTGCATAGAACCCTGGAACTGGAAATATGCAGTGAGAAAATTATCATTTAAGTGAAGTAAAAAGCTATCAGGAAAAAAATGATTAATTTTTTATCCCCAGAAAAGGGACTGGTTGCTCATTGACCGAATACTTTCCATACATTACTCTAACTAGAGAGTATTAACAACATACATTTATAGAAGATAGAATATTTGGTTTGAGTGAAGGGATGCGGAAGGGGAGAGGACAGGGGAAGGAGGACAAAAAGGGTGCTGCTGTATTTTAAAACTCCCAGGTTCTGTTGCTCAAATTTCTGATGAGGTCCTGACTACTTCCACCCCGTTTAAAAATGTTCTTTATTGTCATCACTCAGCCCATTACTGTGGGCTTAGATAAACCCAATTGTCTCGTGTCTTCATCTGCATCAGAATTCAGGAAAGCTCAGAAATAAACCACAGCAAAAGCACAGCCTAAAATACAGAAGAAATGTTTCTCAGCTCTTTGGTATGTTAAGTTATATGAATTCAACGACCACAAGAAACACCACTGGTTCAAGCCCCAGTTAGCACCAGCGGATGCTATTCAAACTCTGTAACCACAGAGTTTGGTAAAACACCAGCTTGAAATATGCCTGCTTCCCCAATACAGCATCTTTTAAACACATGGCCAAACATATAATACTGCTGTATATTGATGAGTTTCTGTGTAATGGTGTATGATGAGCTCCACATGTCCCTTTTCACTGAAATTTAGCATTTGCTGTTTGGTTCTCCCGACCACTTTTGATTAGAATCTTAGCAAACAACAACAATAACAAAAAGCAGCAGCAGTCTGCCAGTAATGAATTAAAGTAATGAATTAACTTGCACCTTGTCTTCCTGGTCAAAAAATGCAAACTAAGTGCTGAGGCAGAATAACTTCTGTACTGAAAACTTAAAATTGTAAATTACCCTCTGTCAATGCAACAGTCACCTGAAAGCTGATGCTGAAACAACTCCAAACAACAGTTCTGCTTCTTTTAATCAGAACTTTTTGAGTCATTCAAAAGTACCAAGTACACAAACAGCTAGAAATCAACTCTAGTTTTCAAGAGAAAAGACAAGCACTGAGCAATGAGATAACTAGAAATTTAATTCCAGTGAGATATTTCAGGAATATTTTCTGGTCTATAACTTACTTCTTTGAATTTGTGAGCAAGCTTGCTGGTGTCCACATCGCTGGGGGAAAACATATCATCATTTTCAGGGAGATCGAACACTTCAATAGCCATGTCACCTCCTGGAAGTACAGGTCCCATGTCTTCATCTTCTTCATCTGTAGCATATTCCCCTGTCTTAATTTTATAGCATTTAAGAAACTCCAGTTATCCTCTTATTAGGCAGAGAATTCAAAGAGTAATTAAGCTACTGTGCAAACACAGCATACTGCATACAAAAAATGGTTATCTTTTCTTCAGCTATAGTCCCAGTATTTATGGATTCTACCCGACAAAATACAACTCCACAGTAGTATTTCAGAACATTGAGATGAGAAAACAGTGTCTTAAGGACTAAGAATTTAGTGCTTAAGTATTACTGGCTCTGTATTTCAATGGTTTTCATCATTTTCCAAGTGAGGTCTCTTTTCCATAGGAAGACCTCTCCAAATTTATCTCAGATTTAACAAGGACTCTTTTCCAAACAGAAACAAAAGAAGAATAGAACCAACAGGATCTTCATTAGTCTTTTATAAGCCATCTGGAGGAAGTAATTCTCCAGTGATATTCCATGTTGAATTTGAAAATCCATTGGTTTGTTCTTTATAAACAAAATAACGATAGAAAAGTCATACCCACACAGAAAGACAACAGAAGGAAAAAGAAACTGTCAGAGACAAGTTCAGAGACTGAAGTCAGTTTACTGAATTTTCACCCTGAATAAGAAGCTGATTCTAGCTAGTTTTAAACAGAAAATGTGGGTGTTTCTTCGGCTGATAAACCACGAGATGTGAACCATTTGCTGACAAAACAGAATTTTTAAAAATCATAAGCTACAATCAGTATCCCAAGATTAAACAAAATAAAACAATAATATTGAAAAGAAAAAGCTTGCAATATTAAACCCCAAGTTGTCTAGACAATCTTTTGCACATACTCCTGTGCTCATCTCTCCCCATGCCTAAGGTGGCTGGGTACCACGTCGCTTCAGCAGGGCTCCCTCTAGAAGATGGAGTACATTGCAGATGGATCACAAATAGCCTGCTGGCTATGCAAATAGCTATGCAAACATATTATAAAGCAAACAGCTCCCTCAGGGCCACATCTGGATTTATAAAGCTTGGGACTCAGTAAATACACGGAAAAGGAAGGGTGGGGGAAGGGGTGCAGTCCTTCTCATGTTTATACAGTACTAACACCAAAATTTTGACAGAACTACTGAAGTTTTTGTTCATTAGCTTTCAGGTCCTGAGATGAAGGCACATAATATCATTATCAGAAGTATATTCCCAGTAGCGCTAAGATTGTCTATTAGTGTCATTTTTTGTCAAAAGAACTTTTCAAAACAACAGGTAAGAACTCAGATGTCTGAACAACAGTTTGAATCTCAACTTCCCACCTTAATTTAGTTTCCCAGCTGTTGTTTAGCCTTATGTGAATCTCTCTGAACTAAAAAGCAGTGCATGAAAGCACATTAAGTCTAGGTACACACAGACAGAAAAGATGTATGTATGTGTCCAACCGGGTGATATACTTGCAATAAAACATTACTGTTTCTTGAATAAATAGCACATAGAATCATCATGAATGGTTTGGGTTGAAAGGGACCTTAAAAGATCACGAAAAATCTATATTCTCCTTTTTTAAAACCGTTAAAAGTTTTAAAAAACAAAGAAAGCCAAAACACACAGAAAGCATAGAATGATTTGGTAAAATCTGATGTTAAAAGAACTATCAAAAAGAAAGTAAGTCACCATCATGCACGACCCATCCATACTTTAAACATCTCTGCTAATGCAAGGCACTTCTTTGGAGAGCTATCTCTGTCTCTACAAATAGTTACATATTCTCCAATGAAATAAACATGAACCATTTATTTTACATACTTTATATGCACTAAGAATCTCAGCAGTCTTCAACAAAAAAAGTTAACAGCTGTTTTTGCTTCTTGTTTCCATATTTAAAACAGAAGCAAAGAACACACAATTCATCTCACTGGAGTTTTCAGGCATGTTAGCATTTCAGCTGAACAAGACAACACCTGAAATTAAATTTATCATTCTGTATGTCTAGATCTCATATGCATACACACAATATTCTGTTACGCTACACTTGTAGTAACTTTTGTTTCTATTTTATTCCCCACAGCTATGTGCAGTTACTGTCTAAACAAAAAACTAGGCTGCTAACTCTCCTGGATTTTTCCAGGAGCATGTACCACCACCTTTACACACCACCAGGGTGGCAAGAAGCAAACAACTAACTCTAAAATCCCAGACAGATTTCAATGAAATGAATTATTGTGGGGACAAAATACTAACACAACCCACGTACTGTCAATTTTGCAGTCATTATCCCTAAAAAATCTAAAAGGTGATACACAATTATCATTTCTACATGAAAAAAACATCTTGGCATGTCCATCAGCAGCGGCAAGAAAATTTCTGAAGCATGCAAAGAGGAGGCAGAAATAAGATTGTTAACTAAACTCATGCCCAGTTTACGTAAAAAAACAGATCTGGCTGAGCTATATGTGCATTTTAAGAAAATATAGTAATTTAATGCAAAATCCTAATTATATTTACCAATTTTGGTAAAAGAATAAACCAGTTAAGTTTAGTTAAAACAGATTCCTCAAGACTTAAACTAAAAAGAAGTACTTCTTACAGAAAGAAAAACGAACTCATACGAAGGACTAAGTTATACTGGGGAAAATATCAACAGCAGGCAATATTCTGCTGGCCTCGGGAGTCAGAGTATTTGAAGAGGGACATCAGCCAGCTGAAAACGAACACAAAAGAAAATCCTGCTTCAAATTGTGCATGATGAGTGTCAATGGGCACAGTCAGTTTTGCTTCAATTAATGGAAAAAGTAGTCATCAAAGCAAAGCACTGCAGTTGCTCTGCTAAACAAGACAGCAGGATGACACAAACACATTACAGAGCACAGAAATAAATGGGACTTTTCCTTTTGTCTTCAAAAGAAACGAATCCAATCTTACAATCACATCAAACACAAATTAGAGGTTCAAAAGAACCGATGTGTGCTTAAATGAAATATGTCATAAACTACACGAAACATACTTTCCCTGAAAAAATTACCTCTGCTGACGTTTGTTTCACATGAAACTACCAGAAGGTTGTTTAGATCCTGAATCAGTAAGCTAGAATGGGAAACTCGGTGTTTTACAAGAAGTCGCAAGGCACAGTCAAAAGTTACTTTACTTCAAATTAGCAAAGCCTTGTAAGATAACAGTTGTTCTTGTAGCTGCCTAAGGTTCCTTGCAATACATTTTGTACTCTTAGCTGACAACAACAATATTTTTTTACTCAATAGTCAAGGAAAACTTAGAAGCTTTTGAAGAAAAATCTCAGACTCTTCAGTCTGTATTAGTGAGCAAAATTCACGCATGCAGAAGACCTATTTCTCATATTAGTAGCACCTAGGGCTTCAGCTTATCCCATTCACAGCAATAGCTTCTGATATTAGCCATTCAATTTTGCTATATGCTATCACCGTTAATAGCATGAAATTACCTTTATAAACATGAACTGCAATTTCCTACTTTAAAAGGGAAGATGTGTTACTGACATTGTTTAACTGCCTTGTAAATTCTTGAAATGGGCCTAAGGCTCCGAAGCAGAAAGAAGGAGCAGCAGCAGCCACCAGGATAATGCAGACAGACATTCCCCACATCACCGTAAGAAAGCCTGCATCAAGCTAAATCTTTTGTTTGTGCTGAAAGTCTCCCACAATCAGGGAACACCATTTGAAGAACTGTAAGAATAACTCAAGCCCAACTCTTCATTTGACTTTTTTTTTTTTTTTGATGGTTTATACTTAATTCTTTCAAAAGAGCAAAGAAAAAAATAATGGTATAGTATCAATCACTGCTTTTACAGGAATGCTTCATATTAATGATGTTGGAAAAACCATACTCTCTGAAAGATTTAACAAATATATTCTTTGGGTGTTAGACATTCAAGCACATTACAACATCTATCTTTTTGTGTGTGTCTAGATTTTCTTCAATGGTTTTGAAGTTGCTTTGCTCTCAGAATGTTCTGATAAATGAGAATTAAAGGTGAAAAAATATTCTAATGACTATTAGTCATATTAAAATACATTAAAATGTCACTTGCATACAAGTACTTGTCTGTGGCCACAGAGTGAATAGAATTCTGCAATATTTTATTAATTTCACATCCTGCATCACCATATGCAGCCTTCAGGGGAACAGGTCATCTGCTTTATGTGACTTTTACCATTCCCTGTAGAACATAAAGAAGATAATCCCATGTTCATATAAAAACTCTAAGAAATAGCAGAATTTGACTAAAATGTGCACAGAGCACTATTAACACAGGGAAGTCAAAAGGTTTCAGTCAAGGATACAGATTCAGGTCATACTTAACACACGAAGTAGGAAATACAAAGACAGTGCCAACTTCAAAGTCTTTCAGTTTTGTTTTCTGACAGGATACAACAAACTGAAAGGATGTGGGATTTTAGGAAGCTAGACAAACCGGTGATGAGTAAACTCTGCAGCAGGCTATTGAGAAGCAGCACCCGAAACAATATACTCTCCCAGCTTTACTGTAGTTAGCACAGGCTCATTGGGAAATGCCAACACTGTCTATCATAAGTAGTACTTGAGAAATAACTGATACTACTGGCTCTGCTTGGCTTGTGGGAGCTTAACAACAAACTGTGAGCTGTTGTACATCTATCCTGCTTGTCTTTGCATTGTCGGTATCCCTTTTCTTTCAGTGTTTGTCAGTTCTGCACAAGGTTCTTCTGTTTCCATGCAAAGACTTAAATGAAGGAGCATCTGAAAGCATCCTGCAACATCACAAAAACCCTGTGACAGCCTGCAGCCCATGATAACAGCAGATTCTGAAGCACAGGGATGCAGGGCATTTATACAGTAAATGATGATTCTTTCAGAATTACTTATATACTAAATGATCTTATCTTTTGGAAACACTATGTGTATTAGCGTGAATCTTCCTCAAGAAATAACTGTCATGTGACATTCCTGCAAGGCAACGGAATGAAAACCTACAGCAGGCTAACAAGTGTCTCTCATTTAGCATCTGACTCCAGTCCAGTGCATGCTGGCTGGCAGAAGTCAAAATTGTCTCAAGAATGCTGCTGCTATTTTAAAGAACTCAGATCCTTCCAAAGTAGCTAGATGCTGCTTGGGCTATGATGAAGACTGTCCTAAGTTTCAAAACAGAGGAAATCCAGCCAGCTGGTGGTACAGCAAGATAAAACACCAGGACCTGCACATGCCTGGCACACACTCTCTTCCTGTGATTTGACCAGCTCTACAAAACACAGTCATGTGCAGTGACTCCAGGACTCAAACACAGATCACCGATTTCCTGCTCCGGAAACCTGACGTGTTATTGCTGTCTTTGTGGTAAAGTCTCTGAGGCTCAGACTCTGCCAGCCTCAATGGAAGGTTGAATAAAGATACTTTTTTTGTTTATTTATGCAGCGCTGTAGCTGGAGATCCACATTACCATATTTTAAGAACTGTATGAAAATGAAGAAGACAGTTTGATAGCTCTGAGACTGAACAACTCCTGTATAATTCTGTGCCACCTCAGCACAAAAACTCCTTACACTGACAATCCCCATTATTTCTGCACTTCATGCAGTCAGGATCACTGCCACTTTGAGGAAATGGCCTCAAAAGGTGTGGTGGGTTTGCATGGCAAGGTTTTGGTAGCGGGGATCTATGGGGTGGCTTCTGTGAGAAGATGCCAGAAGCTTCCCCCATGTCCAATGGAGCCAATGCCAGGTGGCTCCGAGATGGACCCACCGCTGGCCAAGGCCAAGCTAATCAGCAATGGTGGTAGCGCCTCTGCGATAG